>JAIGNY010000962.1:492500-785000 GCA_020152595.1 Chiridota heheva | reverse complement strand
ATTGTTATGAAAATATACTCTTTATATACTTTTTATTCTCAACGTTGCAAATATTTTTTCTCAAAGATTTATTCTTACATCAGAAACATGAAAACCATTCCTAGACCCCGACTGTAGACACATATTGAAGTCAATGGGATTCTGCATTTGAACATTCGTTCCAAAATACACGATTTTGAACAATTTTCTGCTATCAAAATTACCCCCATAAACGCTACTAGCTTTCTGGGGCTTTACCCCCTCAGCACCTAGGACGTCGATCCTGGATTTGACACAATATTAAGCAATTTCCTGCTCTGAAAATTGCGAGAAATGCAGGGATTCCTGAAGGGGTTCAAAGCGCCCCTACGTGCAGCTTCGCCCAATAGATGCCCTTTTCTGCTATTAAAACCATGACAAACGTATACGGCCTTCTGCGAAATCATGGGTCCCCACCAGGGCTTCGCGACCTTTGCCCCTAAAGCATGCCTATGAGTTGACACAATTTTAAGTGTTGAATATTTATTTTCTTTGGGAAATCTGCAATTTTGAGAAATCTTTCTCACTTTCTAGGAAATCTCCTTCAATTTTGGGGAATTTTTCTTTGTTTTTGTGAAATTTCCTTCCATTTTTATGAAATTTCATTCATTTTCGGGATATTTTTTTTAATGTTTGAGTAGTTTTCTTCACAGCTTAGGAAATTTCGTTCTTTTGGGGGAAAATTTCTTTAATTTTTGGGAAGTTTCAATTCATTTTCGGAATTTTTTTCTTCAAAAATTGAGAGTTTCTTCACTTTTAAAGAAATTTCTTCTCTTTTTGCAGAAACTTTCGTGATATTTTCTTTAAAATACTATTAAGCAGTTTATTCAACTTAAATTTGGGGAATTTTTTTTCACTTTGTTTAACTTTTTGGGATATTTTTTTTCAAATTTGGGCAGTTTTTTTCAATTTTCGGAAAATCTTATATAAATGTTAAAAAGCATTTCTTCAATTTTGAGGATTTTTTTATATTTTTGTAGGATTTTTTTCATTTTCGGGAGATTTACTTCATTTTTCAGGGAATTTCTTTCATTTTTCGATTTGTTTTCTTCAATATTTGGGAAATTGTACCAAAGCAGCGCTTCCGGAGGCTTCGTGCCTACCCCCTCCCATCCCCTCTCCTCTGGACTTCGGAGGGCTTTGACGGTTCCTAGATTCGAAACGCTGATTTTAAGCAATTTCCTAAACGGTTCATGCCAATTTACTTCTATGTTCTCAACGTTTTACTCTTATGAACTTTTTTTCGAGCCAAAATTCTTTTGCTTCCTTTGTGAAACATTAACCCACCACGCCACCGCTGGATGCGACAAGGGATTTGATGTCAGTGCACAGCTGGTTGAAATACTGTTCGTCTCTGAATATGTTTTTTTGTTGCTTTTTACTTAATTTTGATTCCCATGATGCTCCTATTATCCTCCATGGAGGCGTATATTCTTAGTCTCTAAGCCCAGTGCTAAAATGTGTTGTCCAATTATCCGATATGAATGTTTAAACAAACAAGGTTTGCCCGATTCCAAAACCTACTGACTGACCTAGTACCTAAGCTACGTGCCGTGACAAGAAGATACATGCAAGGCTATCAGTTAATTACAAATGGAATTGTGCCACCACACCTTATCACCTTGACAAAAATTTGTTTATGCCGGCGAAATGACATAAAAATGCCGGTTTTATTTGCAAAAATCTGACATTATGTATTCCTCAAATAGATCAAAAGTTCGCACCACAGTTTCGCCTAAAGAGGTATGTATTTTAAAGAAATTTGGGGAAATTACTGATACAATTGATAAAAGTTTAATATTGATCAAGCCTAACGTTAATGTACTGAAAGTCGTTAACGTTAAATAATCTTAGCCTAACAAAAGCTTTACGTGAATTAGTGTCTAGTGAGATAAACACCTCACTCAGTAGACCTAACGTTACTCGTAAGGCTGCTTGCAGCAAAGCAATACTTGCTTACTGAGTGAGACAACACATAATACATTCGTAATGTTAAAAACCACTCACACAACAACAAATAACATAGGCCTAATCATCAAATGAAAACCATTCTCAAAACTGACAAAAGTGTGTAACCTTAGGCTTACGAGAGTTATACAAATTTCGTATAGGCTTAGCCTACCTCGTTCCGGGCCTTTTACTTCCCCCACTGATCTGTTTTTGTTTTGTTTTTCTTGTTGGCTGACTTTCACTGATTGCTGACCTTTCTGATTTTGAGGAGTCAGGTAGCTCAGTTGGTAGAGCACACGACTGAGATGCTGGAGGTACCCGGTTTAAGCCTCGGACAGGTCTAACCAGTTTTTCCACAGCTATGCAGACAGATTTGCCTATCATCAAAGCGGAAGTACGTTGTTTGCAGCTCCTGCTCCTCATTCAGCTGTTAAAAAAAGTGGCAATGGTTGAATGGTGCTCGCCGTCCTTCGGAGGGGACGTTAAGCCGTCAGTCCCGATGGTAGGACAGTCACACCCTACCTGGTTCTTTGAACACTTCTCGCAAAGAGAAGTGTGAAAACCCGGTGTTTATCCACTTACGTCCCGGTCGCACGAGACTGGCATCTGCTATGCAGATGCCATATAGCTTGGCGTCTATGCTCCATATAGGAGTCTTGCCGAGTTCCCGTAAGGGAGGATCATGTACAAACAAACAAACGTTCTGACGTCCTACCTGTCTTTCGCGTGTCCAGCTTTGCACTCAAACAATTCTCCAACTTCTTTTCTACGTTCCAGCGAACAAAAATCGGACAAAATATGATCCAGCCTAGGCAAAATCAGATGATTCTTGGCACACTTTCTCTGTCCATTCTTTGCACTCTACATCGTTAAGTTTGTTCTGAAGATGTCAAAGTTAAAAAATGATAGTCATGTGACTACCGCCTGATAATGATTGCAATAATTGCATTTGCAATTTTTACCTGGGGTCCATTTTGAATTTTCGCCAGATCATGGAAATACAAGTAAAAGAATAATTTGAATTATGCAAAGAAAAATGCAACTACTTATCGTTCACTTTTGTTAAAAAAGCTCCAATACATAAAAAGGTTGAATAATTATTCACTGATTTTAAAGACAATACATAGGTACCCAGATAAAAAAAGATTCCACCCGTTAGTGCAATGAAGAAGCCCTCAGTACAAATGCACTGGCGTGACACTGGACAAAAGTTTTGAAACCTGGTGACCAACAAACTATCAGTGGATTTAATCAAATGAAGAGGGTGAAATCAAATGAAGAGGGTGAAATTTTACCAGACTGCGTAAGGGAAGTGAAGTTATCGCATTTCAGAAATTACATTTTGCTTAGTGTGACTCGAATTGGAAACACAGTATCTGCAGCAACCTACGTACACAAAAAAAATATCCCAGTGATAGCATATGTGTATGTGCCTTGTGACAATAACTATACGAGAGTATGATATTGATTTCATTAGCATCTTGAAACTTAAAAGTATTTTTCAAACTTAAGTTACAAATGGGCCTACATGAAAAACATCTAAAATGAAGAATTGATATTCCAATTACTTTGCAAATCCCTCACTTTTGGAAATGCATACCCAATTAGTGTGCGTATCACCTGAGTGCGCTGGCAACTGCTATTTTGAAAATGTTTGTCAGCAAATGCGCGCAGTATTTGATTTAATGCTCTACGTACAGTATGTGGATTCACCGACGCTCTATTGTTCGACAACTTTTCAACTAATTAAATACATACACCCAAGGCGCTGTTCGAAACATAAGGCGGTAGTGAAGGCTCTCGCACAAAATGAAACTTTTCACAGTTTTCTTCATTAAATCCATGCCCAAAACGTAAGTGAAATGGTTATTCACTGACACTGGTTATTCACTGACAATTGTTGTTCACTGACAATGGTTGTTCACTGACAATGGTTATTCACTGGCAATGGTTATTCGCTGACAATGGTTATTTACTGACAATGGTTGTTCACTGACAATGGTTATTCACTGACAATGGTTATTCACTGACCATGGTTATTCACTGACAATGGTTACTCACCGACAATGGTTGTTCACTGACAATGGTTATTCACTGACAATGGTTATCTATTGACAATGGTTATTCACTGACAATGGTTGTTTGCTGACAATGGATATTTGCTGACAATGGTTATTCGCTGACAATGCTTATTCGCTGACAATGGTTATTCACTGGCAATGGTTATTCGCTGACAATGGTTATTCACTGACAATGCTTGTTTACTGACAATGGTTATTCACTGACAATGGTCATCTACTGACAATGGTTATTCACTGACAATGGTCATCTACTGACAATGGTTATTCACTGACAATAGTTTTTCACTGACAATAATTATTCACTGACAATGGCTATTCACTGACAATGGTTATTCACTCGCAATGGTTATTCACTCACAATGGTTATTCACTCACAATGGTTATTCACTCACAATGGTTATTCACTCACAATGGTTATTCACTCACAATGGTTATTCTTGATGTTTTAAGCTCATCCCTGTCTTCAGAAACAATTTTTACGTAAATATTTATCAAAGCATTTACTAAATTATATTTCTTCACATAAAATTTGACTTACAGGTATGAGCTGTCCAGAGCACAATCAAAGTTCAAAACATTGATATCTGGGCCATTACATTTTATTTAGCAGGGGTATTGTTTTAGTTGTCTGAGGGTAAAAAAATAAGATAATACTTACAAAATTCTATTAAATTATCTAAACATTTTGTGGTGTTTTATTTAGTAGTTTGCATACCAATACAGTTTTTCTTTTAGTCAAATTTAAAAAAGATTGTCAGCAAACAGTTAACCTGTAGTTTTGTGGAACATCGTAAAATTTATTTGCAGCGGTTTTAATTGGTTGAAAACAAACTTCCAGTGACTAGGCAAGATGGCAACCAAAACATGAATTGGATAGTTGTATTCTGTTGTGTTGCCAGATAGATAAAGATTTAGGAAAATGGTTTTTAAAGTATTAGTTAGACCAATGATATAAGTATATCCGAAAAGTAAGATATTTTTATAATCAATAATTATCTAAAACGTGTATTACTGTACATGTAGTACCTAACAACCTCACTTATGGATGGATGTGTATCAATTTAGTGATTATCTACACATTGCTCATTTCAATTTTTCTATTAATTTAGCGCTCCAAGGCCTTGTCATAACTCTCCCCAAGGTCTCCACCCTCAGATCCGGCGATATCCTGGTGCACTGCACCAAGACACTCAAGCCACTACCCTCCTCACCACCAAAACTCTAGCCAAAACTGGTATTGACATTACAGTCACCCCCATTGTTCCTAAACTCTAGCAAAGGTGTGGTCAGAACCAGAGACCTAGCCTACCTGACCAATAAACACCTGGTAGAGGAACTTGCAAATCAACACGTCACTGAAGCCCATCCATTCCTAACCCTTCCATTCATAAGTGCCAGAGGTATGGCCATGGTAAAATTCCTGCCGCAGCCAAGCATGCTGTGGCAACTGTGGAGCCCTGGACCATGACAGCACCTCCTGCACCCCACACTGCACCAATTGCGACAGTACTCATATAGCTAACCATCCCTCCTTCTCAAAATACTGCCCCACCTGGCTTCAAGAAAAACAAATAACCAAACTAAAAACCCTTAATCCCAACATCACTTACTCGGAGGCTAGGAAGCAATTTCTTACTTCTCTCCACGCTAAACCATCCTACTTGAGTGCAGTCTCCTCTAACACCAATATCGCCCCCTCCCCCTCCTAACACAAGTAAAACTGACTACATACCCAAACAGACCTCACCTGGTTCTTCTTACCCAGCCCTAAGCCATCACCATTGCCAACAACCCAACCACACCCAATACCTAAACCACCTCCACGACTACCACTTCTCTCCCCAACCTTCCTTCTTCCTCTAAGACTCCCGCCATCCCTTACCCCAACACCTCTAACGCCATCAAACTCAAGCCAACCAGGCTAATAATCATTCAATCAACAAACCAAGAAACAACCAATCGACATGCAAACAGCCACCATTCAAACCCACACATATGACGCGGAAGAGAACATGGGTTGTTCGATTACCAAACATACTTCTCGTCCAACTTTCAAAAACAACTGTTCCTAAAGAAACAGGGACAGATCCAAAGAAAAAATAAGCCAACTCAGACCTAACAGATCTTCCTCAAGATAACCCCCTGCCTCCTTATGGCAGGCAACATAAAAACTAACAATAACATTCACAACATTATACAATGAAACATAAGGAGCCTTAAGGCCAATTCGAAGAAATTGACCTTCTGGCCACCACCATCAACCCGGTTGTCTTCTGCCTACAAGAAACCTTCTTAAAAACCACTGACCATTATTCCCTCAACAACTTCGCTTGCTATCACAAACATCAAGTGGACGCCGACTGGGCCTGTGGGGGCGTCTCCATTCTCATTAGTCACGATATCCCACACAGCCCTGTTCATGTGCACAATGACCTCCAGGCCATCTGTATGTTTATCTCCCTCTACAAAACCTTCACTCTTTGCAATATCTATCTCCCCAATGCCAACATTCAGCCAACCAGCCTTTTCAACCTCATCTCCCAGCTCCCCTCCCTCTTCATCCTTCTTGGTGACTTCAACGCTCTTTGGCAGCACAGCCTCTCCTTGCTCAACACTAATTCCCTGACCTACCTTCACCCTGCCACAGGCCCCCTTACCTGTATTGACCTGTCTATCTCTTCCCCCACCTCCTTGATTTTAGCTGGAGAGTCACTGCTGATCTCTGTGGTAGTGACCATTACCATCTTCTTATACACTCCAACCTTCAAACCCTCACTGATTACACCCCCAATTGGAACCTCGAGAAGGCTGACTGGCCCCTCTTCGAAACCTTCTATGACTCACACCTCCCCCATCTCCTCGAGGGTAAGGATCCCATGTCAAACTTTAGTAATATCCTTATCAACATCGCCACGTGCTCAATTTCCAAAACTTCTAATCACCCCCCCCCTCCCCCCAAACTAGCTGGTTCTCTGATGACAACAAAACAGCCATTAAGAACAGAAAAGAGCCCTCAGGAACTTTAAAACTAACCCGACCACCCACAACCTCAACCTCTTTCGCATCAGCCATGCCAAGGCCAGGCACACTATCAAGGACCGTAAAACCAACACTTGGAACAACTTCATCTCTTCTCTCACCACCAACACCCCCACTAAGAAGATTTAGAGAATGCTTAACAGCTTCCACGGCAGGGTGGGCAAGTCTTGCATCTCCCATCTCTCCTGGAATGGTGACCTTCTCACCACAAAAAAGGATATAGTTAACCACCTTGCCGCCTCTTTTAGCAACATCTTGTCCTCAACTACTCCCAATGTTTTCGAAACCAAAAAAGCTCTTGATGAAGCCCAAAGTATCACCTTTCCCTCCAACAACTCTGAGAGCTACAAACCCCTCTCACCCTTTCTGAATTGAACCAAGCCATCCACGACGCTGGCTGCACCTCAAGGGCCCAGATAACATTCCCTACTAGTTCCAGAAACACCCCCAACAAGGCCACCACTACCCTACTCAGCATCCTCAACCACATTTGGTCCTTACACTCCTTTCTCCCTATCTGGAGGACAGCTATTGTCACCCCCATCCTTAAACTGGGGAAGGACAGTACCGACCCCTCCAACTACTGTCCCATCGCTCTCACCTACTGTCTCTCTAAAATCATGGAAAGGATTATTAATCTTTAATAGACTAAACTGGTTCCTTGAGACCAACAGAATCCTCTCCCTCACCAAAGCGGTCTTCCGGAAATGTCGCAATACCCTAGACCAGTTAATTACGCTCGACACTGCTATCTGGGAATCCTTTGCAAAAAAGGAACACCTCATTGCCATTTTTTTCGACCTGGAGGAAGCTTTTGACACTACATGGAAATACCGCATTATCCGCAAACTTTACACCATCGGCCTCAGAGGCCATCTCCCCATCTTTATTCAAAACTTCCTCTCACCCAGGCAGTTCCAAGTCATATTGGCCACACCCTCTCCAATCCCAACCCCTAAGAAGAAAGTGTCCCCTAAAGCAGCATCCTCTCTCCCACTCTCCTCAACCTGAGCATTAATGACATCACGGACAACCTTGGCCCCAACATCAAACATACCCACTACGTAGACGACTTCACCATCTTCTACTCCTCTCCTAGCTTTCCTCTTGTCGAAAATAGATTCCAATTCAGCCTCAACCAGCTGCAAGTCTGGTGCAACAATAATGGTTTTAAATTCCCCAAAGACAAGACAGTCTGCTTGCACTTCTGTCATTTCAACTACCTCCACCTTAATCCCAAACTTGTGCTCAATGGCAATCGCATCCTTAGAGTTAAACACACAAAGTTCCTGGGTTTAATTCTAGACCCCACTTGGGGTGCGAGCCGCCATACTTACCTCAAAATCTTCAGGCTCATTATTCGTGCCAAGCTGACTACGGCAATATTGTCTACTGTGTCACTCACAACTCTTACCTCAACCACATCAACATCATCCAAAATAAAGCATGCAGGCTTTGTCTAGGTGCCTACAGGACCTTCCCAATCACCAGCCTTCATGTTGAAGCCAATGAACCCCCCTTTCTACTTAGATGTAGAAAGCTTAGCCTCTCCTCACCAACACCCAGAACCTGTTTACAACCTTATTAGGTACCCCAATTTTCCACTCTCTTTGATAGGACTAAAACCCTATCCCCTCTCTTTAGCTTATGCATTTAAGCAGACCTCTCCATCTGGGCATCAACCCCGCCACTCTCGGCACCCTCTCCTGGCCCACTTTTCCTCCTTGGGCCACCCCCCTTCCTTCTATCCACCTTGGCCTCTCCACTCATCACAAAACCCAAACCCACTCTAA
The DNA here is from genome assembly GCA_020152595.1 of Chiridota heheva. Lineage (NCBI taxonomy): Eukaryota > Metazoa > Echinodermata > Holothuroidea > Apodida > Chiridotidae > Chiridota > Chiridota heheva. The sequence goes on along the minus strand of JAIGNY010000962.1, from coordinate 776,119 downwards.
CCTCTTCATCAATCTCCACAACCATATCAAAGACCAACTCTCAAACTACACCTCCATCTATACTGATGGCTCCAAGGAAGGCAACAAGACAGCTGCTGCTGCCGTCATCCAAGACATCACCCTCAGTAGCAGACTTCCCGACTACTCGCCCTCAAATTTATTGAGTACTCTCTGCTCAGCCATTTTGCCATTTTCTCTGACTCCAAGGCTGTTCTTACTTCTTTACTCAATCTTAAATGGGATAACTTCACATCCCACCTCCTCCTCCGGAAACTCCTTTCGCCCACCCTTTGCAGGAAAAGTATTCTTTTCATCTGGATACCCAGCAATGTTGGCATCCCTGCCAAAGACAGGGCTGATGCAGCCACTATGCTTGCCCTCAACTTCCCGCCTACCCCTTTTCTCAAAATCCTTTCTGACAAACCGCTTATCGCTTCCCTTGTTCGTGACCGCTGGCAAACCTCATGGAACTCTCAACTTGATAACAAACTACACATCATCCAGCCCACCATTCTGATCAAACCCACCATCAACAACCTCTCTCATATCGACAACGTTCATATTACCCGTCTTAGAATAGGTCATACCCACATCACTCACTCCCACCTCCTTATTGGCTCCCTCTGCAGCGTCATGATCCATCACGTTCTCCTTGCTTGCCCCCTGTACAACCTTTCCAGAGGTTCCCTCGCTCCCCACAACTCAATTGCTGAGTTCTTCCAGAAAAACCCTCCAGATAAAGTTATCTCCTTCCTTCATCATGCTTCCCTCTACAACCATATTTAGTTCTCCTCTTCCACCCCCTCTCTCTACTTTTTTTTCACCCATGCACCTCCTCTCTCAATCACAGCTTTCTGACTTTTTGTTCTTGTATTTCTCTCATTCTCCCCTTGTTTCCTTTTTTTTCCTACCTCTAGAATGATGTGACCTCTCAGGCACAATTTGACCCTCGTCATGGTGCCGTTAAGCCCTCATCAAACAAAGAAACAAATTCAACATGGAGTAATTTTAAATTGTCTTTGAACCTTATTCTTCGTTACAGGTGAATTTATTTGGTTTACAATTCAGTGTTCAGCCTGCTTCATCTCTTATCCGTGAGAAAACATCCCATGCCAAGCAGGTGGGTGTCACACAGTAAAGCATTAGGAAAACATTGTATAATATTTCCCTTCAATTTTGCACAAAAATTGCATAATTTTGGTCTAAGATTTAAATTAGTCAAATATTAAGATTTGTAAACATATTTAATAAAAGAATAAATACATGAAAACATTTTATTGATTATGATTATTGATCTACGTAGCGATATTGATCACGATCATTAATCTATGCAGCGATTTACCACTATTTAGGGTTAATTACAAAGAAGTTTTTTAATTTTGTATTCTTTTCAATTGTCATATTTATATATTCAGTAATTTGTGAAGAAACAAATAACAGTATCAAATCAGTAATGCACAAATATTCTGTGAGGTTTATAAACATGGCTGTAGTCTTAAAGGTCAATGGACATACAAGGTATTTACATCTGAGCAGATATCTGTTCAGATTGACAGTAGTAGCAATGAATCCTTAATCAAGATCAGATCACCAATTTAGAACATTACCCTCCATATGACCTGTGTTATTAAAGGTTTATTAACTGATGTTACAAGTATTTTGGGGAACATTCAGCACTCTTTTTTAATCATTGTGCATGCAGAATGATCAAAAGTTTGGGAAAGAGCTGTTCAGAGCTAGATATGACAATCACTTAACTGGCAGACCTGAATATGAGGGTCACTCATCGTCCACCAGAAGTCAGCCTTCAAGTAGGAGGAAAGGCAGTGGTCAGTTAGCAGGAGATGGTGAGGAACGATATCTCAACTCATCCTCTTCATATTTTGGTAAGTATTGTTCAGTGGCAGCGATATGGGGGGCGGCGACTTTTGATAGCACTGACCAACAGTCAACAAAACCTAAAAAGATACTAGAGATAATGTAAACCGACAAGTGATGTGAGAACCTTACTTGCCCTTCGGCCTTACTTGCCAGCCCCCCTCCCCCTTCTTATAAATGAGCATTGGCTTATATAATCAGGCTTTCCAAGGTATTAAACAGCACCTCACATTTCACTGCTGAACTTTCCACATGCCTGTTTCTTCATGTTCCACATAAATGTAGTAGAATAATTTTGATTATAGGACTGACCCGATAAGCTTGTATGATTAAAAAAAATTCTAGTCATATATAAAATCAACTAGGGTCCGGCTAACGGGCTTATACTTTTATGATATGAAGTTCATTCCTTCAACTTACAAAGCTACAAATTTTGCATCACTATGACTACCATTTAAAGACTGCCTCTCTCATAATTTAATAAGAGAGAAAAGGTTCATTTGCCATTAACATTAGATCAAGAAGTGATGGTCTTTGATAGGTAAGGCCACATGTTAAATAGCTAAGGAAACAGGCAATTATTTAATCGCAGTGCATCGCCAATTTTTTTTCTGAACAAGTTAATGACCGTTATTATGCATAGAATATTCACACACAACAGGTCTTTAAAAATCGGCGATGCATCTTGATTAAATAATCACCTGTTCCCTAACCCACTGTAAAAACAAATCTTTTCTAAATTAAAATTTGAATATTTCTAAGAAACAGTTCCAACAGTTTCAGGTGTTATGGTTGTAAAGGCCGAGTTAAAAGATTATCCTGTTATGAGCGACGACCGGTATTGTCCATAACCCTTTAATGTCTCCATGTTAATTGTTAGGTTCCTCTGAACATCATGATGGACTTCATCAAAGACAAGTCCATCGTCCCTCGCCGGCCTTTGCAACACAACTATCTGACCTCTCAAGTATCTCCGATGTCGGTTCTCATCCTACAAGAGATTTCCGTGAGGAGGCCATTTATCCATTGAGTCAGCATCCACGTCAGATTCACAGTGCAGGAGTAGCAAATAAACATCACAGGCATGCTATTGTTTCACCTGGTAAGAAATTCCCCTTATTGAATCTTGTTTTTGTATGTTGCAGATCATGATACCATGATGCTAAAATAAAATACAATATTTGACGTAATAAGTGCCCAGGATGCACACAAAAATAAAATTGCACCGGGCCTTACTATTTATGCACTTGCAGGTTGTGCTGCTGGTTTGCAGTTCATTCACCATATTGTGCCATGCAGTTGATCTAGTGAAGCACAGATCTCGGTCAACTCCAATGTTTTACGCAGGTAGCATACACAGCAACACAACAAAGCCCATATAAAATCAATTCTTGATGCAGGTAGCATACACAGCAACACAACAAAGCCCAGATAAAATCAATTCTTGTTAAGTGATGTATATGTCAGTGTCTTTCATATTCTGTATTAATGTTGCATGGTATACTGGTACTAAGAAAAGTACTTAAGGTACGATATCACCAAATGAAAATACCAAAGTACTGCCGAGAACCATCAGTATCGGTACTTGCAAGAATAACTTATAAAATATACCATTTAAATCACTTAAAAATTGGCAAAAATATGATTTTTTATTTATTTATATATATATATATATATATATATATATATATATATATATATATATATATATATATATATATATATATATATATATATATATATATATATATATATATATATATATATAATATATATATATATTATATATATATATATATATATTATATATATATATATATATATATATATATATATATATATATAAATATATATATATATATATATATATATATATTTATATATATATATATATATATATATATATATATATATATATATATATATATATATATATATATATATATATATATATATATATATATATATATATTTTATATATTTGAGTATGGTACATCACATAAAAATTTCATAAGAACATATTATTTTTGGGAAGACATGATTGCAAAACTTTCAAAGTTTGTAATTATTCCTGCTTTGAACTTTCTATAACAACTGGCCTAGTTATGGTGCACTGCTAGATTCGCAAATATGCAGTAAGTGCAGTAATTTTACTACAGAACAGGAAAGTACTGATTATAACTTTTGTTTCAAACTTTCTAGACCCAACTGTCATAAAATATGCCTGTATTTTTTAATACTATTGTAACAAGAAAATTTCATAAGAATATCATTCTTTTGAAAAGACATGTATGCATTCACTTTGTTCTCAGAATTGCTTCTGTCAATAAATAAATGTTGCAAATTCACAAGTGTTGAACATTTCAAGTGTAATTCTTTCCTTTTTACATGAAAGGGCAGGCTAAAAGAAAGAAAAATAAACTCCTTTCCCCCATTATGTCACATTTACCTTAAAAATAATAATCTGTTAGATACATAAATGAAAATTCTCCTCACAATCAGCAATTTTTTTTTCTCCAAACAAAACTTGAACAAAGAACTGTAATATGTCAAGATCGACCCAAACGGAAAAAAGCCAAATCAGTTCGAAAAAAATTGAAATTAAGCTACAGTATAAAAGCCAAACTGTAATCAACTTGAATTCCAATATACCAACTAATATACCAACCTGGCCCATACACCAGTATTGCACAATGTTACGACAAAACAAAATGTGCTCTGGATGCCATTTTGAAAGCTCTTTTAAACTTTCATTTTGGCCCTTTCTTTGATGGCTTAAAATTTCAAATCTAGGGTTGCTTTGCCATTTGGATGAGGAATTTGAGTAATCCAACCAATTTGTTTGTGGTTTTAACCTCATTTAAGGTGAGTTTTTAAAAGTTTCATGGACTTCGCCATAACTCATTGCTGCTTTAGTGTACAAGCTGCAAAGTGCACAATTAGTGTTGATTTTGTACAAAACAGTCCCAAGTCAGTGGTAAACAGAAGCACAGAGGTTTTTGGCCCATTTGGGATTTTAGTAACTGATGATTATTGTACTTACTATTAGAAGCCCTAAAAGGCATGACATGCCATGACTAAGAATAATGTTGAGAAATCAATCAGTATTTTTGATTTTCATTTTGCCCCCAAACTTTTGCAAGAGTAGGCCTGCACTGTGTTTGTTCTTGCTCATTTGGAAAATAATGACCGTTAAAAATAGAAAACTTTCTCTTGCTCGTTTGGAAAATACTGACTCTTAAAAATCGAAAACTTTCGGCTAGTTGTGCACATGCACAAGTTGCTGCAAGACTTGCATATTATTACGATGGGGTAAATTCTGTTAATATACTGATGTGATTAGTGTTGAAAAATATATCTACTACCTCTAAACAAATGGATGTGTCGAATTAAAAAAAGGTGCGTAGATTTTAGAGTTGAATAAACTTTCAACGCAAACAAACAATGTTGGATTTTTGGGGTGTGATGGGCAATTTGTTTTATCTTATTAACTTAGAGATCAGGTGTCTATTTATGTTTTAATGTTTAAAACAGACCCCTTGTAAAGTGGGAATTTCTTTTGGTGTATAATTCCATGGTACCATAAGTTATATTTCATATTTGCCAGTTTTGGGTGGTCACCTGTAAGAATACTCGGTTTTAGGTAATACCGATACCATTTGGCAGTAGAGTACCGGTACCAAGAATTTTGAGTACTGTGCATTGTTATTCTGTATACATCATAATTTTCTATTTTGGGGAGGGGTGAGGGAATGGGTAGTAGGTAGTGTTTTCAGGGGTTAAGATGGGGGTCTGCTTCTTCTCTCTGTCTCTCTCTCTATTGTTCTCACTATTTTATATTCTCTGTACATAGCCATGCTTGTGACACCTCTTACACATGATATATATGCTATGGTATACGAGCAACATTTGAAGGAAGGGGAGAGGGCATGACATGTTCTTACATGTACATTCCTTTATATGTGCACCAGACTTGTGCAAATTTTGCCTGAATTTGTGGGAGGGGCAGTTTCCAAGCTTTGTATGTTTGGGGGTTTATTGACTCTTGTTCATCATTTTTTTCTTTTTTCTTTAAAGAACCCATAGATTCATTAGAATACTGGATTGTGAATGAAAAGAATAACACTTTTTCATATCGTGTACATTCGCTTAAAAATCATGCAGATATCTCCACTTTCCTCCTTGCTATGAAAACACATTTTTATACCAGCTGCACTTATTTTCAGAGATTAATTGGTTCTTTAAACAATTTATCCACTCAATATTTATATTTACTGTGCATGAGTGACATTAAAGGTCAATGTTGGTCAATTGTTTGTTTTACTAAACCGGCCGAAATTGGCCAAAAACGGCAGTTGGGGAATAAAGGAGATGTACACAACATGTTTGTTACAAACTATATGAAAATTGGATTTGGATTAATCATGGTTTTCCTCATCAGTTGCCAGTGGTAAATTAAGCTTCCTGAGTTTTCATTGCAGTATACCTTACACAGTCAAATTGTGATATTTTTTGTTGTCCTGCTACGATTTTAGAGTCCAGGAGAGCAACCTCAGAAATCTGCCTTAAAGCTAAGATGGATACAGTGCCAGGTATAAGAATGAACTAAACTTGACCTAATCTCTTTAATTCAAATATGAGATCTCTAACCTGCTTCGATTGTTATTTTGGCAAGATTTATTGCCAGAGAAATGTTGATGTTGTAATTTTTATTTGTCATGCTCAATGATATGAATTATAGCTACAATCATGGCCAATTGTTGGGACAAAATCCTACTCCCCAATGTTTAAAGTCACATTTTCCCAGTAAGCTTGTACGGTTTTCCCCCGGCGTGAAACCGGTTGGTTTCCAAAACAAAAACTGGTTTGAAGTGGAAAACTGGTTTTTCACCCGTAATGTAAACAAGCCCTGAACATAAAGTGCATTGCATTGCTTGTACTGTTATATGATAGCAGCTAAAGATGTTTGTCACACAGTATTTTCTATAAATAATGTTGAAAATGGTAACAGAGGAATTGAAAAATAAAATGTATTAATAAACTTTAATATTTAGGACTATGCATTGCATTTCCAAACATTGTATTATTAATTTAATTATCATAAATATCACATATTTTTACAAATTTAAAAAAAAACAACTTCAAAAGACATTCTTACACAAAGCATGAACTTTCTTTTTATTAAAATAAACCCAATTTTTACCATCTTTTTCAATTTTTTTACAGTGATTTCGTTTTTTCGGTACTTCCGGTTTTTCATTTTTTATAAAACATGAATCAGACCATGGTTTCGGACGTTTTATGAACCCGGTTTTAGTTACAAAAGCGGTAGCTGTGCAAGCTTATTTACCAGGTTTCTTTCAAAGTGCATTACTTTGGAAGGGTGGAGATGGGGGAAAATATCACATTAAAGTTTTAGTCCTTTTTGTCCCAACACATTTGGCCACAATTGTAGTATGAGGCTGCATAATGAATCTCTTGTGCTTAATAATCTTAAATTAATGATGTTTTCTTCTCTGTTCATTTGTGATTGGTTGTCATTGTAACATTTAATGTCCTTTAAACAATGTCTTTTGTTAGCATGAGCAGTGCATTATGGGAAGTAGTTATAAGTTTTGTACTTAATGAGAGTAACCTTTTCTTTTAAGAATGGGAGCCATTTAACTTGTTCTTTTAATTACCTAACAAATATTAACAGCAATGTGCTATTGAAGTAAATATTTACAGCAAGGTGCTATTGAGGTGAATATTAACAGCAAGGTGCTATTAAAGTAAATATTAACAGCAAGGTGCTATTGAGGTGAATATTAACAGCAAGGTGCTATTGAAGTAAATATTAACAGCAAGGTGCTATAAAAGTAAATATTAACAGCAAGGTGCTATTGAAGTAAATATTAACAGCAAGGTGCTATTGAAGTAAATATTAACAGCAAGGTGCTATTGAAGTAAATATTAACAGCAAGGTGCTATTGAAGTAAATATTAACAGCAAGGTGCTATAAATATTAACAGTAAATAAATTAACAGCAAGGTGCTATTGAAGTAAATATTAACAGCAAGGTGCTATTGAAGTAAATATTAACAGCAAGGTGCTATTGAAGTAAATATTAACAGCAAGGTGCTATTAAAGTAAATATTAACAGCAAGGTGCTATTGAAGTAAATATTAACAGCAAGGTGCTATTGAAGTAAATATTAACAGCAAGGTGCTATTGAAGTAAATATTAACAGCAAGGTGCTATAAAAGTAAATATTAACAGCACGGTGCTATTAAAGTAAATATTAACAGCACGGTGCTATTAAAGTAAATATTAACAACAAGATGCTGTTGAAGTAAATATTAACAGCAAGGTGCTATTGAAGTTAATATTAGGAGCAAGGTGTTAGTAAAGTAAATATTAACAGCAAGGTGCTATTGAAGTAAATATTAACAGCAAGATGCTATTGAAGTGAATATTAACAGCAATTTGCTTTTGAAGTAAATATTAACAGCAAGGTGCTATTGAAGTAAATATTAACAGCAAGATGCTATTGAAGTGAATATTAACAGCAGTTTGCTATTAAAGTAAATATTAACAGCAAGGTGTTAGTAAAGTAAATATTAACAGCAAGGTGCTATTGAAGTAAATATTAACAGCAAGGTGCTATTGAAGTAAATATTAAGAGCAAGGTGCTATTGAAGTGAATATTAACAGCAATTTGCTATTAAAGTAAATATTAACAGCAAGATGCTATTGAAGTAAATATTAACAGCAAGATGCTTTTGGTGCCTCAAAGTGAGGGTGTTGTATTGGCAAATCACTTAAAGTGAGAGCTTAAAGGTCATTCTACCTCATAGATTGATATACAACTGTCTACATAAAGTCAAAGGAAGGGCCACTCTGCAGTCTGTCCCACTGACTGGAGAATGGCCCACCTATGACCAAAATCAATTAATATTGTTATGGTCAACATCGATTTCATTTGCCCTGACTATGCCAACATCTGCAGTGGAGTTGTTGTGTAACAGACGAGGATGTTGTTGCCTGAAAAACCTTAATCTTAAGCACTTGACATATGTGATGCATTCTGTCTGTCATGTTACCTGCAAGCAGTTTGATACATTTGATGTTGTTTCCTCCTTGATTCTCTACTAATAAAACTCAAAATCAAATGTGACGGTGCTCTTTCTTGCAGAATGAATTTTACCCCAAAGGATGAAACTTCATTTTATTGGTCGTTGGAATAATGATAAAATGTTTATCCCTTACATGTTCATCAGTCATTACAAATTTCATAACAATAAATACTAATAATTTGAAAAGTAATGAAAATTTGAGGTCAAAAATGAAAAGCATATTGTGAATTATTTCTCAGATAATTTTTCGTTTAGGAAAGGAATTCCAACTATTTTAATGAAAAGTCATTAGTTAACATTTATTCTTCTACTATTTAAATTTAGTATTTACAAGTATTTCAGAAGTTTTGCAAACGTATATATAAGATGCTATAAGGAACTTTTCTATTCCTTTTTGTTAATTGGTTAACAAATTAAAAATTGTTGTACATTTAGATTTCAGATCATTTTGTTCATCGAAAATGGATTACTGCTCTTCGTTGTTATATAATGGCTTGATATTTGATTTTGTTTTCAGCCAAAGGATGAAACTTCATTTTTATTGGTTGTTAGAATAAGGTTGAAATGTTTATCCCCTACATGTTCATCAGTCAATACAAACTTCATAACAAAAATACTAATAATTTGAAAAGTAATGAAAATTTGAGGTCAAAGATTAAAAGCATATTGTGAATTATTCTCTCAGAAAATTATCAGTTAAGGAAGGAATTCCAACTATTTTTACGAAAAGAAATTTATATGAAGAAGAACAAATGCATTCCAGACTTGAATAGCAGCAATGAAAGGATTTGTTCTGGAATGAACAAAAGTTGAATAATAGATGTGACAACTGAATGGAGTTTATAATAAAGTGTCTTGCAAATAAATAGCAAAAAAACAACAGGTCTTTGCTTGAATAGAGTGGACACATAATAGGCTTATCATAATCTGCAAATTAATCTGTACTGAATTTTCATTCTGATTTGGTAGATATGGGAGTTTATGGTGAAGGATGGAATGATGAGTTGGTTAAGAATATATTTGGTAGATGAGTGGATGGCAAATTGTGGGTTGGGTAGTAGGTGAATGGAGGATGGTAGGTGAATGGGGGTGGGGGATGGTAGGTGGGTAATGGGGCATGTTGGGGAATAGAGAATGATAGGTGAATGGATGATGGTAGATGAACGGGGAATGGCAGGTGAAGGGGGATGGTAGGTGGAATGGCATGGGGGACATGATGGGATGAAATGTGGGACAGTTTGCATTGCATGTGGGACAGGGTGGCATGTGGGACAGGGTGCAATGGAATCTAGGACAGGATGTCATGGCATATAGAACAGGGTGGCATGTGAAACAAGGTGGTGTCATGGCATTTATGACAGGCTGGGATGGCATGTGGGAGAAGGTGGGATGGTATGACGTGTGGGACAGGATGGCAAGTCATCCGAATTTCAGGTGGAATAAAATATGGGACAGGGTGGGATAGCATGTGGGATAGGATGGAATGGCCTGTAGGACAGGGTCGGATGGCACATGGTACAGGGAAGGATGGCATTTGGGACAGAATAGGATGGTACAGGGAGGGATGGCATGTGGGACAGGGTGGCATGGTATGTGACAAGGAGGGATGGCATTTGGGAAAGGGTGGCATGGTATATGGAACAGGGTGGCAAGGTGTGGTGGGATGTCATCTTTATTGCAGGTGTAATGGCATATGGGTCATCTCATGAAATGTTATCTGGATTTCATGTTTGATTTCCTGTAAGGAGGGATGTAGGATGGGACATCATCAGAATAGAGGGTGGGATGGCAGTTGTGACATAGGGTGGGATGCATGTCATTAGTGGCTAGGGGATTTGTATCGTTTGCAATGTCTGGTTCTAACAGTTTCATGTTGGGCTTTTTCTAATTGTTTAAAGTCTGAAGAAAAATTGTTCCTTTCTTTTTATTGATTGTTGTGTTGAAACCTAAACATCGTTTGACATACAATGACTTCTTAGTTCTTCAGATTGTGCCCTTCTAAAACTTAGTGTTTGGACTAAGTAATAATCAACTCAGTGTTTGGACTAAGTAATAGTCAACTCAGCATTGGACTAAGTAATAGTCAACTCAGTGTTTGGACTAAGTAATAGTCAATCCCATCTTTGAATGATTTCCTACTATTTTGCTGTATTCTCTGAGTGGTGCTGTTTCTGATAACTGAAATTAAATCAATGACAAAATAAATCAAGTTAACATTTAATCTTCTACTAGTTATATTTAGTATTTACAAGTATTTTAGAAGTTTTGTGAAATGTATATAAGATGCTATAAGGAATTTTTCTATTCCTTTTTTGTTAATTGATTAATAAATTATAAATTGTTGTACATTTAGATTTCAGATCATTTTGTTCAACAAGAATGGATTACTGCTCTTCGTTGTTATATAACGGCTTGATATTTGATTTTGTTTTCAGCCAAAGGATGAAACTTCATCTTTATTGGTCGTTAGAATAAGGTTGAAATGTTTATCCCCTACATGTTCATCAGTCAATACAAACTTCATAACCAGAAATACTAATAATTTGAAAAGTAATGAACATTTGAGGTCAAAGATCAAAAGCATACTGTGAATTATTCCCTCAGTGAATTTTTCAGTTTAGGAAAGGAATTCCAACTATTTTTACGAAAAGAAATTTATATAAAGGAGAACAAATGCATTTTGGACTTGAATAGCAGCAATGAAAGGATTTGTTCTGGGATGAACAAAAGTTGAATAGTAGATGCGACAACTGAATGGAGTTTATAATAAAGTGTCTTGCGAATAAATAGCAAAAAAACAACAGGTCTTTGCTTGAATAGAGTGGACACATAATAGGCTTATCATAATCTGCAAATTAGTCTGTACTGAATTTTCATTCTGATTTGGTAGATATGGGAGTTTATGGTGAAGGTTGGAATGATGAGTTGGTTAAGAATATATTTGGTAGATGAGTGGATGGCAAAATGTGGGTTGGGTAGTAGGTGAATGGAGGATGGTAGGTAAATGGGGGTGGGGGATGGTAGGTAGGTAATGGGGCATGTTGGAGAATAGAAGATGGTAGGTGAATGGATGATGGTAGATGAATGGGGAATGGTAGGTGAAGGGGGCATGTGGAGTTTATAGAAGTGAGGGTATGGGAGTTAGGGGAAAGAATGTTAGGTGGAAGATGGTAGAATAATTAGTAGATATACAGTAGGAATTAGGGTGAAGTTGGGATGGCATGGGACACAAAATGAGATGAAATGTGGGACACTTTGCATTGCATGTGGGACAGGGTGGCATGTGGGACAAGGTGCCATAGAATCTGGGACAGGATGTCATGGCATATAGAACAGGGTGGGATAGCATGTTGGACAGGGTGGCATGGCATGTTAAACAAGGTGGTGCCATGGCATTTATGACAGGCTGGGATGGCATGTGGGAGAAGGTGGGATGGTATGACATGTGGGACAGGATGGCAAGTCATCTGAATTTCAGGTGGAATAGCATATGGGACAGGGTGGGATAGCATGTGGGATAGGATGGAATGGCCTGTAGGACAGGGTGGGGTGGCACATGGTACAAGGGAGGATGGCATTTGGGACAGGATAAGATGGCACATGGTACAGGAAGGGATGGCATGTGAGACAGGGTGGCATGGTATGTGACAGGGAGGGATGGCATTTGAGAAAGGTGGCTTGGTATATGGAACAGGGTGGCAAGGCATGGTGTGATGTCATCTTGATTGCAGGTGTGATGGCATATGGGTCATGTTGTGGAATGTTATCTGGATTTCATGTTTGATTTCCTATAAGGAGGGATGTAGGATGGGACATGCAGAATAGAGGGTGGGATGGCAGTTGTGACATAGTGTGGGAAGCATGTCATTAGTGGCGAGGGGATTTGTATCGTTTGAAATGTCTGGTTCTAACAATTTCATGTTGGGCTTTTTCTAATTGTTTAAAGTCTGAAGAAAAATTCTTCCTTTCTTTTTATTGATTGTTGTGTTGAAACCTAAACATCGTTTGACATACAATGACTTCTTTGTTCTTCAGATTGTGCCCTTCTAAAACTCAGTGTTTGGACTGAGTAATAATCAACTCAGTGCTTGGACTAAGTAATAGTCAACTCAGCATCGGACTAAGTAATAGTCAACTCAGTGTTTGGACTAAGTAATAGTCAATCCCATCTTTGAATCATTTCCTACTATTTCTGCTGTATTCTCTGAGTGGTGCTGTTTCTGATAACTGAAATTAAATCAATGACAAAATAAATCAAGTTAACATTTAATCTTCTACTAGTTATATTTAGTATTTACAAGTATTTTAGAAGTTTTGTGAACGTATATACGTATAAAAGATGCTTCAAGGAATTTTGTATTCCTTTTTTTGTTAATTGGTTAATAAATTATGAATTGTTGTACATTTAAATTTCAGATCATTTTGTTCAACAAGAATGGTTTACTGCTCTTCGTTGTTATATAACGGCTTGATATTTGATTTTGTTTTCAGCCAAAGGTCTTTCTCTGCCAAGTGTGCATTTCTTTCGGTTCTCTACAGGTATTTCTCACGCATTGTCAGTACATGTCATGTTTCATTCCGCACATTTGAGAACAGGGTGAAAGGGTGTAGTTGAAAGGTCACAGGTTGATTGGATAACATTTTGAAGTGCTTTTGGGGTGTATTACAGAGGGCTAGTATTTTTCTCAAGGAATTGGTGTCAGTGGTGTTTTCTAAAAGAAACTGACCTATTGTAGTTAAATTAATATTAAGATTGGTCTCTGGAGGGAATTGTTGTTACTTGAAAATTAATATTGATCAGCCAGGCCATGCCATAACTGATTGGTTTTGTGTGTGTTTGTACTATTGGTGTAATAGAATGTACTTTAACCATTAGGATTTGAAGTTAATTCAAGTAGATCACAATAACATCTGGGGGTGTCATCTTTGGAATCATTACACTCTCCCCTGTGTTTCTCTAAAATCCTTTTCTTTTATTACCTTCTGTAATATGAATGTAGAATTTAAATCATGATACTTTGGAATTGTTGTTGGTAGCTTGTCTTTATATAATAGCAAGTTGATATGACTTGTTCTTTTCCTTAAAAATTTGTTCCAGCAAATCATATCCACAAACTTACTGTAGCAAATAATGAGGTCACTTATCCTAATCAAAATAACCACTCAACCACACAATAAGGACTTTATCCATTGCTAATATGATACTCGTGGTTTTAAGAACAATGAAAATAAAGCGGAAAATCTGACCCGACCTGCCTGTTTATCAGGTTGGTCTGACTGTTTGAAACTTTAACGAGCACAACAACTAATGATATGCATTAAAAACAATCTGGATCAACAAACAATGATGTCTTTTCAAGTCATTTATATGTTCATTCATGCTGCCAATTAGTATGGTTTAAATGAATGTTCTTCATGCTGCCAGTTAGTATGGTTTAGATGAATGTTCTTTCATGCTGCCAATTAGCATGGTTTAGATTAATGTTCATTCATGCTGCCAATTAATATGGTTTAGGTGAATGTTCATTCATGCTGCCAAATAGTATGGTTTAGATAAATGTTTATCATGCTGCCAATTAATATGGTTTAGGTGAATGTTCATTCATGCTGCCAATCAGTATGGTTTCGATGAATGTTTATTCATGTTGCCAATTAGTATGGTTCAGATGAATGTTTATCCATGTTGCCAATTAGTATGGTTTAGATGAATGTTCATTTATGCTGCCAATTAGTATGGTTCAGATAAATGTTCATTCTTGCTGCCAATTAATATGGTTTAGGTGAATGTTCATTTATGCTGCCAATCAGTATGGTTTAGGTGAATGTTTATCCATGTTGCCAATTAGTATGGTTCAGATGAATGTTCATTTATGCTGCCAATTAGTATGGTTTAGATAAATGATCATTCATGCTGCCAATTAGTAGCGTTTAGATGAATGTTCATTCATGTTGCCAATTAGTATGGTTTAAATGAATGTGCATTCATGCCGCCAATTAGTATGGTTCAGATAAATGTTCATTCATGCTGCCAATTAGTATGGTTTAGATGCATGTTCATTCATGCTGCCAATTAGTAGCGTTTAGATTAATGTTCATCCATGCTGCCAATTAGTATGGTTTAGATGAATGTGCATTCATGCTGCCAATTAGTATGGTTTAGATAAATGTTCATTCATGCTGCCAATTAGTATGGTTTAGATGCATGTTCATTCATGCTGCCAATTAGTATGGTTCAGCTTAATGTTTAATCATGCTGCCAATTAGTATGGCTTAAATGAATGTTCATTCATGCTGCCAATTAGTAGCGTTTAGATTAATGTTCATCCATGCTGCCAATTAGTATGGTTTAGATTGCCAATTAGTATGGTTTAGATTGACAATTAGTATGGTTTAGATTGACAATTAGTATGGTTTAAATGAATGTTGATTCATAATGCCATTTAGTTAGGTTTAGGTGTATGTTCATTCATGCTGCCAATTAGTATAGTTTAGATGAATGTGCATTCATGCTGCCAATTAGTATGGTTAAGATGAATGTTCATTCATGCTGCCAATTAGTATGGTTCAGATGAATGTTCAATTATGCTGCCAATCAGTATGGTTTAGATTGCCAATTAGTATGGTTTAGATTGCCAATTAGTATGAATGTTGATTCCCACTGCCATTTAGTTAGGTTTATGTATCTTCATTCATGCTGCCAATTAGTATGGTTTAGATGAATGCTTTAGTATGGTTTAGATGAATGTTCATTTATGCCAATTAGTATATGGTTTAGATGAATGTTCATTCATGCTGCCAATTAGTATGGTTTAGATGAATGTTCAATGTTCATTCATGCTGCCAATTAGTATGGTTTAGATAAATGTTCTTTCATGCTGCCAATTAGTATGGTTTAGATGAATGTTCATTCATGCTGCCAATTAGTATGGTTTAGATGAATGTTGATTCATAATGCCATTTAGTTAGGTTTAGGTGTATGTTCATTTATGCTGCCAATTAGTATGGTTTAGATGAATGTGCATTCATGCTGCCAATTAGTATAGTTTAGATGACTGTTCATTCATGCTGCCAATTAGTAGCTTTCAGATGAATGTTTATTCATGCTGCCAATTAGTATGGTTTAGATAAATGTGCATTCATGCTGCCAATTAGTATGGTTTAAATGAATGTGCATTCATGCCGCCAATTATAGTATGGTTCAGATAAATGTTCATTCATGCTGCCAATTAGTATGGTTTAGATGCATGTTCATTCATGCTGCCAATTAGTATGGCTTAGATGAATGTTCATTCATGCTGCCAATTAGTAGCATTTAGATTAATGTTCATCCATGCTGCCAATTAGTATGGTTTAGATTGCCAATTAGTATGGTTTAGATTGACAATTAGTATGGTTTAAATGAATGTTGATCTATAATGCCATTTAGTTAGGTTTAGGTGTATGTTCATTCATGCTGCCAATTAGTATGGTTTAGATGAATGTGCATTCATGCTGCCAATTAGTATGGTTAAGATGAATGTTCATTCATGCTGCCAATTAGTATGGTTCAGATAAATGTTCATTTATGCTGCCAATCAGTATGGTTTAGATTGCCAATTAGTATGGTTTAGATTGCCAATTAGTATGGTTTAAATGAATGTTGATTCATACTGCCATTTAGTTAGGTTTAGGTGTATCTTCATTCATGCTGCCAATTAGTATGGTTTAGATTAATGTGCATTCATGCTGCCAATTAGTATGGTTTAGATGAATGTTCATTTATGCTGCCAATTAGTATGGTTTAGGTGAATGTTCATTCATGCTGCCAATTATTATGGTTTAGATGAATGTTCATTCATGCTGCCAATTAGTATGGTTTAGATGAATGTTCTTTCATGCTGCCAATTAGTATGGTTTAGATGCATGTCCATTCATGCTGCCAATTAGTATGGTTTAGATGAATGTTTATTCATACTGCTATTTAGTTAGGTTTAGGTGTATGTTCATTTATGCTGCCAATTAGTATGGTTTAGATGAATGTGCATTCATGCTGCCAATTAGTATAGTTTAGATGAATGTTCATTCATGCTGCCAATTAGTATGGTTTAGATAAGTGTTTATTCATGCTGCCAATTAGTATGGTTTAGATGAATGTTCATTCATGCTGCTAATTAGTATGGTTTTTAGATGATAATCTGAAACATCTAACTCAGGAACTGATGTATATCTTTATGGATTAATCATGTGCTGACATTTTATAAATCTCATTATCTCTCTTTCATACATTATTCCAGATTGTAATAAAGTTTTCTAAACATATTCACAAATGTGCAGAGGCTAGATGTCAGAACTAGTATTGAAAGGGTGCTGGGTTGGATTCCTGCTGGCACAAGCCCTGTGTTGTTACAAGACACTTTATTTCAATAGCTTCACCTTGATAGGTTGTACCAAACATTAAGACTGTTTTATCTTTTATGAAGGGATATTGAAGCAAACATCCAAAATGATTTGATAAATTTTACTGGTATACTAATACTTTGCTACATGATATATCATATCTTCCTTTCCTGGATTTGGTCATTAATACAGCCCAGTGGTGTAATGCCTGGGGCCCTTGCAGGCTAGAGCAGCAGGCCCCTGACCTCTAGCTCACCTCCCCTCCCCCTCCCCTTTCCCCTCCTCATCCCCCTCTTCCCAAAAAAAATCCCTTCAACAGTTTTTAAAATATTCAACAAATAAGAGCATTTTGGAAACCTGGAAGTGTCTCAGAAACCTATTTTAAAACCTTAAATCCACTTAAAGCACTCCAGTGTCAGGGGGCGAACAGGTCTTATGCAGCCTCTGGCCTGGTTAATGCTCGCTTTTTTGGCCTATTTTTAATGGCTGGCTATCGATACAGCTACTGCTATCATTATTGGTATTTTTCTCTCAAAAAATCATACAGTAACGATATTGACGCAGTACAACATTAGAGAAAAATTATGTTAATCGTGAACTAGACACATGTGAGGGCATAATTTGGGCTAATTTTTCAAAAATTAATTGACCTGTTTTCCCTGCCAAAGAGATAAAGTGTTGAAATGTTAACTGCTGGGTATGAATAATGATATTAGAGAAGTTTTGTAGCGAGAGTCAAATGAGAGTCAAATGAGAGTCAAAAAATGTTGCTGAATCTTTGGAAAATAATGCCCTTAAAAACATTTGCTCAGTTTCCCACAAAAAAATGCATGTTTTTTGCATAAAAATTAAATCAGTAAAATGCATCTAAACCTCCCTTGCCTTCCCTCTGCCTTTCCTTCCCTTCTCTGCCCTACCTTCCCTTCTCTGCCTTACCTTCCTTTCTCTGCCTTTCCTTCCCTTCTCTGTCTTACCTTCTCTTTTCTGCCTTTCCTTCCTTTTGCCTTTCTTCCCTTCTCTACCTTACCTTCCCTTCTCTGCCTTACCTTCCTTTCTCTGCCTTTCCTTCCCTTCTCTGCCTTACCTTTGCTTTTCTGCCTTTGCCTTTTCTTCCCTTCTCTGCCTTACCTTCCCTTCTCTGCCTTACCTTCCCTTCTCTGCCTTTCCTTCCCTTCTCTGCCTTACCTTTGCTTCTCTGCCACCTTCCCTTCTCTGCCTTACCTCCCTTCTCAGCCTTACCTTCCCTTCTCTGCCTTACCTTCCCTTCTCTGCCTTTCCTTCTCTTCTCTGCCTTTCCTTCCCTTCTCTGCCTTACCTTCACTGCTCTGCCTTACCTTCCCTTTTCTGCCTTACCTTCTATTCTCTGCCTAACCTTCCCTTCTCTGTCTTACCTTCTCTTCTCTGCCGTAATTTTCTTTCTCTGCCTTACCTTCCCCTCTCTGCCTTACCTTCCCTGCTCTGCCTTACCTTCCCTTCTCTGCCTTACCTTCCCTTCTCTGCCCTCCCTTCCCTTCTCTGCCCTCCCTTCCCTCTGTCTTACCTTCCCTCTCTGCCTTTCCTTCCTTTCTCTGCCTTTCCTTCCCTTCTCTGCCTTTCCTTCCTTTCTCTGCCTAATTACCTTCCCTTCTATGCCTTACCTTTTCTGCCTTACCTTCCCTTCGCTGCCATACCTTCCCTTCTCTGCCTTACCTGTCCTTCTCTGCCCTACCTTTCCGTCTCTGCCTTACCTTCCCTTCTCTGCCCTACCTTCCCTGCTCTGCCTTACCTTTCCTGCTGTGCCTTACCTTTCCTGCTCTGCCTTACTTTCTCTCTCTGCCACCTTCCTTCTCTGCCTTACCTCCCTTCTCAGCCTTACCTTCCCTTCTCTGCCTTACCTTCCCTTCTCTGCCTTTCCTTCCCCTCTCTGCCTTACCTTCCCTTCTCTGCCTTACCTTCCGTTCTCTGCCTTACCTTCCCTTCTCTGTCCTACCTTCCCTTCTCTGCCGTATTTTCCTTTCTCTGCCTTACCTTCCGTTCTCTGCCTTACCTTTCCCTCTCTGCCTTACCTTCCCCTCTCTGCCTTTCCTTCCCTTCTCTGCCTTTCCTTCCCTTCTCTGCCTTTCCTTCTCTTCTCTGCCTTTCCTTCCCCTCTCTGCCTTTCCTTCCCCTCTCTGCCTTACCGTTCCCTCTATGCCTTACCTTCCCCTTTCTGCTTTACCTTCCTTCTCTGCCTTACCTTCCCTTCTCTGCCTTACCTTCCCTTCTCTGCCTTTCCTTCCCTTCTCTACCTTTCCCTCCCTTCTATGCCTTACCTTCCTCATTTTCCCTTTATTACCTTAAGTTCTTTCCCTTATCCACCTTCTCTCCCTCCCCTCTATTCCACCTTTCTTTCCTCTTTGTCCTAACTCAAGCACCCTAATTTTTAACACCCTCTTGGCACATTTGACTCTGACTGTCGCGGTGCCCTTAAACATCAACAAACCAAACCAGTGTAATGCTTGAATTTCTGAACTTATTTTACAATGGAATAAACTCAAGTCATAATGAAATACCCATATTACATATAAAGTGATGGTACCTTCTTTTCTTTTTGCATTTGGTAAAGTTATACAGCTCGGTTTGTAATTCAAGCGATTCAAACACGCAGATGGTTTATGGTATACAATTAATTCTTGCTGTGCATTACATCACCATCAGTAGTTCAGTTCTTAAAGATATCCTTATTGTCTCATTTGCAAAACAAACCAGGATTATTTTATTAAGAGCAGCTGTCTACTCTGTGACGTAAAACAGTTGATACCTAAAGGAAAGGCTGAAGAGAAAAGATAGCCATGCACTGCATGTATACCTTCTCGTTTATATCTGCATCTAATGCTCTTCATCAATCACCTTTCGTATGCCTGTACTGAATTTGCCTACTGAACCATAACACTGAGAATTGGCAATCATTTTCTACCAAACTATTTTTCTGCTGTCATGATGTTGATTTGGAAAGTTTAAGGTATACTTTTGATGAAACCAGGAACAAGCACCGGCATTGGGACTGGCCCTATGGGCCTAATGGCTCCGATGGATTTAACTAACAATAAGTTTTATAAAAGCTTAGATTGTCATTTGATTGGTTAGGAGCTGTTTATATGCACTTCACCATTCCCCATACCCTCAATGCAGTGCACTTCGTAATAGATTGCATTTACAATTATTATATCAGCATGTAGCAATATACACACTTTTTGTCATTTGGTAGTAACAGTAGTTCAAATGTCACACAGAAATAGGTACATTACTCATGTCATGTCTGTCAATAATCATAACGTATGTATGCATTACAGAAGGGAATAACATCAGTGTTTTGCATCACATTAATTAATCATATGCAAAAAAGAAAATAACTCAAGTTTATTAAGAGGGAATTGAGTATTTTGATGGTAGTGGGCTATAAGATTAACTTGCTCACCTCCAGACCACAGAAGGTGAACTGTGCATAAGTTGATTTCCTTCTGAAACGAAAAGGTCATTTATGTGTCTGTCAGGTTTACGTGTTATCCAACACCCTCATCTGCATTTTGTTTCTCTGTATTTTGCTCCTCATCTGCATTTTGCTTTTTTTCCTCAGTGTGAAATGAGAATTTGGCACATTTCTTTAATGTAGCTCACACCTAATAGATTTAAATCTTGGTACTCTATTTAATGGTATAGATGGAATGCTTTGTTTTCTGGAACATAGCTTTTTTTTTTTTTTTTTTAGTTTTTTTCTCTTCATTGTGTATCACTTATGATTTGCAGTGAAGATTTACAGATATGTTGAATAATCAGAGACCCACATACAATATGGTGAATAATCAGAGACCCACATACATGATGTTGAATAATCAGAAACCCACATACATGATGTTGAATAATCAGAGTCCCACATTCATTATTCTTTTTGCGTAGGTGCCTCACATATTCTTCTCACCTCGAAGCAAATGAAACAGCAATTATGTCTGTTGGTGGTAGTGGCATCCATAAAAAGTTTAACCTAAATGGAATGCAGTATGACTGCATTTATTAAAACATACTATTTTCATTGCTTTTAGTAATGTTCTTTGCAAATATTGTCTAGATATTTTCTCTTTGCTTTTGTTATGAAGAATAATGTTAAGTTCATAGTTGTTAAAGATGCAGTAAGAATAAAGTAATAGTGTATAGTTGTTAAAGCTGCAGTAAGAATAATGTAATACTGTTTAGTTGTTAAAGATGCAGTAGAATTCAATACCTAGATGTGATAATCATATATTGTTTGCATATCAAATTAGAATGCTGCTTTGATGTTTTGTAAACAAAATTCTTGATTGTTTTTGGTTCCGATGCAATCAGCATCAGGAACCTATGCGGTCATGATGGCATGTGTGTGTGTGTATGAATGTATGTGTGACACCAGCTTGTAAACACATTATCTCATGAACCATACGCCAGATTAATGTCATAGTGTAGAGCTGTGACAGTTTAGTGTGTACACGTTACATGCTCGCAAGTTGTAAACGTTTACTAAATACTTCATTGCAAGTAATCGTTTTTCATAATCAAGTCCGTTGAAAATCAATATGATCAATCTTGATTCAAATCAAACAAACATTCGGCTGACAAAATTCCAACCAATGACTTTTTACAAACTGTAAACCCGCTTAGCATAATCCTTTTTAAATGTGAGAATCACAAATGCGCAGTAATCACCTATGAATGGGGATATTTTGCACTTTGATTTGGCTAACTTGTGAAATGCACTGCGAATGTGCAGCAGTAAACAGTAAAACTAACAATAGGCCATAGACCTATTTAATAAGGCTTTAAATTCCACTCAATCAAGGCCCATTTTACAAGCTGTTAAATTGACTAACAAACACACAGTCAAAATACTTAAGTTGTCACAATCAGTACATTTGCATGTAATTATTACCTGATGAGTCAAATAAATTTTGCAAGAAAGAAAAAATATTGCAAAATAAACAAACGTAAAAAGGTTTTTCTAGGTGCTTTGCAAAGATGGTGGCCATTTTTTTTAGAGGACTGATATTTCAGAACTTTCACGGTGGTGGCATAGTTTTGAAATGTTTTACGGCAAGGTATCATAGTATGCAAGATTTTTACAGTTAAACTTTGAAAGCCGTAGCGAGTATGGCAAAAAAGTTACGCGATGTTAAGTTTAAATGACATTGAAAGGAAGTTATCTGTTCTTTCTAAACTGAATTTTCATGCACATTTTTCATAAAAATGATGATTTATACTGTAAAAGTAAACTTTTTACAATTTGGAAAGCAAAACTCGAGCATCTATTTAGGCAATGGAGTCAATACTTTGCCATACTGGTTGCGCGTTTTTTTTTTTTTACTTCGCATCTTAAATTTGGAGCAATTTTGGTGTATTTCTGAAAATTAAGGCACTGAAACGCGTGTAAACATACTCGCTCGTTTTTTTTGGCGTGTACACGTTTACTAAAATCCCTAAACGCTAAAAGCTCTACATATGTGGTACTGATGGTGATGGTGTTGATATTTGGTCTTGATGTCATGCATATTAATGAGCATAGGCAGGGCTTAGTCTTAAAATCTTTGTTCATATTTAAATATTCACATGTCTGTTTTGTTGTCATATTTAGTGTAATTATGTTGTTAGCTAGTGTCTACATGTTCGTGGTACAAAATTTTGAATTTTGTTAATATATACAGCTTTACATGATGTTGTTGAAAAGAGTTTGTAAACACGATATCCCAAGAACTATACATGGGTTTCAATACATATGTGGTACACAAATAGCCCATGGTCCGAAGATGTGCCCTATCATTTTTGGTGGCGATGTTATCTATATTAATGAGTAGGCAGGGCTTAATGTAAAATCTTTCAACTGTTAATATACTCACAACCATTTATGTGACTTTGTTCAAAATTGTTCAAAATTTGACATGTGAATTTTTTATGGCCTCTTGTTGTAATGCTATGGTCATACTTTACATATTTCTATACTTAAAGCACAAAATATCACTAAACTATTTCATCAATCTAATTAACATCCTAATAACTTAGCTGTCAATTTGTTAAATCAACAGAAGTAATGTGATTTAAGAGTTATCTGTCATTGTTTATTACTGTATTTGGAATGTAATCTTAAGACAGAGTAACATAAGACTCAAGTTCATTCATCCATAGCTAGTTGGCTTGAGGCAAGTCTGTTTTGTCTTACACAGAACAATGAACAGAACAATGGACACAGAACAATAGACACAGATTGTTTTGTTATCTTTTAGGAAGTTGAGAAAAGTGTATGTTCTGAAAATGATTGGTTTGTTGGCAAACAATATGTGGAGAAAAGTGTGTCTTAAAGGATATTAGTTTATTTTGTTGTGTGCTGGTGGGGATTTGTTTTATTATTACTTTAATTTGTACCCCCTGTTTGAAATGAATCAGTCCATCATGTTTAACTCTAACCACATGATTGATTTTTTTGACACCTATGTCATTTGCATATGCATTTTTATGTGAATGAAGATGATATTAGTGTTGTGTGTATG
Source organism: Chiridota heheva (assembly GCA_020152595.1). Taxonomy (NCBI): domain Eukaryota; kingdom Metazoa; phylum Echinodermata; class Holothuroidea; order Apodida; family Chiridotidae; genus Chiridota; species Chiridota heheva. The sequence goes on along the minus strand of JAIGNY010000962.1, from coordinate 752,223 downwards.
TGCCTAATAATGTAGGATGGATCTTAAACATTATCACATGTGGAGACAATGTAGGTGGGATATTTAAAGAATTACAACAGCATTGGAACCACTAACCTTTTGGTTTCTAGTTTTAAAGTACATCTTAGGGAGTATAAACTATCTTTAGTACATGTTGCTGAGACTTCTCCTCGTGCTAATTTCTACATGTAATGCAGATTTATTTTCTGCACTATATTAACTTCTTTCCTATTTAAGTTTTAACCTAAAGCACAGAGAACAAAAAGTTAAGTGGTAAGATCATCAGTAATTTTAAATGTTTAATCAAAGGGGTTATCAGAACCTAGAGTGGCTTGAAGGTAATGTAGAAGATTCACCAATCAGTTTAAACGATTGGGTAAATTGCAGTTTTATGACCCACCAATCACTTTAAACGTTTGGGTGTGTTGCAGTTTGATGACCCACCAATCAGTTTAAATGATTGGGTGTGTTGCACTTTGATGAACTTTGAAGGTTTAAGTGTTTAAAAGATACAGTAATGAAAACTTGTGATGTCATAAAAGTGATTCCTTTTCTATTTTCTTTCATGAGACTTGTTTTTGTTTTTAATTCTCTAGGAGTGAATTGTAAATTGTACTTACTTACCAATTTGCACAGGATTAGCCCCTAACCTTTTTACTAGAAATAGCAATAACAAAAATATTCGTTCAATTTCTTAGAAATTGTTGAAGCATTCGAAAAGTGCAAGGATTTTCTTTCCAGCTCTTTAAAAATATGATTGAAAAGTGAAACACATAAAATTGAGGAAGATGCATAAGTTTGGATAATCAGGGCCACCTTTGCTAGAAACTATTTATATGAAACGAAATAGTTTATAGTTTCAAGCTTTTATTGATCGGCATGATGGGTGTATGCCAACCCACTCCTGTCCTGCATGCCAACCCTCTCCTGTCCCCTTGTTCCACATGCCAACCCACCCTGTCCCACATGCCAACCCACCTGTCCCACATGGGTGTGGCTTATGAATAGATATCATGGAACAAATATTTCATGATATGCAATGACATGACAGTTGATGCAAATTCTGCAAATCAATCAGCTTATAAAAAAAGCATCGGAATAACACAACTTTTGGGTTCTGGTTTTGATTTGCTGTCTACTTTTGCAACACTGATGTATTTTTAAGGGGTAAAAAAATACCAAGCTATTATTGCATTCCTTATACTATGATTCTTTGTCAGGGGATCGTGTGATATTCACAGAGAGCGCCTCCTTGCCAGGAATTCCCATTGTGTATCGCACCCCAGAGGAGAAAAGTGTCAATCCAGACCGACTCAATTTGGACAGGTTCGTATGTCTCTTGTTTAACAATTTTGTTACATACACAATTGTACTTTCAATTTGTTTGCTGATTTAAATGAGATTTCAATTCTGAGGTTCAACAATTCTGTGTTAAGAAAAATTCCTAAAAACCCCACATTGTTTAGTTTCTTAAGTTATTATATGATAACAGATAGAGATGTCTACTAACTGTGGTGTAGCGGTTATCATACATGTCTACAGACCATGAGGCCCTGGGTCCAAGCCTGGGTTGGGTAGACACGCCAGTGCACCACAACTGGTTATCAAAGGTCGTGGACATTGACTTGGTTGTCGATGTTATGTCTGTCCGTACGTCGTATCTATGTATCTTGTCTGGGTCATATTAAGCGTTTCGTGATAGCATTGTTACTATCATAACCGAACACGCAGGCGACGACCCCGTCATTGTAATTGTGTGTTCACTCATCGATGTCAGCAAGATAGAGATTGAAATATTTTCATTAAAAACTTGTAGCATTGTAGGCGTGGTCAAGTACTAATTATGTCATATCTTGCACTATTATATTGTATTTGAGCTTTAATTTGAAGAAATTATGCTACAGTGTAAACCATGAAAATAGCAAATGCTTCATCATAATTGGCTGTAATTTCTGACATTATTGACCGTTGGCTTGTCTGTATGCAACCTGAGCCTGATGAGGTGTGGGACACAGTTCTAGCCTGAAAGTAAGATTTGATAAAATACTGGGTTTATCAGATAGTCCTCGGTTGTTTATTGATTGACAGATTGGAACCCATTCTCATTCTATTCCTTTCTATGATGTAAAAGTATCATAAAATGTGTTTTATAGCAAACAGTTTTAATGATGAGTATCTTTTGTTGTTTCTCAGGCGGAGGTTGACAGTATGCCCTATTCTGGAGGGAGAAGACAACTTGCGGCTTCTCAATTTTCAGCACAATGCTATCTCCAATATTGACTACCTCAGTAATTTACGGAGACTGATTTTTCTGGATCTTTATGATAATCAAATTGAGGAAATCAAAGGACTCTCCAGTCTCAAGTCTTTAAGGGTATTAATGCTGGGTAAAAACAGGTGATTTCTTCTTTAATTCACTTGTTGTCCGTCTTTGGTAAAGATCTTATTTTTTCATTGTGTAAACGCCTCTTGATATTGTTTAATGTACTTCATTAGATACTTTGTAGCACTTATATTAAAACTAATCACAAGTAGCATGTTCAGTTTTCTGGCATACCATGACGGCAGGTAGGTATCTGAGGGAAGCACCATGGCGACAGGTAGGTATCTGGGGGAAGTACCATGACGGCAGGTAGGTATCCGGGGGAAGTACCACGACAGTTACGACAGGTAGGTATCCGGGGGAAGTACCATGACGGCAGGTAGGTATCCGGGGGAAGTACCATGACGGCAGGTAGGTATCCAGGGGAAGTACCATGACGGCAGGTAGGTATCCTGGGGAAGTACCACGACAGTTACGACAGGTAGGTATCCGGGGAAAGTACCATGACGGCAGGTAGGTATCCTGGGGAAGTACCATGACGGCAGGTAGGTATCCGGGGGAAGTACCATGACGGCAGGTAGGTATCCTGGGGAAGTGCCACGACAGTTACGACAGGTAGGTATCCGGGGAAAGTACCATGACGGCAGGTAGGTATCCGGGGGAAGTACCACGACAGTGACGGCAGGTAGGTATCCGGGGGAAGTACCACGACAGTGACGGCAGGTAGGTATCCGGGGGAAGTACCATGACAGTGACGGCAGGTAGGTATCCGGGGGAAGTACCACGACAGTGACGGCAGGTAGGTATCCGGGGGAAGTACCACGACAGTGACGGCAGGTAGGTATCCGGGGGAAGTACCACGACAGTGACGGCAGGTAGGTATACAGGGAAGGTAGGAAAAGGGGACTCAGCAACTCTAGATGGGCTTCTTTACAAAATACCCTTCTGTTATATGTTTTGTTCTGATGCTAATAACATAATGAACCTATGCAGTCATGCTGGCGTGTGTATGTATGTATGTATATATGTATGTATATATATATGGGTGTATGTATGTATGTATGTATGTGTGTATGTGCATCTGACAGCAAGCTCGTAAGTGCAATATCTCAAGAAGGATACGCTGGATTCATGTCATATGTAGTACACAGATAGCCCGTGGTCAGTAGATGTGCCCTATTAATTTGGTGGCGATGTCAAGCATATTAATGAGTAAGCGGGCTTAATGTGAATGTAAATATCTTGAAATGTTCATATTTTTACAACCGTATGTCTGTTTTGTTTCATATTGAGTGTAATTATGCTGTTAGCTAGTGTGTACATATTCATGGTACAAAAATGTTGAATTTGATTAATAGGCATAGTGGTTGGGACTTACCATGATTTTGTTGAAAAGAGTTTGTAAGCATGGTATCTCAAGAACGATAGCTGGATTCATGTCATATTTGGTACACAGATAGCCCATGGTCTGTATATGTGCCCTTTTGTTTTTGGCAGTGATATCGTGCATATTGATGAGTGGGCGGGGCTTATTATACAAAATCTTGAAATACTCTTATTTTGACAATCACATGTCTGATTTGTTTCATATTCAGTATGATTATGTTGTTAGCCATGTGCTCATTGTGTACAATTATTTAATATTATCATTATGCATAGTGGGCGGGGCTTAACCCTTACTCTCCCAAGGTTCCAAAAATAGAATAAGCTATTTCTGAAATTTTTGGAAAGAGGATTTTTTCAGCACTTTCTGTTCCATTTGTACCAAAACAAGTTCGACTTTTATGAAAGCTAACATGTTGAACTTTCCAAAAATGTGCATATTTCTGAACTCAAATATGCAAATTAGGTCATTAAATTAGCATATAAGGTCTCCAAACATTCTATCTTTATGACACGCTTGTGCCTTGTGGCTAAATAGCAAAAAAATATGGATAGAATTTCTAAATCATCGTTGAAAAGACCTTTCATTTGATACTATTCATGGATTTTTAGGAATCAGAAGAAAAAAATGACGCAAATATGAAAAATTTGGTACATTTTGACCTAAAAATTATTCCCAATCCTGTGAATGATCTATCTAATAGTGTATGGCACTAAATTTTCCAAAAAATGCAATTTCGCCTTCTATGATGTCCAAAACTAATAGAATGCAGAAAAACAAGATGTTTACATCATCATTTGCAAAAAATAAAATAAGAAATTATGCAAATAATATGCAAATTAGGTCATTTACCTCATTTATTATGCACGAAACTGTTTTTTGTTTATTTCTGACCCAATTTCAGCCATTACAAGCTTCACAACTACTTTTATGTTGATAGACTATGCTGATTATCTATTAGACACTTACTTCTGTTCATTCCACATGGAATTCATAAGAAATGTTTGCCGAAAAGGTCCAAATTTGTAGTCTTCTGCTATACCTTGTTGCTGCAAATAGAATTAAAAAAAAAAAAAAAAAAATTGCAACTATAATCATTCAACTCACTTTAGTTTGGTCTTTCCATAACCAGTTACCGAAGACCTCGTGTCGATCCCGGTCACTCTCCACCAGTACTTCCCACAGATGATAGTCTTTATCGGCTGTAGGGATGACCTTCGACCGTTGTACCTCCTGCAGCCGAGCGTTCCGCTCTTCCTCCCTGGTTTTGGAGGCAGCTTTTTCCGCTGCAGACGGATTTTCTTTGAGTGGTGATGGTGGCGAGACTGCAGCAGAAGGCCTGGAAAAGGGGCCTGGGCTCATCTTCAACGGTCTGTCCCTCTTCCTCTTGGGTTGGGGAGTAGCGGGCGGCTCGTCCTCTTCAAGCATACGCATAACATGTTATCGCATAACATGTTATTGTGGTTTCTAGTAGCGGGCGGCTTGTCCTCTTCAAGCATACGCATAACATGTTATCGCATAACATGTTATTGTGGTTTCCAACCTGCCCCACAATTTTGTGGTAACCGTGGGGACAGACTTATACAGCTGGGAAGCCCGGGGGTACATACAGGGGTCCAAAATGTTTGTTTTATCGATCTAGTCATCACCACAACAGTGGCATAACCAGGGGGAGGGGAAAAGGATCATGGTCCCAAAAAATGGGGCATCAAAATAATGTACCGGTACTAGGCCTATATACAAGCATTTTCCTCTAAATGGGCCTGGGGCACCCCCAACATGTGTATTTTGCCCTAACATGGGACCCCTACTCCACTTTCCCCCATAAAATTATGATTTCGGCCCCTGAAATAATGGAACTTGGATTTTGTGAAATTGGGAATACACATATTTTAGTAGGCCTAAATTTACAATTTTGCCATTGGTAAATACATATATTTCAGTCCATTTAGAAATGTTATTATTGGGGTTCAGCTTTCATTTGTTTCATCCGGGCTATTATAGAAAGGACCTAAATCTTTTTTTCTATATCTGATTTTAGTGTCCCTTTTACTTGTTTATCGTAACAAGCAAAAAATCCCCGCTAATTTATCATTAGAATTCTATAAGCCTTATTCTATTACTACACATTTACAATGTAGTACTTTCGCTATTTTTGAAAGAAAACACTCACCAACTCCGTAATTTAGAACAGATCGCTATCCATCTCAGCAGGCTCTATATTCTCCTCTTCCTCAATCTGGTCAAGTTCTGGTACATCTTCTTCATCAGAAGTACCTTCCGACCCCTTTGAATCATCATTATTCTGAAGAAAAGATAAGAGTCGGAAGGCACGTTCAACGTTGTATTTCGCCATTTTGTGATGTCGAATGTGCAGAAAAAAAAGAAAAAAGGCGCAAATGGACGCCATCATCAGAGACCTTTTAGGCATGTAGAGGGGGTGCATCTGTTATTGTAATAGTTCGTCTGAACGATCTATTTCTCCTCTACCCGTAGAGATTTTAAAAATTCCAATACAATATTTGGGCCGGTTTTTATGATTTTTTTGATAAAAAAAGGTCAAAAATGGCCCAAAATCACAAATTTTGGCATATTTTCTTCAAAAAAACACAAACATTGACCAAGTACAAATAAAAATTGTGTAGCAACCAACAATTCAAACTATCTTTATACTTTACCGGAAAAAAAAAAAAAAAAAAAATATTTATGTATGACATTCGTCGTAATCTTCTTTCTTTTCTTTTTTTAACGTTTCTTGAAAAAATGCACTTTTTTGTAGCGATTTTACTCAAAATTTTATAATCTAACCCCCCAACAAAATAACCATATTATGACAGATCTATTCAATCTGGTTTGAATGAACTTATTTGCAGCTCTATAGGATTTTGGGAAGGTACTCAAATGTTTTTTTGGAAAAGGGATCGTAAGCGTCACGGTCACGGCTGGGAGAGTAAGGGTTAATATGATTTAGCTGAAAAGAGCTTGAAAGCACAATATCCGAAGATCGATATTCTGTTTTTATGTCATAAGTGGTACATAGATAGTCCATGGTCTGCAGATGTACCCTATTGTTTTTGGTGGTGATATCATGCATATTAATGAGTAGGCGGGGCTTATTATTTGAAAAATTGAAATGCTCTATGGACAATGTGGTACACAGATAAGTCCATGGTCTGTAAAAGTGCTCTATTATTTTTGGTGATGTCATACATGTTAAATAGTTGGCAGGGCTTATTGTGAAAATCTTGAAATGCTCATATTTTAACAATCACATGTCTGTTTTATTTCATATTATGATTTTAGTTAGTTTGTACATGTTCATTTAATAAAACATTGAATTTCATTAATATGCATAGTGGGCGGGGCTTAATTTCATTTTGCTGAAAGAGCTTGTAACATGATATCTCAAATATTTCATGATATGCAATGACATAACAGTCATACAAAATCAATCAGCATGAAAAAAAGCACCGGAACCACAGAACTTTTTGGTTATGGTGTAGTACCGTTCTCCAGTGTTCCATTGTTATATGCATATCTTTGCCTATGTTTAACATCTTGTTTCTCACAAAGTTGCCTTTTTTATTTCGCTTCTTATGCTAATAACACATCAGGAGAAATAGTTACAGGTTGCTGTAGTAGTATGGACAGGCTTCCAGCTAAGTAGAGACTGAAATATTGAGGATATGTGCAAGTTCAACTTATAACTGAAAATCATGTAGAATGTGTCAGCTTATAACTGAAAATCATGTAGAATGTTGCACACCTTATCATAGTTGGAAAAAGGCATCAGGAAAAATATGTGAGATATACTGAAAGTATGAAACTCACATTCCCTATCTAATACTTTGCTCCTAATAGTTCAGACTGCAGAGACAACACTAGCTAAATAAATTCATTATCCCCTCGCCAACGATGTAGGTGAAGAGGGGATATAGCATCTTTACCGTCCGTCCGTCCGTCCGTTTGTCCATCCGTCCACATCTATTGTCGCCCACTGCAGTGTTCAGCTACTAGGGAACAAAAGATTGCTGCCCTAGAAAGGAATTACAACTATTTTTATGAACAGAAATTTATATAAAGGAAAACAAATGCATTCCAGACTTGAATAGCAGCAATTAAAGGATTTGTTCTGGGATGAAAAAAGTTGAATAATAAAACTGACGACCGAATGGAATTAATAATGAAGTGTCTTGCGAATGAATAGCAAAAAAACAAACAATTGTCTTTGCTAGAATAGGGTGACACATAATAGACTTATGATAATCTGCAAATTAATCTGTACTGAATTTTTAAAGTTGAATGATAGATCTAACGACTAAATGGAATTTATGATGAAGTGTCTTGCAAATGAATAGCAAAAAAACAAGGTCAATTTTATAGATAGAACAGCCCTATTTGGTTTGTAAGGGCAAAAAGTTGAGCATGTGTCTATTGGAAGTGTCAGATTTAAGTAAGGGGGGGGGGGGGGGTGGGGGGAGAGCTGTAGTGCAATAGAGAGAGTGGAGGTTATAGTGCAAGTCAGAATGATGAGTTGGTTAAAGTATATTTGGTAGATGAGTGGATGGCAAAAGGTGGGTTGGTGTAGGTGAATGGATGATGGCAGGTGAATGGATGATGGTAGGTGAATAGGGTATGGTAGGTAAATGGGGGGAATGGTAGGTAATTGGGGCGAATGGTAGGTAAATGGGGCATGGTACGTTGAATGGGGCATGGTACATTGAATGGGGCATGGTACGGTGAATGGGGCATGTTGGGGAATAGAGGATGGCAGGTGAATGGAGGATTGTAGATTAACAGGGGATGGCGGGTGAAGGGGGATGTAGCTTTTCTGTAGCTTAATTTCATCAATAATTTGAAGGTAATGATCATACAGGTATTTATTTCAGAAGTGTACCAGTTTTGATATTGAGCAGTTACAGATTCCCAGTGGAGAATAATAGAAAAAGGACTAGTAATAGTTGAAGGAAGGGATACATCTATTTGATGATTTAAAATTCAAAAAGCTGTAAAATGCTTAATTTTAATTACACTGTTCTGTTTATGGTTGAATGTTTTTTTAGATCACTAAACAATTTTGGTACCTGTCAATAGTCTTGTTGGTACTGTCAACAAGTAGAGTTTTGTTACCCATCACTAAAAAGTTGTTGGTACCTGTAAAGTAACTCTATTGTTTGTACCTGTGAAACCAATGGCTTGGTACCTGAAATAGCTCCAGGTCTTGGTACCTTAAAATGTTGTTGGTACCTAAATTTCAATAGCTTCAGTTGTTGTTTTGATTGAATATAATCCAGTTTTGGTATCTCATGGTCAATAGCAAGTTGTTGTTTAAAATCAATAGCTTTTCAGTTGTGGTGATGTCAAAAATATGAATTGTTTGACAAATAGCTATGATGATTTAAACCAAAAGGTCCAGCTGTAAAATAGCTAAGTTTTAATTACACTGTTCTGCTCCAGTTGTTGTTTTCTTCCATCAACTAGCTTCAGTTGTTGGTACCTGTCAATAGCTCCAGTTGTTGGTACCTGTCAATAGCTCTAGTTGTTTGTACCTGTGAATAGCTCCTGTTGTTGGTACCTGTGAATAGCTCCAGGTCTTGGTACCTGTGAATAGCTCCAGTTGTCGGTACCTGTCAATAGCTCCAGTTGTTGGTACCTGTCAATAGCTCCAGTTGTTGGTACCTGTCAATAGCTCCAGTTGTTGGTACCTGTCAATAGCTCCAGTTGTTGCTACCTGTCAATAGCTCCAGTTGTTGCTACCTGTCAATAGCTCCAGTTGTTGCTACCTGTCAATAGCTCCAGTTGTTGGTACCTGTCAATAGCTCCAGTTGTTGGTACCTGTCAATCATACTTCATTCTTCGTAAATGAGATATCACCTAATTGTTGGAGTGTTGATTGATTTTCATGCGGATAGGATCAATGCAACAACTGGGTGGAATAACTATATTTGAAATCTACATCCTATGTGTGAAAGCCCAAGATAGTTAAATTCTTTTTTTTTGCTTATCTTAGTAATACCTGATCGAGGTTTCAAGAGTTTCTTTAGATATAAAAAATTCATGGCATAGTAAATTGATGGCATGACCGAGATGTGTACAATTCTATTTTGTGTTTTGAATACAGCCGCTAACAACTTATGTGACATTTGTCACTTTCCAAAGGTTGATGCGGGTAAAAACAACTTCCAGCTCAAGAAATTCCTGATCAAAAGCAGTTTTGCTCTAAGACGCTTTAATAAATGTGGCAAAAGCATAAAAATAATGGATTCACATAGTAAAAAGAAAACTATTTATCTAATAACATCAAAAATGTACACAAACCTGAATATTGAGGTTTGGGAAATTAAGAAATCTCTAAAATGGTCTATAATTGTGGAATTTGTGGCCATTTTGTGACCTTCAATAGCTTTTAATACAATGTTGTCTCTACAGTACATGTAAGTGCCACTTCTGGGATACCATGCTACTGTTCAGTCTTGTCAGTTTGAAAAAGTGTGTGTGTAATTGGCTAAACATTAGCAGTAAACATATTCTATGGTTAGCAGTTATGGATCTGCACCGTTAAGTAAAGTGATTTTCATTTGTTAGTGTTTTCATTTGTTAATATGCGTATTCAATGATTGATCTCTCAAGGTTAATTTCTGTAGGATATTACATGTAAGGTTTTACAACAAATTTTAGACGTATTATACAGATAGTGACTACCCAAATTTTGCTGTAGAGTAACAAGAAAATAATAGTGCTGGTGCAATATAAATGCTTCTCAATATGTTTAGAAATTTGGTTATATATAAAAAGACGAAAAATCTATGTGGCCCTAAAACCTTCTATATTTCCCCCTCATAACCCTAAAACCTTTATTTTCCTCCCTCTTAACCCTGAAACCTATATTTTTCCCCTCATAACCCTAAAACCTATATTTTCCCCCTCATCACCCTAAAACCTATATTTTCCCCCTCATAACCCTAAAATCTATATTTTCCCCCTCATAACTCAAAACCTATATTTCCCCTCATAACCCTAAAACCTAGAATTTCCCCTCATAGCCCAAAACCTATATTTCCCCTCATAACCCTAAAACCTATATTTTCCCCTCATAACCCTATAACCTATATTTCCCCCTCATAACTTTAAAACCTATATTTTCCCCCTCATAACCCTAAACCTATATTTTCCCCTTATAACCCTAAACCTATATTTTCCCCTCATAACCCTAAAATAGCCTATATTTTCCCCTTCATAACCCTAAAACAACCTATATTTCCCCTCATAGCCCTAAAACCTATATTTTCCTTCAAAAAAACTTATATTTTCCCTCATAACCCTAAAACCTATATTTTCCCTCATAACCCTAAAACCTATATTTTTCCCCTCATAACCCTAAAACCTATATTTTCCCCTCATAACCCTAAACCTATATTTCCCCCTCATAACTTTAAAACCTATGTTTTCCCCTAATAACCCTAAACCCATATTTTCCCCTCATAACCCTAAAACTGATATTTTCCCCTTATAACCCTAAAACCTATATTTTCCCCTCATAACCCTAACACCTATATTTTTACCCTGATCACCCTAAAACCTTTATTTTCCCCTATAACCCTAAAACCTATATTTCCCCCCCTCATAACCCTAAAGCTATATTTCCCCTCATAACCCTAAAACCTATTTTTCCCCTCATAACCCTAAAACCTATATTTTCCCCTCATAACCCTATAACCTATATTTCCCCCCCTCATAACTTTTTAACATATATTTTCCCCCTCATATCCCTAAAACCTATATTTCCCCTAAAACCTATATTTTCCCCCCTAAAACCTGTATTTACTCCTCATAACCCTAAAATAACCTATATTTTCCCCCTCATAACCCTAAAACAACCTATATTTCCCCTCATAGCCCTAAAACCTATATTTTCCCCTTCATAATTCTAAAACTTATATTTTTCCCCTCATAACTTTAAAACCTATATTTTCTCCCTCATAACCCTAAAACCTATATTTCCCTAAAACCTATATTTTCCCCTAAAACCTATATTTTCCTCATAACTCTAAAACAACCTATATTTTCCCCCTCATAACCCTGAAACAAGCTATATTATTACCTTTTATTATTACCTTCTTATTATAACCCTCTTAACCCTAAATCTATATTTTCTTCTCCATACCCCTAAAAGCTACTATGTTTTTCCTTTATAATTTAAAAACTATATTTTTCCCCTCATCATCTAAAAACTCCTATATTTTCTCCTTCATAACCCTAAAAACTCCTGTATTTTTCCCTCAGAACCCTAAAAACCTATATTTTCCCCTCAGAACCCTAAAAACTTTCATTTTCTCCTCATAACCCTATAACCTATATTTTTGTCCCAACCACCCACTCCTATATATTTTCTTAAATTTGGTGAAGGCCTGTAATTAATTCTAACTCTGTCATATCTGTTTATAACTGAATAAAATGTTTGATTTCTTTCAGAATAAGAAAAATAGAAAACCTTGACACCTTGACCAAATTAGATGTGTTAGATCTCCATGGCAACAAGATATCAGTCATTGAAAACCTTGGTCACCTGACAGAATTGAGGGTCCTTAATTTAGCAGGAAATGAAATTTGCCATGTGGAGAATGTGGAAGGTATGGATTCACTTACAGAATTGAACTTCCGGAGGAATAGAATTGCTACTGTGGTAAGTGGCTCAAGTTATATCCAGTTCTACAGTATTTGATTCATATAATGTATGCATCTCCGCATTTAGCTTGGGAGTGGATTAGGGTACATGATGCCCTTTAAACAGCCAATTGCTGGTTAACTCTCCATAAACAAACTGATACTGCTGGATTTATTCCAACTAAGAAAGTCAATTAAGAAAGTTTTGGGATGGAATCCAACTTGGAATTTTAGAGTTGGAATCCAGCTTGGAATTTTAGGGTTGGAATCCAACTCAATAACTTTGGGGTTGGAATCCAACTCAGGAACTTAGGGGTTGGAATCCAACTCAGGAACTTTGGGGTTGGAATCCAAATCAGAAACTTTAGGTTTGCAATCCAGCTCAGGAACTTTGGGGTTGGAATCCAACTCAGAAACTTTGGGCTTGGAATTCAATTTAGGAACTTTGGGGTTGGAATCCAACTCAGGAACTTTGGGGTTGGAATCCATCTCTGGAACTTTGGACTTGGAATTGAACTCATAAATGTTTAGGTTTGAATCCAACTGGTATGAAGCTCGGAGTATCACCTTTCCTTTGACAACACTGAGAGCTACAACACCTCTCTCACCCTTTCTGAATTAAACCAAGCCATCCACTATGCCGACTGCACCTCCAAGGGCCCAGATAACATCCAATATCAGTTCGTGAAACACCTCCCCAAGTAGGCCACCACTACCTTACCTACCATCCCCAACCACATTTGGTCATCACACTCCTTTCCCCTGTCTGGAAGACAGCTATCATTACCCCAATCCCCATACCCAGGAAGGACAATATTGACACCTCCAGCTACCACCCCATTGCCCTCACCTGCTGTCTCTGTTAAATTATGGAAAGGATTATTAACCAGAGGCTTAACTGGTTCCTTGAGACCAACAGAATCCTCTTCCCTCACCAAAGTGGCTTTCGGAAACGTCTTAATACCCTGGACAAGTTAATTACGCTTATCACCGCTATCCGGGAATCCTTTGCAAAAAAAAAAGAACACCTCATTGCCATCTTTTTCGACCTCGAGAAAGTTTTTGACACTACTTGGAAATATGGCATTATCCGCAAACTTTACACCAGAGGCCACCTCCCCATCTTTATTCAAAACTTTCTTTCACCTAGGTAGTTCCAAATTCATATTGGCCACACCCTCTTTAACCCCTACCCCCAAGAAGAGGGCGTCCCTCAAGGCAGCACCCTCTCCCCACTCTCTTCAACCTGAGCATTATTGACATCATGAACAACCTTGGCCCCAACATCAACCGTGCCCTCTACGTGGACGACTTCACCCGACCGTCTTCTACTCCTCCCCATGCTTTCCTCTTGTCGAAAATAGGCTCCAACTCGGCCTCAACTGGCTCCAAGACTGGTGCAACAATAACGGTTTTCAATTTCCCAAAGACAAGACAGTCTGCATGCACTACTGTCATTTCAACAACCTCCACCCCAAGCCGAACCTCGTGCTCAATGGCAATTGTATCCCTAAAGTTGAACACACTCTGGGTTTAAGTCTAGACCCCAAGCTCTCCTACAAGTAACACATCACCATTCATGCCAAGCTTGACTACGGCAATATTGTTTACACTGTTGCTCACAATTCTTACCTCAATCACATCAACACGACCCAAAATAAAGCCCTCAGGCTTTGTCTGGGTGCCTACAGGACCTCCCCAATCACCAGCCTTCATGTTGAAGCCAACGAAGCCCCCCTTTCTACTTAGATGTAGAAAGCTTAGCCTCTCCTATGCTTTTAGAGTCCTCACTGACACCCAGAACCCTGTTTACAATCTCATTAGGTACTCCAATTTCTCCACCCTCTTTGATAGAACTAAAACCCTATCCCCTCCCTTTAGCTTACACATCAAATCAGACCTCCTCCATCTCGGCATCAACCCCGCCACTCTTGGCACTTTCTCCTGGCCCACTTTTCCTCCCCGTTTTACCCCCTCCCTTCTATCCACCTGGGCCTCATCACAAAACTCAAACCCACCTTAACCTCTTCATCAACCTCCACAACCAAATCAAAGACCAACTCTCAAACTACACCTCCATCTATACTGATGGCTTCAATGAAGGCAACAAGACAGCTGCTGCTGCCGTCATCTAATACATCACCCTCAGTAGCAGGCTTCCTGACTACTCATCCATCTTCTCGGCCGAGGACAAGGCCATCCTTTTCGCCCTCAACTTTATTGAGATCAACTCTCCGCTCAGCCACATTGCCATCTTCTGCGACTCCAAGGCTGTCCTTGCTTCTTTACTCAATCTTAAATGAGATAATCCCACCTCCTCCTCCGTAAACTCCTTTCGCCCACCCTCTGCAGGAAAAGTATTCTTTTTTTTTGGATACCCAGCCATGTTGACATCCCTGGCAATGACAGGGCTGGTGTAGCCGCTAAGCTTGCCCTCAACCTCCCACTATGCCATTTCCCAAAACCCTTTCTGACATCAAACCACTTATCGCTTCCCTTGTTCGTGACCACTGGCAAACCTCATGGGACTCCCAAATTGATAACAAACTCCATGTAATCTAGCCCATCAAACCTAGCGTTGTGCAGTAGTCACATTTTTGTACTACTGGTAGTGTTAGTTACTCACTGCCGGTAGTGGCACTACCGGGATTCCCCTAATGTATATACCTTACTGCACTGTCACCACCTTATGTAAGTCTAAAAGGCCAAATTCACATCTAACATGTATTTAAATACCTCAATAATACCCTGATAAATAACACAGTACTTACAAAGAGCATGAAAATTGTAAAAATGTCTATGAAAAACTCAATTCTATCTGAAAAACCTCATAACTTTAGAATAATACCCGAAAAACTGCTCCCTAGAATCACAGCCCACAGAAGAATTTAGGCTGTCACTTAACCTTTAATATATTCTGTAATTGTCTTAAAATGTTGCCCCCAGTTAAGTTATTAGTCAGCCCTTCTTGAGTGTGTAGTCTCCATTTTGATTTTTATCGCGTAAGTTTTCATGGTTGATTTTGTGATTTCAGACAACACTTTTTATCCATTTGAAGGAAATGTTTTTGTGAAAAAAATGAAGTTGGAACTCTATTGTTCCCATTTTTTATTGACCTGAGATATTTTTGAAACATTTTGAGAGGATTTCATACCATGTGAATTTTTGTTTGTTAAGAACTTGGGCCTAGTGTTATCTTACTGTAGTCGTCTAGTATGGTATGAGTGTGTTTATGCTGACATGTGAATTTGCTTGTGATATCAAAAAGTCAATATGAAGTAACACTTTTATTTGAGGGTTTTGACTGTTGAATGACTAGAAATAATGTGTGATATAACCTTTTATACATGACAACTTGCTCAGATATAAGAAAATACCGTAATTTGGTATCCAAAAACTTTGCGAAACTTGGGTCTTTTTTTACCATTGGGAGTTAAAAGTTTGTTACTTGGGTGGTGGTTGTCAGATGTTGAAATTGATTGGAATTTTGTAAGAATAAGTTGTTTTTTACATAAAAAGATCAAAAAAGAAGACACAAAACATGATTTTTAGACATATATTTACTTAATGTTCCTTTCAAAAAACCAGGAAAGATGGTTTTTTCATCAGTTCTTATCACTCCTGAGATTCCCGGTTGTAGTTACGAATCCATACGTAGTTTAGATTGCGCAATACAGGGACCGAGATACAGGGACTTACATGACTACAGGGATCCCACACAAAGCTAATCAACTCTACCATCCACAACCTCTCCTGTGTTGACAACATTCACATTACCCATCTTAGAGTAGGTCAGACCCACCTCACTTACTCCCACCTCCTTATTGGTTCCCCCAAGCCCCTCTGCAACAATTGCCATTTCACCCTCACAGTCCATCAAATTCTCTTGCTTGCCCCTGTACAAGCTTCTTAGAGCTTCCCACTTCCCACAACTCAATAGTCGAGCTCTTCCAGAAAAAACACTTGGGATAAAATTATCTCCTTTCTTCATCATGCTTCCCTCTACAACCATATTTAATCCTCCTCTCCCCCCCACCCCCTTGCCCTTCCTTACTCCCTCCTCTCTCTCTACTTTGTTTTTTTTTTCACCCATGCACCTCCTCTCTCGATCCCAGCTTTCTCTCCTCTGGAATGATCTAACCTCTCAGGCACAATTTGACCCTCCTTGTTGTGGTGCCGTTAAGCCCTCATCAAACAAACAAACAAACCAATTGGGAAAATTTGAGTTCTGTGAATTGTTTATTGGAATCCAACCCAGTCATTTCAGATGGTGACTTGTATTCATATTTACAGTCCTTCTAGTAGGTCATACAACTCATGATATATTTTGGAATGTTGGCTTCATACTGATTTGCTTTTTTCTTCACAGAGGGATGTTGACAATTTACCAAAATTGCAGAGGCTGTTTCTGAGCTTCAATAGAATATCTTGGTAAATATCAAATTCAATGATCACAAATGGGTGAATTTCTTGATTTTCTCTAATTATGCTAAGTTGTGCAGTGGAATTCTATGAACACCCTTCCAACAAAAAGATCACAGTCAAAGATTTCATTAATTGTCAAGTTCTTCCAGAAAAACTTTTTAAATAGAATTATCTCCTTCATCTTTCCCTTTACAACTATATTTAGTCCTCCTCTTCCCCCCTTCTCCCCACTTTCTCTCCCTACTTTTTTTTTCACCCATACAACTCTCTGGATTCCAGCTTTCTGACTTTTAAGTTCTTGTGTTTCTGTCATTCTCCCAGTTTTCTTTCCTTTCTACTTCTGGAATGATCTGACCTCCCAGGCACAATTTGACCCTTGTTGCTGTGGTGCCGTTAAGTCCTTGTCAAACAACCAAACTTTGTTGATTTTATCATTTTGTTTGTTGTGCTAAGAAACAATGAGTAACTAAGAATATAAATTCATACTTTTTAATCATCTGCAGTTTTGAGGATATTGCTTGCCTTGCTGATGCGCCCTCACTGATGGAGATATCTCTTGACGGAAACCCATTTTGCTACGAACAAAGCTACCGTACGACCCTTTTGAAAGCTTTACAGCAGATAACACAACTGGATATGAAGAAGATCTCTGTAAGTTAAATGTCATTTTTGTTTTGTTTATTTTTTCACATTTGAGAAAAACAAGACTACATAATGAGCGCTTTTAAGAGTTGAGTCATGTACCATCTAAGGACAATTGTGACACAAGATTGTTTGAAAACATGCACAGAAATAGTGAGGAAAACTTGGGCTTTGTAGATTGGGAGTGAATCAGCTATGACATTACACTGTATACCAGACCCTTTTTAACAAATTCCGAATCTTGAAGTGTATTAAATCCTAAACAGTGTATAAGATATCAACATGTTTTTTTTTTAACCTATTTCTTTTGTTAAATTACCTCTTTCATGAAAAATCTCAGTAACATTTCTTTTACATGTTAAGCAAATCAGGAAAAACATCCTTTGGCTGTGTATGTTAAACAAAAGGTGGCATACTCATCTCTTTTCCCCTTGGTTTGTCATTCAGGATGATGAGAAGAAATCGGCAGTCACCGTCTTAAAGAAGGAGGAGTTGAAGAAGAGAGAGGTCACCAAACTTGCTGCTTTGAAGGTGAAACAGAACATTAGTTTTTATTGCGACATGAAGAGCAGCTTTGCTGCTTTGAAGGTGAAACAGTAACAATAGTTTTCATTTAGACATGAAGAGCAGCTTGAAGGTGAAACAAAAGCAGTGTTTATTTAGACATGAAGAGCAGCTTTGCTGCTATGAAGGTGAAACAGAAGCAATAGTTTTTATTTAGACATAAAGCAGCTTTAACTGACAATTGTCAAATTACAGCTTAGTGTCAGCTAGGGGGTACAAAGCCTATGTTTATAAGAAATGGAACATAATAGTGTGGTCATGGTTGTTGTTTAAAGTCACCTCTGCCTTTTATGTATGTAGCTAAATGGTTAGAGAACAATACCCCTGCTGCTGTTTAGTCAACATATCCACATGTTAGTAATAAGAAGTTTCTTTCTGTCAGTTACCAAAATAACCTTCTCAATTCTATTTGGTATCTCTAAATCTTTCAGACTAAATTATTTTCAGATTGAAAAATCATTGAAAGTGGTTCTGTTGAATTTTTTTTTAAATGTGTAGAAGATAGTGCAAGGTTTTTCATTGTTTTGTATTTTTGGTTTTATACGAATTATTAAATTGTTGTAGAATATAGGCTTCCACCTATTACTCGAAAAATCCTAGTATAGCTCTTAACTTCTATAAAGAAATGGATGATGTAATTTTACTCTGCACTTGTTAGTCCATTGAAGTAAGTTTACTCTGCACTTGTTAGTCCATTGAAGTAAGTTTACTCTGCGTTTGTTAGTCCATTGAAGTCAGTTTACTCTGCGTTTGTTAGTCCATTGAAGTAAGTTTATTCTGCATTTGTTAGTCCATTGAAGTAAAATTACTCTGCGTTTGTTAGTCCATTAAAGTCAGTCTACTCTGCGTTTGTTAGTCCATTGAAGTAAGTTTACTCTGCATTTGTTAGTCCATTGAAGTCAGTTTACTCTGCATTTGTTAGTCCATTGAAGTCGGTTTACTCTGCGTTTGTTAGTCCATTGAAGTCGGTTTACTCTGCTTTTGTTAGTCCATTGAAGTAAGTTTACTCTCCGTTTTTGGTCTATTGAAGTCAGTTTACTCTGCATTTGTTAGTCAATTGAAGTCAATTTACACTGCGTTTGTTAGTCCATTGAAGTCGGTTTACTCTGTGTTTGTTAGTCCATTGAAGTCGGTTTACTCTGCGTTTGTTAGTCCATTAAAGTCGGTTTACTCTGCGTTTGTTAGTCCATTGAAGTCGGTTTACTCTGCGTTTGTTAGTCCATTGAAGTCAGTTTACTCTGCGCTTGTTAGTCCATTGAAGTCAGTTTACTCTGCGTTTGTTAGTCCATTGAAGTCAGTTTACTCTGCGTTTGTTAGTCCATTGAAGTCAGTTTACTTTGTACTTGATAGTCCATTGAAGTCAGTTTACTCTGTGTTAGTTTGTTAGTCCATTGTTAGTCCATTGAAGTCAGTTTACTCTGCATTTGTTCATTGAAGTTTACTCTTGTTAGTCCATTGAAGTCAGTTTACTCTGTTAGTCCATTGAAGTCACTTTACTCTGCGTTTGTTGGTCCATTGAAGTCAGTTTACTCCATTGAAGTCGCTTGTTAGTCCATTGAAGTCAGTTTACTCTTTGTTAGTCGAAGTAAAGTTTACTTTGTTAGTCCATTGAAGTCAGTTTACTCTGCGCTTGTTATTGTTAGTCCATTGAAGTCGTTTACTTTGTTTACTCTGCAGTTTACTCTGCTTGTTAGTCCATTGAAGTCGGTTTACTCTGCGTTTGTTAGTCCATTGAAGTCAGTTTACTCTGTGTTTGTTAGTCCATTGAAGTCGGTTTACTTAAAGTCAGTTTACTCTGCGTTTGTTAGTCCATTGAAGTCAGTTTACTCTGCGTTTGTTAGTCCATTGAAGTCAGTTTACTTTGTACTTGATAGTCCATTGAAGTCAGTTTACTCTGTGTTTGTTAGTCCATTGAAGTCGGTTTACTCTACGTTTGCTAGTCTATTGAAGTCAGTTTACTCTGCGCTTGTTTGTCCATTGAAGTCAATTTACTCTGCGCTTGTTAGTCCATCAAAGTCAATTTACACCGCGTTTGTTTGTCCATTGAAGTCAGTTTACTGTGCATTTGTTAGTCCATTGAAGTCAATTTACTCTGCGTTTGTTAGTTTATTAAAGTCAGTTTACTCTGCATTTGTTAGTCCATTGAAGTCAGTTTACTCTGCGTTTGTTAGTCTATTGAAGTCAGTTTACTCTGCGTTTGTTAGTCCATTGAAATCAGTTTACTCTGTGTTTGTTAGTCCATTGAAGTCAGTTTACTCTGAGTTTGTTAGTCCATTGAAGTCAGTTTACTCTGCGTTTGTTAGTCTATTTATTTTAATTAATTGTTAATCATTTGGCTGAAATGTACATCTTACAAATTTCAGTTGAATTTAAATGATAAGTTATATTACAAGAAATTCATTTTGCCAACATTTTACTGTTATACTAGGATTTTACCATACTTGTTTGTGTCTTTGTAGGAGAAACGGAGGATTGCCATCAGCAATGCTGCTAGACAATGGGAAGCCACACGAAGCACAGCAATGGCAAAGACCATCCACTTGCAACCAGACCCCCTCTGGGCTGCAGGGGAACATGGGGTCAGCAGCCCTGAGCAGGAGGAGAGTCGACCAGGGTGAGTCGCATGGGTACAGTAGGGTTTACCAGGGTGAGTGTCATGGGTACAGTACGTCACAGGTATGTGGGAGGGGAATATGGGGTCAGCAGCCCTAAACAGGAGAAATGTTGACCAGCGTGAATGGCATGGGTACAGTAGGGTTCACAGGTGTGTTGGGAGGGATTAAACAACAGCCCTGAACAGGAGGAAAGGCGGGTGAGTGTACAGGTGTTCACAGGGCCCCTTACTTTCGATCATACTCTTTGTAAGAAGAGCAATGGATCATGCTTTATTGGGATAGCATTTTCTACTAATCTCATATAGCCTTCAGCAAAAAACTTAGCGATTTTTCCGTCCATGTCATTTCTGCTCATTATTCCTTGTAATCATGTCATTTCTCATTATTCCTTGTCCTATCATTTCTTCTCATTATTTCTTGTCATTATGCCATTTCTTCTCATTCTTTGTCATGTCATTTCCTTCCCATTATTCCTAGTCATCATGTCACTTCTTCCCATTATTCAGTGCCATGTCATTTCTTCTCATTAATCCTTGTCATGTCATTTCTTCTCATTAATCCTTGTCATCATGTCATTTCGTCTCATTCTTTGTCATGTCATTTCTCATTATTCCTGGTCATCATTGTCACGCCACGCCTCCCGTGCACGACGTGACTAATTAGCAAGTCACTCAAACATACGGGGAAAATTGAACGAAAGACAACAAAAGCTAGGTTTATAGGAAACCAATTTATTCTGCGTGCCTCTTCTCACTGAGGCAATTATGAAGCGGAAAGAATAATATTTACAAAAAAAGACAAAAAAACAAACAATGGCATTCTAACACAGGGGGAACTCTTGCCAAAAATATTTAGACTTGCAATGGTTTGCTTGCTGGAGTGGATCCCTCCTTATTGGCTCCCCCAACCCCTCTGCAACAATTGCCATTGCACCCTCACAATCCATCACGTTCTCCTTGCTTGCCCCCTGTACAACCTTCACAGAGCTTCCCTCGCTCCCCACAACTCAATTGCTGAGCTCTTCCAGAAAAATCCTCCGGATAAAATGATCTCCTTCCTTCATCATGCCTCCCTCTACAACCATATTTAATTCTCCTCTTCCACCCTCTCTCTACTTTGTTTTTGTTTCAATCATGCACCTCCCCTCTCAATCACAGCTTTCTGACCTTTTATTCTTGAATTTATCTCATTCTCCCCCGGTTTCCTTTCCTTTCTACCTCTAGAATGATCTGACCTCTCAGGCACAATTTGACCTTCGTTGTCATGGTGCCGTTAAGCCCTCATCAAGCAAAAAACAAACAAACCAGGATTAGTCCTTCATTTTAGTGCACTTTCTTGCTTATGGGTAACTTAAGACTTAAGCCGGCAAAAATACATACAGGCGCTCGGTTCTAAGGACTGTAGATTCATCTATTACAGCAGTCAGGCACTACTGTCCTTCTGAATGTTTTGATAGAATCTATTAGTTGATCTAGAATCTGTAATTCCGTACCACACAGGCTGCCCTAAATGACAAGAAAATGATGTCATCTAATCTCTGGTTTTATAATCAATTATGATATAATTATGATTAAAATTATTATCATTTATAACTGTTCAGATGATTTACTCCACAGGTTAATAACGTCTTTGGACTCCAAGCCACGCCCAAATGTATACATGGCACATTTATTTATTGATTACTTTAATCATAACTTTAACGCATTCTAGCTTCACAATGTATCTAATGAAACCAGAAAGGCATAATTCCAATAAACCTCCCCTCCATTCCATATCTAACAGTAAGTTTGGTAACTTCTTCATATTCTTCAATTAACTAATAATATTACAAATTCTCTAACAATTTGTCTTGGTCAAGATTCTGTTTAACAATTTCTCGGAAAACTATGCTGGCTTTACTTGATGTATATTTAGGATACATTTCAACCATTGAATGCAAAATTATACTTTTTAATTACTCATTACTACGAGTTTAATATGCTTACAATTAAACATGAAGATATTTAATTGGCTACGGTGACATTTTCCACACAGGGTAAAGACTTGGCCTAAGATGGTCAAATAATTTAGAGCTTCACTATAAAGTTAAACACGGTATCTCCCAGTGCACACAGCATCCTAACACAGGCACACAGCCTTAAAGTAGAAATACAGCTCCCAATCCTGCCACACCCCTCAACATCTAGCGTTTATCACGGCTCTCTGATGTGAGTACAATCGTCAAATGCCCCGATTTATGGTCATCCACAATTCACTATAACTTTTACAACTACTTGTACATATCTCAACATTCCCTACATTTTATGCAAATGAGATGCACATATGATATCGCCCTTAACGTCTTGAGTCCACTCCTAGATACCTGGGATACACTAATACACAGCCTAAAATTACCTGGAATTAACGCTACACATTTGACAATCATGTCATTTCTTCCCATTATTTCTAGTCTTCATGTCATTTCTTCCCATTATTTCTAGTCATCATGTCATTTCTTCCCATTATTTCTAGTCATCATGTCATTTCTTCCCAGTATTCCTAGTCATCATGTCATTTCTTCTCATTATTCCTTGTCATCATGTCATTTCTTCTCATTATTCAGTGTCATGTCATTCCTTCTCATTATTTCTTGTCATCACATCATTTCTTCTCATTATTCCTTGTCATCATGTCATTTCTTCTCAATATTCCTTGTCATTATGTCATTTCGTTTCATTAATCCTTGTCATCATGTCATTTCTCATTATTCCTTGTCATCGTGTCAATTCTTTGCATTATTCCTTGTCATCATGTCATTTTGTTTCATTAATCCTTGTCATCATGTCATTTCTTCTCATTATTCCTTGTCATTATGTCATTTCTTCTCATTATTCCTTGTCATCATGTCATTTCTTCTCATTATTTCTTGTCATGTCATTTCTTCTTATTATTTCTCGTCCCCATGAAGCAATATCTTTCCTAAGAAGAAATTGTCCGTCAATCATTCACAGTTAATGCACATTATTACCTCAGGCATTATGATACACAGCTATTTTTATCAACAGTTTGAATACAAACTTCTACCACTAAGACATCTAGCATGGATGAGTGATTTCAATCCCAAAAGTGCCTTGATTATTCAGCTCTGGCTTTGTGTAATCTTATACACACAAATAGCCTTGGGCTACTTAGCTGTGCTTTGCTTGGGAATGAAAGATAAGTAATCATTGTTTGGAGTGGAAACACAATACACTGAACAGGAAGTTGGGTTGGTAATTGTCATACCTGATTTTTCAGGACTAACTTAGGTGTCGGGTGCAGTAGGCTTAAGAGAAACTTTTCAGCATGACCATGTCATTTCTTCTCATTATTTCTTGTCATCATGTCATTTGATCTCATTATTTCCTTGTCATCATGTCATTTCTTTTCAATATTCCTTGTCATGTCATTTCTTCTTATTATTCCTTGTCATGTCATTTCTTCTCATTATTCCTTGTCATGTCATTTCTTCTCATTATTCCTTTTCATGTCATTTCTTCTCATTATTCCTTGTCATGTCATTTCTTCTCATTAATCCTTGTCATGTCATTTCTTCTCATTATTCCTTGTCATGTCATTTCTTCTCATTATTCCTTGTCATGTCATTTCTTCTCATTATTCCTTGTCATGTCATTTCTTCTCATTAATCCTTGTCATGTCATTTCTTCTCATTATTCCTTGTTATCATGTAGTTTCTTCTCATTATTCCTTGTCATCTTGTCATTTCTTTTCATTATTTCTTGTAATGTCATTTCTTCTCAATATTCCTTGTTATCATGTCATTTCTTCGCATTATTCCTTGTCATCATGTCATTTCTTCTCATTATTCCTTGTCATCATGTCATTTCTTCTCATTATTCCTTGTCATCATGCCATTTCTTCTCAATATTCCTTGTCATCTTGTCATTTCTTCTCATTATTTCTTGTCATTTTCTTATTTCTTCTCAATATTTCTTGTCATCATGTCATTTCTTCTCATTATTCCCTGTCATTTCTTCTCATTATTCCCTGTCATCATGTCATTTCTTTTCATTATTCCTTGTCATCATGTCATTTGATCTCATTATTCCTTGTTATTATGTCAATTCTTATTATTCCTTGTCATCATGTCATTTCTTCTCATTATTCCTTGTCATGTCATTTCTTCTCATTATTCCTTGTCATGTCATTTCTTCTCATTATTCCTTGTCATGTCATTTCTTCTCATTATTCCTTGTCATCATGTCATTTCTTCTCATTATTCCTTGTCATCATGTTATTTCTTCTCATTATTCCATGTCATGTCATTTCTTCTTATTATTCATTGTCATCTCGTCAATTCTCCGCATTATTTCTTGTCATCATGTCATTTCTCATTATTGCTTGTCATCATGTAATTTCTTCTCATTATTGCTTGTCATTGTGTCGTTTCTTCTCTTTGTATCAAAACAACAGCTTCTGATGCTTCTTTCAGAAGTTAAACAGTTGTTTTTTTCTTTAAATTTTTGAAACAAATAAGTTTTGATTGTTCTGCAAATTAGTTTTTTTACATCTCATGTTTGATGTATTATCAATATTTACTCTAATTGTTCAGTGTTTTGAGCACATAACTCATTCTGGAATTATATGCTTTGTAAATCTAATCATTAGAAATCATTATTATTATATTTATGAACTCTGAAGCTTTGGGCCAATGTTCAAATCCCAAATTTGTTATGTAAGTCACAATGCTTCAACAGTGTATAATCTCAGTTCTACCTAATCGGTACCTTACTAATCTTATGTACACACCAATCTAAATGTCTGTCACACTAACTTTGATTGATAATTTTCTGACCCAGTGTCACATGTATGCCTTCAGACTGTCAAAGTCATTAAATCCAAACAAATATAAATACCAATTCATATATATCTTATGATTTATGTTGGACAGGTCTGGGGAGCCTTCATCCTCCCGAGGCTCGGATGTGGATATCTTAGACTTCAAGAGCAGAGAGACATCAAGATCATCAACGAGAACAGACAGCCGGAAATCCAAAGCACCCACACCAGACCTCCTTGCAAAGTAAATGTTCAGTGTAGCTTATTCAGTATCGTTAGAAATCAACAATGTGGCAAACATATTAACACTGACCTTATCGGCAAAAACTTACCTTCATTACCCCAAACTTTGACAGGAAAATTGGGCAATCTTGACTAACTGATTTAACTGTAAGGGTTATACAGTCGCGCCATGAGTCAGAGTGTGTGTTTATACAAATGAATCATTTTTCTCTGGCGTGATGAAAGCACTTAAACAGTGACACACAATCATCTGTTTTGCTGCAAATTTAGGGATTACGAAGGATTTTTGTGAAAAAAATCACTGTCAGTATGTTTTTTGTGGTATAAAGGTTTTATTTTTCTGTTTTTTTGGTGAAATTATGCATCAACATTAAGTGAGGTACCAAAAACAATACATTTGCTGGGCATGCTTCATAGACAGCACGGAGCATGCTCCATAGACAGTATGGAGCATGCTCCATAGACAGTACGAAGCATGCTCCATAGACAGTACATAGCATGCTCCATAGACAGTACGAAGCATGCTCCATAGACAGTACATAGCATGCTCCATAGACAGTACATAGCATGCTCCATAGACAGTATGGAGCATGCTCCATAGACAGTACGAAGCATGCTCCATAGACAGTACATAGCATGCTCCATAGAAAGTACACAGCATGCTCCATAGACAGTACATAGCATGCTCCATAGACAGTATGGAGCATGCTCCATAGACAGTACACAGCATGCTCCATAGACAGTACACAGCATGCTCCATAGCCAGTACATAGCATGCGCCATAGACAGTACATAGCATGCGCCATAGACAGTATGGAGCATGCTCCATAGACAGTACACAGCATGCTCCATAGACAGTACACAGCATGCTCCATAGCCAGTACACAGCATGCTCCATAGACAGTACACAGCATGCTCCATAGCCAGTACACAGCATGCTCCATAGACAGTACACAGCATGCTCCATAGACAGTACAGAGCATGCTCCATAGACAGTACACAGCATGCTCCATAGACAGTACATAGCATGCTCCATAGACAGTATGGAGCATGCTTTATAGACAGTACACGGCATGCTCCATAGACAGTACAGAGCATGTTCCATAGACAGTACACAGCATGCTCCATAGCCAGTATGGAGCATGCTTCATAGACTGTAAGGAGCATGCTCCATAGACAGTACATAGCATGCTCCATAGACAGTACGGAGCATGCTCCATAGACAGTACATAGCATGCTCCATAGAAAGTACACAGCATGCTCCATAGACAGTACATAGCATGCTCCATAGACAGTATGGAGCATGCTCCATAGACAGTACACAGCATGCTCCATAGACAGTACACAGCATGCTCCATAGCCAGTACATAGCATGCGCCATAGACAGTACATAGCATGCGCCATAGACAGTATGGAGCATGCTCCATAGACAGTACACAGCATGCTCCATAGACAGTACACAGCATGCTCCATAGCCAGTACACAGCATGCTCCATAGACAGTACACAGCATGCTCCATAGCCAGTACACAGCATGCTCCATAGACAGTACACAGCATGCTCCATAGACAGTACAGAGCATGCTCCATAGACAGTACACAGCATGCTCCATAGACAGTACATAGCATGCTCCATAGACAGTATGGAGCATGCTTTATAGACAGTACACGGCATGCTCCATAGACAGTACAGAGCATGTTCCATAGACAGTACACAGCATGCTCCATAGCCAGTATGGAGCATGCTTCATAGACAGTACACGGCATGCTTCATAGACAGTACACAGCATGCTCCGTAGACAGTACACAGCATGCTCCATAGACAGTACACAGCATGCTCCATAGACAGTACACCATGCTCCATAGACAGTACACAGCATGCTCCATAGACAGTACAGAGCATGCTCCATAGACAGTACAGAGCATGCTCCATAGACAGTACACAGCATGCTCCATGGACAGTACACAGCATGCTTCGTAGACAGTACAGAGCATGCTCCGTAGACAGTACAGAGCATTCTCTGATGACAGAAAATAGCATGCTCCATAGACAGTACATAGCATGCTCCGTAGACAGTGCATAGCATGCTCCGTTGACAGTAGATAGCATGCTCCATAGACAGTACACAGCATGCTTTATAGACAGTACAGAGCATGTTCCGTAGACAGTACAGAGCATGTTCTGTAGACAGTATAGAGCATGCTCCGTAGACAGTACATAGCATGCTCTGTACACAGTACATAGCATGCTTCATAGACAGTACGGAGCATGCTCCATAGACTGTAAGGAGCATGCCTCATAGACAGTACAGAGCATGCTCCATAGACAGTATATAGCATGCTCCATAGACAGTACATAGCATGCTCCATTGACAGTATAGAGCATGCTCCGTAGACAGGACACAGCATGCTCCGTAGACAGTACATAGCATGCTCCATAGACTAAGGAGCATGCTCCATAGACAGTACAGAGCATACCTCATAGACAGTACAGAGCATGCTCCATAGACAGTACATAGCATGCTCCATAGACAGTACATAGCATGCTCCATAGACAGTACATAGCATGCTCCATAGACAGTACATAGCATGCTCCATAGACTGTAAGGAGCATGCTCCTTAGACAGTACAGAGCATGCCTCATAGACAGTACAGAGCATGCTCCATAGACAGTACATAGCATGCTCCATAGACAGTACATAGCATGCTCCATAGACAGTACATAGTGCTCCATAGACTGTAAGGAGCATGCTCCGTAGACAGTACAGAGCATGCCTCATAGACAGTACATAGCATGCTCCGTAGACGGTACATAGCATGCTCCATAGACTGTAAGGAGCATGCTCCGTAGACAGTACAGAGCATGCCTCATAGACAGTACAGAGCATGCTCCATAGACAGTACATAGTGCTCCATAGACTGTAAGGAGCATGCTCCGTAGACAGTACAACGCATGCCTCATAGACAGTACAGAGCATGCTCCATAGACAGTACATAGCATGCTCCATAGACAGTACATAGCATGCTCCATAGACAGTACATAGTGCTCCATAGACTGTAAGGAGCATGCTCCATAGACAGTACAGAGCATGCCTCATAGACAGGACACAGCATGCTCCGTAGACAGTACATAGCATGCTCCATAGACTGTAAGGAGCATGCTCCATAGACAGTACAGAGCATGCTCCATAGACAGTACATAGCATGCTCCGTAGACAGTACAGAGCATGCCTCATAGACAGTACATAGCATGCTCCGTAGACAGTACATAGCATGCTCCATAGACAGTACACAGCATGCTCCATAGCCAGTACACAGCATGCTCCATAGACAGTACACAGCATGCTCCATAGACAGTATGGAGCATGTTCCATAGACAGTACACAGCATGCTCCATAGACAGTACAGAGCATGCTCCATAGACAGTACACAGCATGCTCCATAGACAGTACATAGCATGCTCCATAGACAGTACAACGCATGCCTCATAGACAGTACAACGCATGCCTCATAGACAGTACATAGCATGCTCCATAGACAGTACAGAGCATGCTCCATAGACAGTACAGAGCATGCTCCATAGACAGTACATAGCATGCTCCATAGACAGTACATAGCATGCTCCATAGACAGTACGGAGCATGCTCCATAGACAGTACACAGCATGCTCCATAGACAGTACGGAGCATGCTCCATAGACTGTAAGGAGCATGCTCCATAGACAGTACATAGCATGCTCCATAGACAGTACGGAGCATGCTCCATAGACAGTACATAGCATGCTCCATAGACAGTACATAGCATGCTCCATAGACAGTACGGAGCATGCTCCATAGACAGTACACAGCATGCTCCATAGACAGTACATAGCATGCTCCATAGACAGTATGGAGCATGCTCCATAGACAGTACATAGCATGCTCCATAGACAGTACGGAGCATGCTCCATAGACAGTACATAGCATGCTCCATAGACAGTACATAGCATGCTCCATAGACAGTACACAGCATGTTCCATAGACAGTACACCATGCTCCATAGACAGTACACAGCATGCTCCATAGACAGTACAGAGCATGCTCCATAGACAGTACAGAGCATGCTCCATAGACAGTACACAGCATGCTCCATGGACAGTACACAGCATGCTTCAGAGACAGTACAGAGCATGCTCCGTGGAGACAGTACAGAGCATTCTCTGATGACAGAAAATAGCATGCTCCATAGACAGTACATAGCATGCTCCGTAGACAGTGCATAGCATGCTCCGTTGACAGTAGATAGCATGCTCCATAGACAGTACACAGCATGCTTTATAGACAGTACAGAGCATGTTCCATAGACAGTACAGAGCATGCTCTGTAGACAGTATAGAGCATGCTCCGTAGACAGTACATAGCATGCTCTGTACACAGTACATAGCATGCTTCATAGACAGTACGGAGCATGCTCCATAGACTGTAAGGAGCATGCCTCATAGACAGTACAGAGCATGCTCCATAGACAGTATATAGCATGCTCCATAGACAGTACATAGCATGCTCCATTGACAGTATAGAGCATGCTCCGTAGACAGGACACAGCATGCTCCGTAGACAGTACATAGCATGCTCCATAGACTGTAAGGAGCATGCTCCATAGACTGTAAGGAGCATACCTCATAGACAGTACAGAGCATGCTCCATAGACAGTACATAGCATGCTCCATAGACAGTACATAGCATGCTCCATAGACAGTACATAGCATGCTCCATTGACAGTATAGAGCATGCTCCGTAGACAGGACACAGCATGCTCCGTAGACAGTACATAGCATGCTCCATAGACTGTAAGGAGCATGCTCCATAGACAGTACAGAGCATGCTCCTTAGACAGTACAGAGCATGCCTCATAGACAGTACAGAGCATGCTCCATAGACAGTACATAGCATGCTCCATAGACAGTACATAGCATGCTCCATAGACAGTACATAGTGCTCCATAGACTGTAAGGAGCATGCTCCGTAGACAGTACAGAGCATGCCTCATAGACAGTACATAGCATGCTCCGTAGACAGTACATAGCATGCTCCATAGACTGTAAGGAGCATGCTCCGTAGACAGTACAGAGCATGCCTCATAGACAGTACAGAGCATGCTCCATAGACAGTACATAGTGCTCCATAGACTGTAAGGAGCATGCTCCGTAGACAGTACAACGCATGCCTCATAGACAGTACAGAGCATGCTCCATAGACAGTACATAGCATGCTCCATAGACAGTACATAGCATGCTCCATAGACAGTACATAGTGCTCCATAGACTGTAAGGAGCATGATCCGTAGACAGTACAGAGCATGCCTCATAGACAGGACACAGCATGCTCCGTAGACAGTACATAGCATGCTCCATAGACTGTAAGGAGCATGCTCCATAGACAGTACAGAGCATGCTCCATAGACAGTACATAGCATGCTCCGTAGACAGTACAGAGCATGCCTCATAGACAGTACATAGCATGCTCCATAGACAGTACATAGCATGCTCCATAGACTGTAAGGAGCATGCTCCGTAGACAGTACAGAGCATGCCTCATAGACAGTACAGAGCATGCTCCATAGACAGTACATAGTGCTCCATAGACTGTAAGGAGCATGCTCCGTAGACAGTACAACGCATGCCTCATAGACAGTACAGAGCATGCTCCATAGACAGTACATAGCATGCTCCATAGACAGTACAACGCATGCCTCATAGACAGTACAACGCATGCCTCATAGACAGTACATAGCATGCTCCATAGACAGTACAGAGCATGCTCCATAGACAGTACAGAGCATGCTCCATAGACAGTACATAGCATGCTCCATAGACAGTACATAGCATGCTCCATAGACAGTACGGAGCATGCTCCATAGACAGTACGGAGCATGCTCCATAGACAGTACGGAGCATGCTCCATAGACTGTAAGGAGCATGCTCCATAGACAGTACATAGCATGCTCCATAGACAGTACGGAGCATGCTCCATAGACAGTACATAGCATGCTCCATAGAAAGTACATAGCATGCTCCATAGACAGTACGGAGCATGCTCCATAGACAGTACACAGCATGCTCCATAGACAGTACATAGCATGCTCCATAGACAGTACATAGCATGCTCCATAGACAGTACATAGCATGCTCCATAGACAGTACGGAGCATGCTCCATAGACTGTAAGGAGCATGCTCCATAGACAGTACAGAGCATGCCTCATAGACAGGACACAGCATGCTCCGTAGACAGTACATAGCATGCTCCATAGACTGTAAGGAGCATGCTCCATAGACAGTACAGAGCATGCTCCATAGACAGTACATAGCATGCTCCGTAGACAGTACAGAGCATGCCTCATAGACAGTACATAGCATGCTCCGTAGACAGTACATAGCATGCTCCATAGACTGTAAGGAGCATGCTCCGTAGACAGTACAGAGCATGCCTCATAGACAGTACAGAGCATGCTCCATAGACAGTACATAGTGCTCCATAGACTGTAAGGAGCATGCTCCGTAGACAGTACAACGATGCCTCATAGACAGTACAGAGCATGCTCCATAGACAGTACATAGCATGCTCCATAGACAGTACAACGCATGCCTCATAGACAGTACAACGCATGCCTCATAGACAGTACATAGCATGCTCCATAGACAGTACAGAGCATGCTCCATAGACAGTACATAGCATGCTCCATAGACAGTACATAGCATGCTCCATAGACAGTACGGAGCATGCTCCATAGACAGTACACAGCATGCTCCATAGACAGTACGGAGCATGCTCCATAGACTGTAAGGAGCATGCTCCATAGACAGTACATAGCATGCTCCATAGACAGTACGGAGCATGCTCCATAGACAGTACATAGCATGCTCCATAGACAGTACATAGCATGCTCCATAGACAGTACGGAGCATGCTCCATAGACAGTACACAGCATGCTCCATAGACAGTACATAGCATGCTCCATAGACAGTATGGAGCATGCTCCATAGACAGTACATAGCATGCTCCATAGACAGTACGGAGCATGCTCCATAGACAGTACATAGCATGCTCCATAGACAGTACATAGCATGCTCCATAGACAGTATGGAGCATGCTCCATAGACAGTACGAAGCATGTTCCATAGACAGTACATAGCATGCTCCATAGACAGTACACAGCATGCTCCATAGACAGTACATAGCATGCTCCATAGACAGTACGGAGCATGCTCCATAGACAGTACGAAGCATGCTCCATAGACAGTACACAGCATGCTCCATAGACAGTACAGGGCATGCTTCATAGACTGCAGCACTTCCTTCAGTCTTGTGTTGCACTGAGAGGTGTATAGGATTCTTGTACGTGATAAATGAATCATTTTCTGTTGTACTCATTTAATGTGTGTAGGTTTTTGTCCAAAAAAACTACAAATGCAAAGCATTTTTGTTTATGATTATTTTCAGTATACCACCAGATGCATGCCACCTGGCTGAACTGGAGGGCACGACCCTTAATCTCTATGGACCTGGCTCCCTGGAGGCGCTGGATAAAAGCTGGGGTGTGCAGGCGGCTGGTTCCATCAATGCTGTTTCTTTCAAATTCATCAGCTTTGATCAAATTGCTCAAAATTTGCATAAAGTAAAGTTGAGATTCCCAAATATAACGGTAAGTTTTACTTTAGGTGATACCTAGAGAAGTTTTAGGGTTCATAGTTTATCTTATTCCAACAGAAGTAAACAAGCTACAGCAAAATAATCCTTAGGTAGAGAAAATACCCTAAGACACAGAGAAGACTTGTAAAAATGAAGTCATTATCTCTCCCCTTAGAAATTATCACATGTCACATCCCCACCACAACCATCTGCTTGAAAGCAACTCATTTGTACAAACTGCATTGTGGCTCAAACAGTCTGCATATGAGGCCATAATTTGCCTTCAACTAATGTTGAATTATCTCCATGAAACCACCTTTCATTTAGAATGCCTTTAGAAACTTCTTCTTCAAACCTCTCCCACCCAAAAAGTCAGTGTCTTACACAGCATGAGCTACTAAGATGATCCGCATATAACTTGCTATACATCTATATATAATCTGAGCTGGTATGAAAAATACTTAACTACCCCACTCTCACCTGTGCCTTGCTATTCATGATTCACTTGCCAGACAAACCATTAGATTTAACCATATGTATTTCTCTATAGACCTTTTTATATCGGAATCGGCAATTTCCGGAAATTAATTTGAATAATGTCACATGGTTGAATTTCACTTGCCCATAATTGACCAATCAAATGCTAGAGGATCCTGATCATCTGAACAATTCACTAGAGTGTGGGATTGAGCCCTTTCACACACTAATCAACAGTATATGCATTCAGAAATGGACCCTTTTAACTATTTAGAGACTGGAATTGTTGTGTGATTGGGTCGTAAAGCTTTATACCAGACTGAGAACTTCCTGTAAAGTGTATCCATTAGATTCACACAAGTTTAACTGATATGGAAAATCTATCGTCTCATTTTACAAATAGCAAGGGATCGGCTGCCGAAAGCACTCCATACTGTTTTGTTATTTTG
Organism: Chiridota heheva; assembly: GCA_020152595.1. Taxonomy (NCBI): domain Eukaryota; kingdom Metazoa; phylum Echinodermata; class Holothuroidea; order Apodida; family Chiridotidae; genus Chiridota; species Chiridota heheva. The sequence continues at coordinate 717,953 of JAIGNY010000962.1, read as the reverse complement.
TGCTGTCAGTGGCACAATTTCTGCTCTAGTGGCGTAGCCAGAGGGGGGCGATCGCCCGCCCCCCCCTCTCCCTAATATTTTAATCCGGCGGTTCAGATTTTAATCCGGCGGTTCAGATTGGTGGTGCCATTGGTTCAACAAGCTTTGACATTCCAGGTGCTTTTTATGTTTTTAGATTTCAAAAGGGCACTTTCTTAGAAAAAGGTTCTTTGGTGAAAAATATCTTTAACACATGTGCAATTTTGTACTTAAATACATAAACTAAGACACAGAGAGAGGGGAGAGAGAAAGCGGCGAGAGAGAGAGGGGGAGGTGGGTGTCGGAGGGCACGTGATACAGAACATACTCATTAAAAGAAATTGACAACATTTACACAAGTTTGTAGTAAATTATTGAACACCTTTCTTTTAGACAACCCATATTTTTTAAAGAGTGACGATAAACCTTACCATGTACAAACGTAAACAATAAAACATATTTCCACATTATGCGTTTTCATAATTTTGTGTTTTGTATATGTATATGTAATTTTGACTTTCATAATACAACTTGATATGCATTGTGACATACTTTTTATCCCTTAAAAGTTCAATTTTGCAAGAGCTTCCGGAGGCATCGGCCCCAGGCTCATCTTATTTAAAGAAACATCATTTGCTTAGATAAATAACATGGGTCTTATTAAGCTTAACTGTTATTTATCTGAGCAAATGATGTTCTTATAAATAACACAAGCCTTATTAAGCTTAATTGTTATTTATCTGAGCAAATGATGTTCTTATAAATAACACGAGCCTTATTAAGCTTAACTGTTATTTATCTGGGCAAATGATGTTCCTTTCAATAACATTAGCCTTATTAATCTTAAATGTTATTTATCTAAGCAAATGATGTTCCTCTGAATAACATGAGCCTTTTTAAGCTTAAGTGTTATTTATCTCAGCAAATGATGTTCCTCTAAATAACATTAGCCTTATCACGCTTATTTATCTGAGCAAATGATGTTCTTCTTAATAACACGAGCCTTTTTAAGTAAGCTTAACTGTTATTTATCTAAGCCTTATTAAGCTTAACTGCTATTTCCTCTGAATAACATGAGCCTTATTATGCTTAACTTATTTATCTGAGCAAATGATGTTCCTCTAACTAACATGAGCCTTATTAAGCTCAACTGTTATTTATCTCAGCAAATGATGTTCCTCTAAATAAGACAAGCCTTATTAAGCTTAAATGTTATTTATCTGAGCAAATGATGTTCCTCTAACTAACATGAGCCTTATTAAGCTCAACTGTTATTTATCTCAGCAAATGATGTTCCTCTAAATAAGACAAGCCTTATTAAGCTTAAGTGTTATTTATCTAAGCAAATGATGTTCCTCTAAATAACATGAGTCTTATTAAGCTTAACTGTTATTTATCTCAGCAAATGATGTTCCTGTAAATAACATTAGCCTAATTAAGCCCAACTGTTATTTTTCTGAGCAAATGATGTTCCTCTAACTAACATTAGCCTTATTAAGCTTAACTGTTATTTATCTGAGCAAATGATGTTCCTCTAAATAGCACAAACCTTATTAAGCTTAACTGTTATTTATCTGAGCAAATGATGTTCCTCTAACTAACATGAGTCTTATTAAGCTTAACTATTATTCATCTCAGCAAGTGATGTTCCTCTAAACAATATGAGCCGTATTAAGCGTAATTGTTATGTATCAGAGCAATGATGTTCCTCTAACTAACATGAGCCTTATTAAGCTTAATTGTTAATCATCTCAGCAAATGGTGTTCCTCTAAATAATATGAGCCATATTAAGCTTAACTGTTATGTTCTTAACAAATGATGTTCCTCTAAATAACATGAGCCTTATTAAGCTTAACTGTTATTTATGTGAGCCTTATTAAGCTTAACTGTTATTTCCTCTAAATAACATGAGCCTTATTAAGCTTAACTGTTATTTATCTAAGCAAATGATGTTCCTCTAAATAACAGCCTTATTAGGCTTAACTGTTATTTATCTAAGCAAATGATGTCCCCTAAATAACATGAGCCCTCTTCAGCTTAACTGTTATTTATCTAAGCAAATGATGTTCCTCTAAATAACATTAGCCTTATTAAGCTTCACTGTTATTTATCTGAGCAAATGATGTCCCTCTATATAACATAAGCTTTATTAAGCTGAACTGTTATTTATCTCAGCAAATGATGTTCCGCTAAATAACATTAGCCTAATTAAGCTTAACTGTTATTTATCTGAGCAAATGATGTTCCTGTAAGTAAGTTGAGCCTTATTAAGCTTAGCTGTTTTTTATAATAACATATAATAAGATGTCAATAATTCATGTGAAAATAAATTGATTGGTTCCCAAAGTCTGGCCTAATTGGGGGCCTGATTATGGTGTTATAAATCAAGACATGACCTCTAGCTCTGCCTGATCACAGCCATGATACATTAAAATCATTAAAAAAAATGCATGTGCCTTAATCTTTTACAGATGGTCTCTCTTGGTGAATGTAATCTCTGTAACTTGCAGCAGCTGAATGCATTCTCAGCTCTGAGGAGACTTGACCACTTGACCATCTGCAGCGAGGGCAATGCGCTCATGACCTTCACTCTATGGAAGCCGTATTTACTATTTAGGCTGTCCCATCTTTCACTCAAGACCATTAATGATTTAGAAGTAAGTATCAATATTTCTTCAAACGTTTGGTCCAATATGAATCAAAGGATAACCTATAAATTGTCATGCATTGTCACAAATATACCATAGAAGGTGGGGCACAGAATAGAGAGAAGAGTACATCCACCAGTGGACCAGCTTCATGAAGAGTACATCCACCAGTGGACCAGCTTCATGGGGAGTACATCCACCAGTGGGCCAGCTTCATGAAGAGTACATCCACCACCAGTGGGCAAGCTTCATGAAGAGTACATCCACCATTGGGCCAGCTTCATAAAGAGTACATCCACCTGTGGGCCAGCTTCATGAAGAGTACATCCACCAGTGGGCCAGCTTTATGAAGAGTACATCCACCAGTGGACCAGCTTCATGTAGAGTACATCCACCAGTTAGCCAGCTTCATGAAAAGTGCATCCACCAGTGGGCCAGCTTCATGAAGAGTACATCCACCAGTGGGCCAGCTTCATGAAGAGTACATCCACCAGTGGACCAGCTTCATGTAGAGTACATCCACCAGTGGGCCAGCTTTATGAAGAGTACATCCACCCGTGGACCAGTTTCATGTACAGTACATACACCAGTTAGCCAGCTTCATGAAAAGTGCTTCCACCAGTGGGCCAGCTTCATGAAGAGTACACCCACCAGTGGGCCAGCTTCATAAAGAGTACATCCACCAGTGGACCAGTTTCATGAAGGGTACATTACCAGTGGACCAGCTTCATGAGAAGTAAATCCACCAGTGGAACAGCTTCATGAAGAGTACATCCACCACCAGTGGGCCAGTTTCATGAAGAGTACATCCACCAGTGGGCAAGCTTCATGAAGAGTACATCACCAGTGGACCAGCTTCATGAAGGGTACATCACCAGTGGACCAGCTTCATGAAAAGTAAATCCACCAGTGAGACAGCTTCATGAAAAGTACATCCACCAGTGGGCCAATTTCGTAAAGAGTACATCCACCAGTGGGCCAGCTTCATAAAGAGTACATCCACCAGTGGGCCAGCTTCATAAAGAGTACATCCACCAGTGGACCAGCTTCATGAAGAGTACATCCACCAGTGGACCAGCTTCATAGTTATTTAAAGATTGACGTTGAAGTAGAGTGTTTATTTACACATTTAATTCACTGGGCAAAGGACTTTTGCTCCAGTGGAATAGCCCGACTTTAGAAAAGCCGCTCGCGAGAGCAAGTTCTTTGAGACAGAACATTACCCTTAATGTCCCAGGGGTCCAAAACATGGCTGAAATGTTTCAGAACTTCTTTTCTTTCTTCATAATCAATTTTAGTATCTTTTTTGTATCACTACAAGTTTGGTTATATGAATGTTGATACAATAAACTTTTCAATAAAAAAGTCAAAAGAAAGAAAATATCGACATAAATATGCAAATTTTAGGCAAAATTAGGCCAACATTTTTGAGCTTGTATTTTTTCTTGTGAGTAATGAAAATGGAGATTTTTTTTTACATTTTTAGATTGTGTGTGAAATTTCCTCTCTAATGGTAGTTTAAGTTTTCTTTTTCTCATAGCAAAACATGAAAAACAAGGAAAATAAACAAATAAAGTAATCATTGCTGTAATTACTCACGAAAAACAATGCGGCGCATCCGTTGCAGTGTTCGAACTAGGGCCATCTACGTGAACTTCCTGAACACTAACCGCTGTACTAGTCTGGTGTGTTTTAGTGTGTGGGTTTGTTTTCATACTTAAATATCAGCATGAATAAAGAGAAGGTAGTTGCTCTTTTTTATTTTAATCAGAAGTATGTGGATTGGCCTTTCTGATGGTATATTTCACATAGGGGAGTTGTATCGCGATCAGAAGCTTCGTTTTTTGCTAAATTTTGGTCTCAAAAAGGCTACAAATTGTTGTATGTACTTCAAGTTATATCTAACCTTCCATGCTATAAATATGCAATCTGGTCCAATGACCTGATTCTAACACACTTCTAACCGACCTTAAAACATAGTTACCAACCCAGCCCTGACCTCCATTATACCTCTGAAATCCCTCACTTCTTTGCTGTCACAACATCACTGGAACTGGCCAAAAAATTTCTTTTAATTTTCTTCCTTGCAGCTCCTACCATGCAGGTTTTTAGTAATAATAATAATAATAATACATTTATATAGCACAAAAATCTGCAAGCATTCTAATGCGCTTCACATTAAGATAAAACTAACAAAGGCAATACGAAAAAAGTATGTTTTTAAATAATGACTTAAACTAAGATTGTTAAGTGAATAGAGGCAGGCAATTCATTCCAAAGGGCTTGACTTACATATTAAAAGCCACGGTCACTTAATATTTTACACTTAGTTCTGGGGACAAAAAGAAAGGGAGAATCATTCAAGTGTAACGAATACCTATTGCTGTGAATGGTGTGAATGTGATCAGAAAGATAACACTTCTCGTTTCGATGTTGGTGCATGCGCAAGAGGTCGACGTCACCACAGGATGAGTGAGGAGTCTGCTTCAACCAGCTTCAAGGAGCTACAGTTACTACAAGAGAGCCTATATATTATTTTACGGTACTATACAGAGCATGAGTTCATTCCTTTTGCATATGATTAAGACAGAACTCTAATAAGGGGGCACCGGAAAGACCCTGAGGGGGTCTCCCTCGCACCTTATTTTCAAATGCCAAGAGGAGCTTCACATTATACATATCATGTATCATTATAGTCTCTCAGAGATTTCTGCTTATGCCACGACCCACGGCTAGACGCTACTAAGCCGCGGAGGTCTGAGGCAGTAGTCTACTTTGTTAACTTATACTGACTTACCCACTGGCAGAGCCGCGGGCTGAGGTCTGTCAGACGTAAGTTATTTCTGAACTATATTGATTAGCCAAGTTGTGTCTTAACGACAGAACTTAGAATAAACCACGCATTACTAGTGACCACTTTTTGACGATACTGAGTCAGTGGGGTAGGTAGTGGTGGGTGACTCCTTTTTACACTGCTGTGGACCACGGTTCCGTGTAGGGACTGGTAGGGCCACAAAGAGCGGCATTCCAAGTGAGTTACAAGTATTTTTATGGCTTACTGTAGAGCCACTAGATTACTTCCATGGCTATAGTAAACGGCCGCACGGCGCAGCTTCACGGGTTTGTAAAATGGCTTTACGTGTCCATTGCATGGGTCCATATGGCTCCGTGTCCAAGCCTTACAGGTCCATACAGCTCTGGTGAACGGGTCCATATGGCTACATAGTTTTTTCAATGGGATAACATACAACGTACGATAAACCCGGAAGTAGACCCACTATGAAGCTACGCGGTCAAGTGATAAGAAAACAATTTCCACAAGAAGTATAGCATTACGAGAGCTATTTTGTTCTTGTTACTGTAGCCATCAGCTACTTAGTTCCACGGTTGTGCGAACTACCATGTTAAGTTTTTTTGCATTGAACATTAGGTTTCCACCAATATCATGGACACAGAGGACTGGTCCCTCAATGTCGGTGCGTTACACACCCATGATGTCCTGCGATGGGTCACATGTAAGTGCTTTATTAAGTTACGCATCGAAGACATCCATCTCAAGTGCTACGTGTGCAGATTGTGCTGTAAATTAAACCTGTGCACTCTCTTCAGCGACTGGGATCAAGCTGGGTGGTTGGAGCATAGACTCCACCGCGATCGGTACTTGCAAAGAGTGGCTGAGAGGGTAGAGAAGCGACAGTCGACTCACCCATACGCCCAGCTCTGCCCAAGTTTCAGTCCCTCCGGTACTGTCCTCACCTAAGCGAGGCAGGCCCCGGACAAAGGACAGGAAGCGGGATAGTATACACAAAAGAAAGAGTCGATGGTACCAGTCCTCACTCTCTTTATGGATGATTTGGACACACCTGTGGAGCCTCTGGACTCTCCCAGGGCACCAGACCACCCCCCGGAATGGCGGATTCCTCCCGCAACTCCAGTCAAAGTTGTCCACAGTTACACCTCGCTGATGCAGGCCGCACTGGATAGGACCAGAGGAGGTCCTCTTTCCACCGGTGGACCCCCTGCTATAGGTGGAGCGGGTCCCCCAGCTCCCAGATTTCCTGGCACAGGAGATTAGGCTGAATGTAGTGAAAGCACCTCTCGTAGAGGCTCGTGCACAGTCTCAGCACAGACTAATCACTACAGCCCATAGGGAAGCTAAACCGGCGGTTAAAGCAATTTCCCATTGCTGCTTCCCTGGTGACCAGGGTACAGCATTGGGCCGGGACCCCTGCCAAGGACTGGACGGCCTACAATAAAGAGATTAAAGAGATTGACCAGGCCACTCACGTCCAGCCAGCTGCCTACCAGGCGCTCGTAGGCATCCCCTCGATTCCGGAGAGAGTATGGCAACTCCTCCACCAGCCCGCGAGCAGCACCCCAGCGGTGTCAAGCTCTGTGGCCAAACTTGAATATCTCCTGAACATAATAAGATTTTTGAACGCTTTCTTTACTATTTTGTTTCTTTTGAAGTCCTCTTCCACATAAGATGGACATGCTTGACCACTGAACTAATCCTTTAACAATCACATGTCTGTTTTGTTTCATATTTACTCAAATTATGTTAGCTAGTTTGTACTTGTTCGTTTTATAAAAACATTGAATATCATTATTATGCATAGTGGGCAAGGTTTAATATGATCTTGCTGAAAATAGCTTGTGAATACGGTATCTCAAGAACGATTAATGTCAAGTCAAATATAACAATTAATACAAAATCAATCAGCAAGAGAAAAAAACATCGAAACTTTTTGGGTTTGGTTGAATTTTCTTTATTTCAATCCATTTTTTTTTTTATATTACCCCAATCAACAAGTTGCATTTTCTGAAAAACTATTCGAGCTCTTTCAAATGATACCAGAATCACCGCTGTGGGCCTATTTGACAAAGTGAAATACTTTTTTTGAAAAATGTCCAATCAGTTTTGTCATGACCACTTGGGAATTTAAGGGTTAAATACGTATATAAATACGAGACCAAAGCATTAAATCTTTTTATGAAATTTCTGTGTGAGATTGTTTGAAATGCATAAATAGCAACTAAAAAGAATGAAAAATGAGAAAAGGTTAGTGCAGTACCAGAATTTAATGCATCACCAGGGTCATGACAGCAGATACTTAAAAGAAATTATATAATTAAAGATTAATGTTGAGGCAGAGTGTTTATATGTGCATTTAATGCACAGGGCAAAGGGCTTTGGCCTGAGTGGAATGGCCCTAGTTTAGGAAGGTCATTCGCGAATGCAAAGTCCTTTAAAAAATATAATTTCCTTATTTGATTAGTAAAAATCTTTTAATAACCAACAAAAAGAGAGTTTATTTGAGGAAAAAAGATGATTTTTTTACTGTAATAAAACATTTTTACTGTAATTAAACATTTTTACCTTCCAATAAAATTGACCAAACTTGTTCAATATTCATGTTACTGGATTATAGCATTTTGATAGAATAAATAATAATACGCTCTCTTTTTTTATATTTCTCTGCAGGTTTTCAACTGTTATCATCAGATAATAGGCCTGGTTTACATTTGCCTACTGTATATTATGCTGTTATAAATGCCATAACTCACATTCTTGTAGCCAACTGATGATGTTTCAGACAAAAATGATAAAAAATTCTTTGTAAAAAGAATGAAACAAAGTATGCTGGATGTGTAAGCCTACATGTGTTCAAATTCCTTTTCACCAAAATTTTTGAATGCCGTGAATGCGCAGTAGCATGTGCTCCACATAGGCACGTGAAAAAGCTCTACAAACTGACAAATGTGTGTGCAAAAAGCTTTACGAAAGCGTGTGCTCTACAAAATATGCACGATTAATCGCATAATAAATACATTCATTGCTCTGTTAATACTTTTTACACACCTTTTGACAATGATTTACCTGAAATGAAATGGCAGAACCTACGCAAAAGTAATTGTGGAGACCGGTCTTGGTAGTGCATTAATTTAGTAGTCATGACAATGCAAATACTCAAAAGAAACTTTCTAAACTGATAATGCATGATTAATTAATAGATAAACCCTGCTCATTGATATATTTTTACTAAAATAAAATTTAAAGGTTGAAGTATGAGAAATATATGTTTTATTAACAAATAACAATGTAAATTAGAGGCATTATTTGATTATACATTATAAGACTAATAAAAAAGTTAATTGATTAGAATAGAAATATAAAAAAAATTGAATCTTTTTAAAGGTTACAGCAAGCGACAGACATGCAGCTCAGAAGTACTTTGGTCAACTTGCCAGTTTCTCAGCCTCGGAGCTTCCTCCTAGCCGGGTTCTTGCTCTTCTGGGTGATTCTCATCGTCGGTTCTCTCAGAGTCTCTCGGAGGCGGAGCTTAAGGCCAAGAAGCAGCTTCTGACGGAAGAAGGTGCCGTCTCAGCTGAGCTGGCAGGGAAAGCAGGACTTCTTTATTATTCTGATGGTGCTTTGAGAGCTCTACAGAAGGTAAAGCATTGACTTATTAAACATGTATGGATAGGTAGAGATTCTATGTTAATAAGAAAGAGCCAGGAAACATCCAGCACACATTCACTCATTTCTAGGCTTCTGTGGCCACCATAAAGACCCTTTAAGATCCTTGTTGGTTCTGTAAGAGTCGTATTTCATCTCAAATTGCAAGAGAGTTTGCGTCCACAATATAATCAGGTAGAGCATTCCATTTATTAACAACTCGTTGGTTGAAGAAATGTTTACATGTCAAACGTGTGTGCTCTTTGTAAAATTAAAACTTGTGTCCTCTGGTGATAGTGCAAAAATCCACATGATCCAAACCTTGAATACCTGCATCACATCACCTCTCAACATCTCCTCTCTACAGTGGACAGATTAAATAACCTGAGACGCTCTGGGTAGCTTAAAGAACGAAATCCCGAATCAGCTTTGTTGCTTTCTAATTTAATAAAAATGTGTACCTTTTAGTCACAAAAGACCTGTTACAGCATTCTGAATATTAAGGCATTATGATAAAATCTGTTTGTGTGAATTTGTGACAGCACAAACAGAATACCCATGAATGTGTTTATGTTAATTTATAACTCATGAATTCTTTCATGTTGTCTTAATGTAAACGCCTGATAGTGAATAGTGCTTTCAAAGTGAAATAAACTATTTTGTGCTTATCTTGCATTATATCTCCAAGAAGGTCAGTTTTCAATTAAAAAAGAAAGTATTTTTTTCTCCGACCTATTGACCCAAGCAAGATTAGGAAAAAATTAAATCCTAAAAGAAACCTATATTTGAGTTTTTCTTTATAACTCATCCTTTCAAAATGTGCTGTTTTGTTTCCACACAGGAGAGACTCTCCAAGACTAATTTTTCAATGAATTACATTAGTCACCTGACCACACAAGCCATCCAGATGGAGGAGAGAAAGGCCGCTATTAATGACCTTTGGCCTCAGATATTCTCAGAATTAGTTGAAAGGGCCGTCTCTCAGATGTGGAACGTGGATGCCTATAGAGAAAAAATGGCGGAGAAATATCACCTGACGTGGTAAGATAGTTTGAATATTTTTGATAGCTTTGATATTTTGGATTAAGTGGGGAAGGGTATTCTTATTTATCCAATAGGGACACATTTAGTGGGGAAGGGTATTGTCCCTCCCCACCCCCTTTCTTTCCTTATTCTCAGGTTGGATTCAATATTAGCATATTGCCGCTTTACCTCTGTCACACCTGCTTTAACAGGTAGCTAAAGCTATTCTGGTTCTAGCTCAGTTTTTCTTTATAATTTATTTTATTTTCCAGATGTTGAAGAAACCAAAGAATGTAAGATGGAGAAAGTAGCTTGGATGCAATGATGGGGATGACGATCACCAACAAGAGATGGTCAGTGAGACCCTCACCACATCAAAGAAAACTGCCCCCTCCTCAAGAAGGTTAATGATAAAAATCCAGCTTGCAGTGGAAGAGTTCAAAGCAATCATTGTGAAAGAGAGGAGACCTGCTTTGGGTTTGCCATGGTGTTATGTTAGTTAGGACTTAGTCTGACCTCTTTGTGGCTTTTGCCAGTTATGCATTACCACACATGGCAGTGTTGCCTTTGCTTTAGAGGTTGGTAACAGTTCTCACAAGACTTTCAATGAAAGTAGTAGGTTTTTGAAACCATAAAAGGTGCTATGTATGAATGGGCAGATTCTCATTTATCAGTTGATTGAATCCTACTGAAGGAGAGCACTTGAATTCTGATATGAGTTTTTTACCAAACCCTCCAATCAACATTCACATGTTTCCCACCATATTCATTGACTTGCATTCATAGAAGAAAAAATAATGGCAATGAGATCTTTTAGCTTTTTGCCCTTCACAACATTATAAATTTTGCATACATTAAACTTGACCAATTATAGCTTAACCAACCAACCATAGCTTAAAACGCTATTTTAAACAAAGAGACTTAGTGCAAAATGATAAATTTACCATCTAAATTTTAAAATGTTTAAATGATCATAGATTTAAAGTTGTGCTGATTTTCGTTTAATCTATGTTTTTTCAAAATGTTCATAACTTGACCTTCATACTATACAAAAGTCACACGAAGCCTTCTCCATTAGCCCCATAAATTTCTTTCAATCTTCTAAATTTCTTGGTAACTTTATGGAAAATGAAACAAGTGTGATTGGACCAAACGAATTTAAAAGATATGATATAATTTTGGTAATTTTTTTTTTAAAAGTTGATTGGCTGGTTGAAGAATTTACTTTAACAAAAGGAAATTGATTTCATGTTAAATTAATTAATTCCTTAAAAGGTAATACTTGTCTTTTGTTTTCAATTTCTGCATTCTGTTTTCTACTCGGCCCATGAAAAGGAATACCTGACAAAAGTAAATGAAACTAACCCTGCTGATCCCTTTGTCAATATTGACAATTTCTTATGGAGAGGCTTTACTTTGAAAAGCCTTGCATTAAAGAGGTGTTTGCATGTAAAATTGAGTTTGTCGGAATTGTAACTTTCATGAACAGCTGTGATCTTTGTGACATCTTGAGCCTTCTTGGTAATTGAGGACCCCCAGTGTGGTACAAATAGTTGCTGTGCCCACTTTCAGTATTAGAAAGAGGCCTTAAGAGCTTGCTCTTGCTTGAAACTGCTCTCACGAAAGCATGCCATGGTCACTGCCTCCATGTAGAGTTGATGCCTTGTAAATAGTTTGTATGCTTTGTTCTTAAATTGCAAATTGCCTTTAATATTTTGATGTTATGTTTGTTTCTTTAATATGTGCAGTGGTGCAGCTAGAGTTCTGGGGGCCTGTGGGGTTTACCCACCTTTCTCACCCTATTGTTGCGCCATTGTTTGCGTGTCAGTAGATTTGAGACAAAAGTACATAAATGAGTTCTCAGCTGGAAAGCGAGGGCTGTATTGAATTTTTACATACTTGCACGCTGTACATTAAGGAGAGACAATGCTACTACTTGCACGCTGTACATTAAGGAGAGACAATGCTACTACTTGCACGCTGTACATTAAGGAGAGACAATGTTACTACTTGCACGCTGTACATTAAGGAGAGACAATGCTACTACTTGCACGCTGCACATTAAGGAGAGACAATGTTACTACTTGCACGCTGTACATTAAGGAGAGACAATGTTACTACTTGCACGTTGTACATTTAGGAGAGACAAAGTTACTATTTGTTGAGATAAGCAATCACTCGTTAAGTTTAAATTATTCCAAATGTATGACATGCCTGAATTATCAAAAATGCTCTTTAAATCCAAGGTAATTTGTAGGAACCCTTGTCATGTAAAGTCCTAAATAATATATTCAACATGCAGGACAAGTTTGTTGTCTTTACTATTAATAAGTCTACACCAAAAAGACACCAATCTGATTTGAAACAATTTTCTTAAGCTTAGGTTTACAAGCTCACCAAAACCATGCAGTTTACCAAGCTCACCCAAAACCATGCAGTTTACCAAGCTCACCCAAAACCATGCAGTTTACCAAGCTCACCTTAAACCATGCAGTTTACCAAGCTCACCCTAAACCATGCAGTTTACCAAGCTCACCAAACACATGCAGTTTACCAAGCTCACCATAAACCAAGCAGCTTACCAAGCTCACCATAAACCATGCAGTTTACCAAACTCACCATAAACCATGCAGCTTACCAAGCTCACCATAAAGCATGCAGTTTACCAAGCTCACCCTAAACCATGCAGTTTACCAAGCTCAATATAAACCATGCAGTTTACCAAGCTCACCATAAACCATGCAGTTTACCAAGCTCACCATAAATCATGCAGTTTACCAAGCTCACCATAAACCATGCAGATTACCAGGCTCACCCAAAACCATGCAGTTTACCAAGCTCACCCAAAACCATGCAGTTTACCAAGCTCACCATAAACCATGCAGTTTACTAAACTCACCATAAACCATGCAGTTTTCCAAGCCCACCATAACCATGCAGATTACCAAGCTCACTATAAACCATGCAGCTTATTAAGCTCACCATAAACCATGCAGTTTACCAAGCTCACCATAAACCATGCAGTTTACCAAGCTCACCATAAACCATGCAGATTACCAAGCTCACCATAAACCATGCAGTTTATTAAGCTCACCATAAACCATGCAGTTTACCAAGCTCACCATAAACCATGCAGTTTGTAGTGTTCTTGCCCAGCTTCAGTATTTGCTTGAAGTACTTAATTTGAAAATTTTAAATATGAGCAATATCTTCAAAGCCCCACACTTTACTATGGTATAACAAACTTGATAGAATTGTCTGATCATACAGTTGTAGTTGAATATCAATTGGGAGCTTCAAGTTATAACATTTTGCAAGAAGACTGTACTATGCATTTCATGCTTGGTCACTGTTGATTAACCTGCTTGGCTTTTGCTGAATTTGTTGTTTTAAATAAAGTTATACCCACATAAGAAAAGTCATCTATGACTTCCTAAAATTCTATCACCAAATGTGAAAGCAGCTTTTTTCTTTACCTTGCCTCTTGAAAATATTATGACTTTGATTTTGTTGATGTTTACATTCAAATGCCAAGTTTGGTAATAATTACTCACAGCATCAAGAGCAATTTGTAGATGATCATCATGTTCAGCAAAATCATCTGTATCATCTGCATATAAAACAGCCTTAGATAGAGTTCATAGTCATCGTTGCTAAGGTTTATAGTCACAGTTGCTAAGGTTCATAGTCACTGTAGCTAAGGTTCTCTAGGTAACAATTGGTAAGCTAATCAACCCATTGTAATGTTTCCTTGAACACTTTTCAAAGTCATTAAGATTAATTGCAAACAATAGAGGGGAAAGGTTTTCCCCTTGTCAAACACCCAACATTATAACTAAACAGATTTAACACTATTGTTCATGACACATGATGTTGCACTGGAACAAAGATTTGTAATTACTTTTAAAAATATTTATATCATAAGCCAATACCTTGTACCATAGTGAAACCTGATCGATGGAATCAAAAGACTTTCTAATTGTCAATAAATGCACAGTAAAGCTTTTTATGTTTCCACTTATACAGTTCAATAATGATATAAAGTACGAAGATTGATCATATGATTAATCATATGATATGATCAAGAGTTAAATGATTCTTTTGGAATCCAGCTTGTTCATAGCTAAGAACACCGTTCATTGATAAGAAATTTTAATTCTATCATTTAACACTGCAGTGAACAATTGATCAAAACAGAAAGTACAGTAATACCTCTATAATTGTCAACATCTTTTTTGACCCTTTAAAGATGGGTTTAAACATACCTATTGACCAATCAAAAGCCAGATGGGTTTAATCATACCTATTGACCAATCAAACCAGATGGGTTTAATCATACCTATTGACCAATCAAAAGCCAGATGGGTTTAATCATACCTATTGACCAATCAAAAGCCAGATGAGTTTAATCATACCTATTGACCAATCAAAAGCCAGATGGGTTTAATCATACCTATTGACCAATCAAAAGCCAGATAGGTTGAATCATACCTATTGACCAATCAAAAGCCAGATGGGTTTTAATCATACCTATTGACCAATCAAAAGCCAGATGGGTTTAATCATACCTATTGACCAATCAAAAGCCAGATGGGATTAATCATACCTATTGACCAATCGAAAGCCAGATGGGCTTAATCATACCTATTGACCAATCAAAAGCCAGATGGGTTTAATCATACCTGTTGACCAATCAAAAGCCAGATGGGCTTAATCATACCTATTGACCAATCGAAAGCCAGATGGGTTTAATCATACCTATTGACCAATCAAAAGCCAGATGAGTTTAATCATATCTATTGACCAATCAAAAACCAGATGGGTTTAATCATACCTATTGACCAATCAAAAGCCAAACGGGTTTAATCATACCTATTGACCAATCAAAAGCCAGACGGGTTTAATCATACCTATTGACCAATCAAAATCCTGATGGGTTTAATCATACCTATTGACCAATCAAAGGCCAGATGGGTTTAATCATACCTATTGACCAATCGAAAGCCAGATGGGTTTAATCATACCTATTGACCGATCAAAAGCCAGATGGGTTTAATCGTACCTATTGATTGATCAAAAGCCAGATAGGTTTAATCATACTCATTGACCAATCAAAAGCCAGATGGGTTAATCATACCTATTGACCAATCAAAAGCTAGATGGGTTTAATCATACCTATTGACCAATCGAAAGCCAGATGGGTTTAATCATACCTATTGACCAATCAAAAGCCAGATGGGTTTAATCATTCCTATTGACCAATCAAAAGCCAGATGGGTTGAATCATACCTATTGACCAATCAAAAGCCAGATGGGTTTAATCATACCTATTGACCAATCAAAAACCAGATGGGTTTAATCGTACCTATTGACCAATCAAAAGCCAAATGGGTTTAATACCTATTGACCATTCAAAAGCCGATGAGTTTAATCATTACCAATCAAAAGCCAGATGGGTATAATCATACCTATTAACCAATCAAAAGCCAGATGGGTTTAATCATTCCTATTGACCAATCAAAAGCCAAACGGGTTTAATCATACCTATTGACCAATCAACAGGAATTACACCTGTATCCGATATAGTGTTGAATTTTTTGGCATCAAATCAACCATACTGGCAAGACAATGTTTCAAAAAATTCATTTGGAATATTATCTAAACCCAATACCAAAAGATTATTGTTCTTAAGCTTGGTAATTCAGCAGTAACTTTATCAACTGAAATAGGCCTATTCAGTTCAGAGTTAGAGCACACTGATATACTATGCTCGTGTCTCACATTGGTGTCGTTAACTTTAGCCTCATTGAGCCTTTTAAAATGATCATAAAGAATATTAATTGAATGCTACAACTACTATCATTAGTTGCTCTTGCATTATTTATTGTATTCAAAAGAGTGGAATTACTTTTTTAGTGGTTATCAGCTCAAAGTGTAGAATTTAAAAATAATCTTTTTTTTGCCAATTTCACTTTTCCCTTGTAATCTTTAGAAAGTGCATTTACAGTTAACTTGTTTTCATCTGCTTTGCTATTCTGGCCACTGGACGATGACAGGGGGAGGCTTCCCACCTAGCAATGACAAGGCTTTCCCTGCCACCAGACAATGACAGGGCGGGCTTCCCCTGGCCACCGGACAATGACAGGGGTGAGGCTTCCCTGACAATGACCACCACGACAATGACAGGGTGAGGCTTTCCCTGGCCACCCACGGACAATGACAGGGTGAGGCTTTCCCCTGGTCACCCACCGGACAAAGACAGGGCAAGGCTTCCCCTGGCCACTGGACGATGACAGGGGGAGGCTTCCCCCCTGGCCACCAGACAATGACAAGGCGAGGCTTTCCCCTGGCCACCGGACAATGACAGGGCGAGGCTTCCCCCTGGCCACCGGACAATGACAGGGCGAGGCTTTCCCCTGGCCACCGGACAATGACAGGGCGAGGCTTCCCCTGGCCACCGGACAATGACAGGGCCAGGCTTCCCACCGGACAATGGCCACTTCCCCATTGACAATGACAGGCCTCGAACAATAACCCCTGGCCACCGGACAATGACAGGGTGAGGCTTTCTCTGGCCACCAGACAATGACAGGGTCAGGCTTCCCCCAGGCCACCCACTGGACAATGACAGGGTCAGGCTTCCCCCTGGCCACCGGACAATGACAGGGCGAGGCTTTTCCCTGGCCCCGGAACAATGACAGGGAGGTTTTCCCCTGTTCCCCTTAAGACGATGACAAACAGTGTGCTCTATCCTCATCTCAACTCCTATGTCGCTAGCAATGCCAATCATCTTTTCCTTTAAGTCCTCATTCTCACTTTCCACCAGATTAATTATTTGATGTTGTCTTCCTTGTATATATTGAAACGTTCGATCTCAAAGTTCTGTTTCTGAACTTTTTTCTCATCTTTCATTTTGCTCTCTATCATCAGATCTTATCTTATCTAGATCCGCCTTTATTGAGCTTATGATAGTTTCTGTTGTGCTACATAAAGCTTTAGACACTGCCTTCATAATTATTGGCTGAATTGCCTGGATCACTGTTGACACTATCTTCGAAATCACTGTACTATCAACACTTTTCACACTCCTTGACCTAGTGTTATCTTGCTATCATGCTTACTTCCAGCACTGGTGGACAGTCCACACTCAATGCTGATGAGACAGCATTTTGTATTGACGACTGGGATCCGGCCAGTCAATATATCACAAAAAAATTTTAAATTTCATCACTGGAAAAAAAAAAAAATGCTATTTTCAAAATTTTCAGTAATTGATTGAATCTCGCAAATATTTTGAGCTTTGCAACCCAGTCATACATCACAAAGTTTTAAAAACTTCATTGCTCAAAATAAAATATAAGCTAATTTCAAATTAAAAATCTAATTTTCTCATATGTTAATATTTCTTTCACCCATACTACATGTCCATAGAACTATAATGTCAAGCACGTGCCTTAGTGAAAATCAATTTAATATTCAAACTTCAATGATTGTGCAGTTAGTTTGAATATTCATGAATGGAACAGTCAGTATTGTTGCATACAAATAATGTCAGCAAATATTCTAGAGATTCCAGAATAATACTCTCCTTATTGTCTGAGTTAAATAAGTTCTGGAGTGAGTCTTGCATTCATCAGCATTTTGAATTTGAAGTCATTACAATAATATTGATGTTTTTCTTTGTTGATTTAGTACATGATATGATGTTAAAAGTTTTTAGTTTTAGAATATTAAAAAAAGTGTGCAATATAGCTTGAATCTACAGCAACAAGTTTGCAGTAAATGATTGGATGCAAACCATCCAGTGCCTTGTTACCATGTTGTTTTTCTTCTGTAATAAAACATTGACATAGCAAAGCAATTTTTGTATTTTTTTCTATTTTAGTTCTACTGCCCTCTTAGTGGTTGGCAGTAAGGATTGTGTACATCTTCCAAATTTGGCTGTAAGTTGTTAACAAATGAAAAATAATTAACATTTTGTACCTTCATAGTTATCTCAAAAACTTGTAAATCAATTGAACAAAAAGCATTTTGAAATTTGCCTCTCACCAAAGTGGCCAACTTTTGAGCACTATTGGAGGTGACAATTCACTTCCCAAGTCATAATGAAAGACAGATCTCTGCCCTGGGCCCCAAGTGTCTAATGGGATATATAGTGGCCACGATATTGCTGCAGGAGAGGACAGCACTACTACATAAGGCAATATTTATTATAGGTTATATTTCAACAAATTAAATTGGATGGGGCTAAGTAACCATTTTCGAGAAAAGGCCATTCTTGTAAAAGAATGACCACATACGTGTGGGAAATGCCTTCCATTGTCAGATGGAGGGGCAGTGGCTCAACCAGAGTCCATTGGGGCTTGTGGGAATTTAGTACTCAAACCCCAAAACAAACATATCGTGGTGTCATTGCTCAGGGGCTCCCAAATCTTACCAAAGTTGAGAAGTCATTGGATGTAAGGAGAATTCCACTCAAGTCATCAAAAAAACATCAAGACTGGTCATATTCAGATATAGATAATGTTCAGGAACAACAGAAAAAATTCCCATGTCAAGGAGTCTTCCCTAAATTCTTCAACTTCCAATTTCTGTCCACTATCTCAGGCTGTGACCTGCAGTGGTGTGTCGAGTTTCAGTGTGGGGAAAGGGCATTTTGGCGAACCCCCCGCCCCAAAAAAAAAATGCACATAAGAGTATAACGTTGGGCACATGTATATATATATATATATATATATATATATATATATATATATATATATATATATATATATATATATATATATATATATATATATATATATATATATATATATATATATATATATATATATATATATATATATATATATATATATATATATATATATATATATATATATATATATATATATATATATATATATATATATATATATATATATTGGCTGTTTATATATATATATATATATATATATATATATATATATATATATATATATATATATATATATATATATATATATATATATATATATATATATATATATATATATTGGCTGTTTAGGTGGCACCGTGTATGAAATTGCATGAAATCTACAGTGCTTCAAGATAGGGACCGCTGGCAAACCTCATGGAAGTCCCAAATTGATAACAAACTCCATGTCATCCAGCCCACAATTCCGATCAAAGCCACCATTAACAACCTCTCTCGTATTGACAACGTTCATATTACCCGTCTTAGAATTGGTCACACTCATTTCACCCACTCCCACCTCCTTATTGGCTCCCCCCAACTTCTCTGCAACAATTGCCATTGCACCCTCACAATCCATCACGTTATCCTTGCTTGCCCCTGTATAACCTTCCCAGAGCTTCCCTCGCTCCCTACAACTCAATTGCTGAGTTCTTCCAAAAAAAATCCTCCGGATAAAATTATCTCCTTCCTTCATCATGCCTCCCTCTACAACCATATTTAATTCTCCTCTTCCACCCCCTCTCTACTTTGTTTTGTTTCAACCATGTACCTCTCCTCACGATCACAGCTTTCTGACCTTTTGTTTCTAAATTTCTCTCATTCTCCCCCTGTTTCCTTTACTTGCTACCTCTAGAATGATCTGACCTCTCAGGCACAATTTGACCTTAGTTGTTGTGGTGCCGTTAAGCCTTCATCAAACAAACAAGATAGGGGTCAAAGCAGCAAAGCCCTGTGTTTCACATGATTTTTATTGGTGTGAAATTTATGGTCTAAACCGTGAATTTCTCGTAATTTTGGTATCAGAAAATTGTCTCAAATTTAGGGGTGAAGCCCTGGTAGGGGCCCAGAAGGCAAAGTCCGGAACATCTGGAAGCCCTACATTTCTCGTGCTTTTAATTGCAGAAAATTGTGTCAATTCTAAAATGATCTAACTTTTCATCCCATTTGAAGGGGGAGTTAGAATGCTACCAGGGGCAGCAGATCAATTTGAAACTTGGATGGGAGGGGGTGACTTATTTCCAAAGCATACAGCAGTATGGCATAGCTGAAATAGGATTTCTCCTCCCAACTCTTTAACTTGTAATTTAGAAAATTTGATTGGTCCGAAATAGTCTGGACTTGTTACAAAAGTGTTTTTTTAAGAGCTTTTAACCCCTTCATTCTAGCTACGCCAGTGAGACACAGTGGGAATATCCCCACATTTGAGGATTGCCCTGAGCTCAGTGGGACCAGGAGTTGCCATTTATATATAAATCTAAATGGCAACTCCTGGTAGGACCAAAAAGGAGGTTCGCAGTACCGTTCTTGAGAATTTCTATCTTAAAGTTGATGAAATTTGGTCAATGTTATATGTATTCATCCATAGTGACCCTATTGTAGATAACCCCTAGCTCTTGCGCCCCCGATCAATGTTCCTCACTATTTAGCATGGTCCACATACTCTGGTAAAAGGCCTTGACCTTTTAAAAAGTTTTATTGCAAATTATAAGCACTTTAGGGAGATTAGGGTAATGTGCAGAAGTAAAACGAAACGCGTAAAAGTTCAAATATTTGTTTCTCTTCTAGCTGTCTAGGATGATGCAAAAAAAGCTCAATTTTTGAACTTGCAAAAAAGTGGAAGCGCCCCACCCAACTGTTTGTTCAAACGTATCTGGAAGCTACTTTGTTCTGTTAAATCTTGTGTTGGTTATCGCTTCGATCGATTTTCATCAATTAAAACACAATATCCCACGTGGCATATCAATGTAAGCTGTCTAGTTCGTTTCCAGCGAGACGCAAAATGTTTCTGCATACATTTCACAAAATCCTTCACCAACCGGCAGACATGGGCAATGGTTTAAGCAATCAAACCATTGCCCCGGGGGTGGCAGGGGGAAAGTGCCTCTTGCCCCTCCCAAATGTCCTTCATTTTCTGGAAATGATTGATGATACCAAATTTCCAGCACCAAAATTTTCAATATTTTTAAGAAATCTTCCTTTTGTATTGGGATAAATTCATTATACATGTTAAAGGAGACTCACACATTTCTTTAGGTTTGTTGACACAAAAATCGAATCTGGACCCAATGTCAAATATATACGCCGCTGATAACTCGAACAAAAAAGGCCAAGCCCAACAGGGATAGTTGGAAGTGTTGTTGGATAATTTCCGACCAAAAATCTTCCATTTTGGACCAAATATCCTCAATTTTGCGGGACCAAATATAATGAAATTATATCAACAAAATATTACAACTTATGGCCAAACACCTTGAAGTAAATTTTTGACCAAGCTCTGAAGACAGAGGGGTGAATGTTTTAGTAAGATGTGTTTTCAGGACCATTAGTTCCCCCCTTCCCTCACCCCCCTTTTCTTCCCCTTCCCCCACATCCAAAAAAAAAAACCTGGACATTTTTCCACACACAAGTTTCAATTCTCTTCTCTCTTTCACTTCCAGCAAAGTACACATATACTCAACCAACCAACTTATGTAAGTACGTGTAATGCGCATCCTGCTATTAAACACAGAAACATTCCTCCGATTTGGCCTGATATCCTATCAAGCAAAGAAAGAAAAAATCATATTCTTCTATTCTGGGTGTATCTTTCAAATTTATCTGAAGTACGGCTACCGGACACTATCTGACTATTGACTTATTTCTCTCGGGCACAAATTACCCCCAAAATCCCATTAACTCACATTCACAGAGGAACGAAACAAGATCATGGAGCCCAAAATAATGGCAAAGCATGAAAAGATGGCAGAAATCTTCTTACATGAAATTAAGTAAATTTAAAATGCAACCAAAATTTCCCAAGGGATTCCCATTGCAATCTTCACCTCCAGCCTGCATCAAAATGACCTAATTTTAAAATTTGTCGTTTCACACACCTTAAACTTGAAAAGGCCCTAGTTGAAACAAAATTTCTGGTTACAAGCAGAAAAATTGCAGTGGTAATTATTAATGAAGTTTCCATTCAGGAATCCCCCTTCCCCTGATTCGGGAAATCCCCTTCCCTGATTCGGGAAGCCCCTCCCCTAATTCGGGAATCCCCCTCCTCCTGATTCGGGAATCCCCCTCCTCCTGATTCGGGAAGCCCCTCCTTCTGATTCAGGGAGCCCCACCCCTTCCCCTGATTTGGGAATCCCCTTTTCCCTGATTAGGAAGCCCCCACCTCCCCATGATTTGGGAAACCCCTCCCCCTGATTCGGGAAACCCCTCTTCCTCCCCTTGATTCCTTCGCCTCTGGCTGACAGGAAGAAAAGGAGGAGGTTAACAATAGCTTTATCAGATACCCAAAGCAGTTCAAGGAGACCTATAATAGTTTGACAGACAGTGGCCTTTCACACGCCAGTGCACCACAACTGGTTATCAATGGCCGTGGACATCGACTTGGTTGTCGATCTTATGTCTGTCCGTACGTCGTACCTGTGTTCTCGTCCGGGTCGTATTAAGCGTTTCGTGATAGCATTGTTACTATCATAACCGAATACGCAGGCGACGACCCCGTCATTGTAATTGTGTGTTCACTCGTCGTCGTCGGCCTTTCATATTCAGCGCCACTGAGAGAATGTGCCGCATCGAAAAACCCAAGCTTTGATACTGCAGATAAGTGTAGAAATATCGCGGCAATTGACTTCCACATACTAAGCCGGCGACATTGATGCAAAACGTACTTAAAAACCTAAAATATATCGCCACTTACTCTTCCCAACTCAAGCGTGGCAAACCAAGAATGTACAAACATTCACTTTTATATGTGATGTGTATGTGCCGCCTTAGCAGGTGCCTTTTTTGCACCATTTTCGTAGTGCAAGTGTATTTAAGTGTATTTTTTTTATACTTTAAATAAATAGTAAATAAAAATGATACTCAATTTTTTTTAGTTAAAACAAATAGTCTTTCGTTTTATCAATTTCGTAGTGCAGGTCCCAAAAATAAGGTTCTACTGTGTTAATTTTGTACTACTGGTACATTTTTACAATATTTTTGTTAAATACTCAAACTGCAGGTATCAAAATTAACTTCTTTCATACTGCGGATATCAAAATTGTATCATTTCATACTGCCCTGCAGTTACTATAAAATCTGTCGTACTGAGGGTATGTTTTTTTGGTTGGTGGGCTGCACACCCCTACCACTTTTAATATAAAGTGCCCCCTCCCTCTTCCGAGACAAACATATCCTTAGTAAAACCAAGAATTCGTCGCAACCTACAATCTGAGACAAATTGAGACGCTTACTATGATTTCAAAAATTCAAAAAATCGAAATATATCCAAATAAACAATTAATAAAATACTATAATTTTTCTGCATTACCTTCTTTGAATGAACGGTAGTTTAAGTCAACTATATATATATATATATATATATATATATATATATATATATATATATATATATATATATATATATATATATATATATATATATATATATATATATATATATATATATATATATATATATATATATATATATATATATATAAATATATATATATATATATATATATATATATATATATATATATATATATATACATATATATATATATATATATATATATATATATATATATATATATATATATATATATATATGTATATATATATATATATATATATATATATATATATATATATATATATATATATATATGTATGTATGTGTGTGTATATATATATATATATATATATATATATATATATATATATATATATATATATATATATATATATATATATATATATATATATATATATATATACATATATATATATATACATATGTATATATATATACATGTATATATATATATATATACATATATATATATATATATATATATATATATATATATATATATATATATATATATATATATATATATATATATATATATATATATATATATATATATATATATATATATATGTGTATATATATATATATATATATATATATATATATATATATATATATATATATATATATATATATATATATATATATATATATATATATATATATGTATATATATATATATATATATATATATATATATATATATATATATATATATATATATATATATATATATATATATATATATATATATATATATATATATATATATATATATATATATATATATATATATATATATATATATATATATATATATATATATATATATATATATATATATATATATATATATATATATATATATGCCAACATTGACTGGGAGGGTGGGGATGCTTGGCGAGGAGGGCAGAGAGGTGAAAATAAATATAAAAAATCATGCTCTTAACGTCGTCTGTAAATAAACATTCCCCATGATCTACAATAACCTTATGAATCTATTTCATACGAAAAATAAAGAAGCAATTATGACAACAAATTTAACAGAAAACACAATAAGTGTCTCAAAGAATTTTGTCCAAAATTGTAGATACATAAGAGACTTCCTCACTTCGAGAATAAGCAGTGGCGTAGATCCATTCTGAAAAGTGGGAGTGATAGTTGTTGATAAAATAATTCAGCGTCAATGCAGCGTCAAAATGGACCACACCTTGGTGAGGTCAGGCGGGTAAATTCCTCTGAAGTTTTGCGATTTTAGCATTTCATGATGAAATCTAAGCATGCAAATATCTTTTATTTTTTCATATTTTAGTGTTACATAATAAAAATGATCAGTTTTTTCTGATTCTTATTCCAGCATGCTGTTGGATTTGTTTTCGCGTATACCTATACAGTATAACAATTTTTCTTTTCGCTTTTCTGTCCAAATTTCGTACGGACATTTTATAATTTTGGTCCTTCTTGGACCAAATTTTTTAATTATTGGAAGGTGTCTCCATAGGCGGCGGAACCGGAGCTCCCGTCCTTACTTTCTCAAAAGTTTAAAAAAAGTACCCTTTTCTAGAGGAAAAGGTGCCCTTTTCAGGTAAGACAAGTGCCATTTTTGAGAATTAACCTGCCTTTAATTGAAACATTAGAAAACTTAGATTATATATCTAATCATTTCAATGAAGAAAGTAACATAAATATCGCACTAAAAGAGACTAAAATTGTAAAATTTTAGGCGCATTGCATGCATATAATCTACTTCTAATTTACCCTATTAATCTTTGAGCCAAACATGTACATTTAACTTTGCTGCTGAAAAAGCAATCGCATATGCCTACCTTTGTTTACCCGGCTTATAATTTATAAAAATACTTCTTCTTTTTTTATTTGTGAAATGGAATACAGGACCAAACTAGTACAATGTGGACCCAGGCCCTTGCCATAGATGTGACGTGACCCCCAACTTCTTTGCAAAGTTCAAAAAGTACCCCTTTACAAAGATACAAAAATGGGTGTTCAGACCATGTGGTGTTAAAGACCATCCCTTTATTATAACTGATATTTTTACTAACAGATTGAAGAAAGTAACACAAACATTAATTTGCTATGAGAAATTTAAAATCATAAATGCCTTGGGAATATTACTACAGCAAGAAGTGAGTGGCGGGTAAGGGAACATTGTATTACCATCCCCCTCTCAAACGTGCAGGGGATATATACACCCACCCCCTCCCCCTGGAGGCTGGATCTACTGTGACGCCTATAAGAATGAGTCTATAGTGGCCCTTTGCTAAAACTTCTCCAAAATCAACTAATCCCAAGGAACTCCAAGCCAGAATAACATTCTCAAGTGACTCTGAATGACTGCTTATACAAACTAAGAACAACCTCTCTACCAAGAAAACAACATTTCTTCTAATCAAACTAAGTATCCTATTTGCCCTTACAGCTGCTAAAGCACATGTACTGTTTAGAAGGCTTCAGATTATCAGTAAAAATTACTTGCATTTTAAGTGTTTAGATAAATTGGATAGAACGGATTACTGAGGAGGGGCCAAGGGGAAGAGGGGAGGTGAATACGAAAATAAGAAAAAATTATGATGGTATGGTAAGACCACTTCCGCCAATTTTTATTTAGAACTCTTTTATTGAATAGGAAGTAGCACTCAAATTAAAATCGTATTTACCCGGCTTAATAGTAATTTACGGACAATCTGATCCAATGATGTTAATGGCAACCTGCCGGTTGAATAATACAGTACACCTGCTGAGCTGAAAAACAGAGGTAAATGTAGTGCAGTTGCTGTATTGCCCCACGAAAAGTATGTTTAGAAGGTAAAGAGTGAGAAGGGTATAACTCATCTACCTTATACCAATCTTAAGGTAAGTAGGAACACCTAACTTAGATCACAATAGCTAATAAGTGTTTTCCTTTGTTCATCACCAGTTCCGCGACTAACATAACAAGATGACGGGCTAAGAATCTGAATCGGTTAAGTCGGCAAAAATCCTTCAAGAGGACATGAACGCCAACCGAGTGAACAAAGAAAAATTCACCAAGAAGGGTTAACAAAGAATTTTTTTTTTAAGACGCCCAGACTATTACGCTGTTTTCCTCCAAATTAGGCTAGGCCTTGGCTAGTACTGTACGAATCTTTAAAAAGACTCATATTTTAACCTGAAAATCAGCACACTGAAAGTGACTTGAATTTGTTTTACAAATTGTGAATATACAGTATTGTAATAACTCAATTGCTATCCTTAAAAGGATACATTTTTCGTTCAAAAATAAACTTTTAACACATTTTTGCAAGCGTCTTGGCAAAAGTGTAACGTAAGCATTGCCAACCAGTAAGAAGATGGAACACCTGCGTGAAGAAATTATTGACATTTTGATTGCATATCTTCATCCTCTGTGCAGTCTTGAGCATACAGTATGAACGTTGTGCGTCCTACGACCTACATGCGTGTTACTTATGTACGATATTAACAGAAGAACAAGGGCATTGAGGTAGGCCTAGTCAAATTTGAATAATTATTTTAGTGCACAACAACACAATTTTTACATCTTGTAAAGAACGAGCAGTGTGATTTTTTTGTATCTGTGCCTGTTTTGGCCCCTCCCTTGGCCCCTCCCTTTTTCAAGTTGTGCGCGCGCTTTTGCAACATTAGTTGCAATGCATGCACTTGTCATTGTGTGACTCACCCCTACACCCCCGTACAAGGTGAGTCATTGCACCAAAGTGGGTGACCAAAACATGTACATTGATGCACCTCTGCACAAAGTCAATAGGTCTGAAGTAAATTGACTCACCCCAGAGTCACTCTGATGACTGGAAATTTTGTACATTGACACACATGTGAGCCGCTATTTCAGATGTCAATGACTCATATTTGACTGACATTACTGGGGGTAGTAATATACAACAGACAAGTGCATCAGTGGCATGGTGGGTCATGTTTCACTGGGGGAGCAAGGGAATTTTTTTCCTCCCCCCAAAATTGAACAGAAATTCCCAAATATTAAAATGAAAATGAAGGAAATTTCACAAAAAAAACTGGAAGCAAATTTCAGAAAATTGAAGACAATTTCTCAAAATTTCACCAAAACGGAAGGAAATTTCACCAAAAAAAGGATATTTTCCAAAAAATGAGGAAAACTTTGAAGAAAATGTTCGCAAAATGAAGGGAATTTCCTAAAATTAAAAAAGCTGCCCAAATATTATTAAAGAAAACAAAATTGAAGAAACTTTCTCAAATATTGAAAAACATTTCCTAAAAATAAAGGAAAATTCATGAAAATGGAAGCAAATTTCACGAAAACGAAGAAAAATTCCCTATTTGAGATTAAGAGATTTCCCACAAAGTTGAAGGAGAATTCCGTGAATTGCAGAAGATTTCCCAATGAAAATAAATTTGTAACATGTTCATTATTGAGGGCTTAAAATTGTGTCAACTCTAGGCATGCTATAAGGTCGAAGGTTATGAAGCCCTGGTGGGGACCCGGTGCTCGCAGGAAGCCCTACATTTGTCATGGTTTTAATAGCAGAAAAGAACTTTAAAATGTGTCACATCTATTGGGGTGCTATTGAGGTGCTGGGGCGAAACCCAGGAATCCCTGCATTTCTCACGATTTTCAGGGCAGCAAATTGCTTAATATTGTGTCAAATCCAGTATTGACATCCAAGGGGGCAAAGCCCCAGGAAGCTATAAAGCGTTTTTTGACATGATTTTTGAATATCATTTTGGAACGAATGTTCAAATGCAGGATCCCATTGACTTCAATATGTGTCTTAGTTGGGGTCTAGGAATGGTTTTCATGTTTCTGATGTTCGAATAAAGCTTCGAGAAACCATATTTACAACATTGAAAATAAAAAGTATATAAGAGTATATTTTCATAACAATTTTTGTGCCCCTGTGAGCATTTGGCGCCCTTTCGAGAAACTTCTACGAGCATGTATTCAATAAAATCGGTTGTCCTTTATCAGGTCATGGCAGGAACAGATATTGCCAACAAGCTATTGCCATGCATCAATTTCTGTCCGAACTCGAAATCCAGGGCCCGCTCGAGTGCCAATGGTGGGGAAATGGTGAAAAATTTGGTCTTTTCTGTGGAAAATTCAAGCGTTTTTGGACTACACAAATGGAGTATTACTTGCTTAATAACATAGGAAGAAGTTATTGATCAACATGTAAATTTTCCCAGCGCCTAAATCATGACGATTTTGGCGCCCCTCAGAAAGCTTTGCTGAGGGAGTTGGTCCCACTGCTACCACACCACTAAAGTGCATAATCCTGTGCACAAGACACTGAATTTTTTTTCATAGAATTGACCATTTTTACCATTTTTTACAAATGATTTGGGAAATCTACTAAAACATAAGTTGAAATAAGTTTGTATGGTTACATTAGGCAAAAGCGAATTTTCATTGACCACTGTACTGTAGGAGAGCTTGTGTATTAGCAAGCATATCTACTAGGCCTAGGCTTTAAAACAAACCTGTTTGTTTGCATAAGCACCAGAAGCATAGACACATATTTTTGTATATAAAAAAATCAAATTACTGGAACAAATTCATTCATTCTCATGCAGATGACCATAGACCTACATACATGCTTGACACAAATCAAAACAAGCGATCTAATTGACAAGTTCATTCTCTGTCAAAGAATACCTCAGGCAGCAATACTGCACTGCCATGCTTTGATCTACTACTTGCTGAGTTGGATTGACGCTTCAACCAAGAGACCTTATATACGATCTTGAAGATGGTAGATACCATCTGGTAGATGCCATAGGATTATTACACTGCAGCCAACTGAGATTTCAAAACTATCGCGGCACATGTACTGCAACTTGATGAAAGTGACGCCGACAATGAATGCTTAGGAAAATACTTGTCCATTGCACCCGATGTTATATAAAAGGCATTTAATGACAGAAAGCCATTGGGAAATTTGCTTCATTTTTATACAGTTTTTTTCTATTTTGGGAAATTTTCTTTAATTATCGAAAATTTTAATTAAAGCTTGCTCATTTTTCGTGAATTTTTGGGCAGTTTTTTTTTTAATTCCTGGGAAATTTGGCTAATTCTTTCCAACTTCCGGAAAATATTGCCATATTTTAACCAAATTTTCATTCAATTAATTTCAGTATGATTTCAAAAATTTCTCAAGTTTACCTCCCAACCGGAATTTGAAATCTTCTCAAGGAGTTTTGGCCCTGCTGGGTTGGCATCTAACTTATGATTGATTTGTTAGAGTTACAACATACAACATTCAGTCTTAGCGCCAAATATGCTGCAACCGCTTCCAGGGTCTTCGCCACCTGGCCTCTACCAGGGCTTCACCCATGGACCCCACGGTGTTATATTTTTGCACCCCCAAGTTCAAAATGTTCAGGCGCCATTGCTTGTTTATACCCTTTCTTGTGAAAAATTGCAAGGGATCTGTGGGGGGAAAAAAGAAACAGGTGAAAATCAGTTTCTTTTTTTTTCCCCACAGATCACTAAAATGGACTATTTCCTTACAATGCTTGCGATCTAGACACACTGACCACCAAGTTTGAAGCACATGGGGCAGAGGGGGAGATAACGATCACATGATGAAACAAATTGTTTCACGTGGTTTGTCTTTGCCAAAACATTTTCTCCCCACAGTATCTCCTTACATGTAGAGTAATGTGTGAATATGTCAATGCAAAAGTGGTTGTAATTTTGTAGAGATTTTGAAAATAAAAGAATGCTTTTTTTTTTTAAACACAAGAAAGACACACAAAATTTTGTTTGAATACTTGGTATTGAAGAATTACAACAAAAGTGTGTATGCAGCTGTATGCTCTTGTATTTTATGAAATGAAACTATTGTTTGTTCAATTTTTTAGATTTCAGCAAAACAGAACTGAGTAACAGCAAACCAATCGACTGTATGGCAACTCTTCTCCTACGAGATCGCTCCAAGCGATATGAGAAAGTTGAGTTTCTTGGTGAAGGGCAGGTAAACAATTTTATGTTTACATATCTTAGTTCCTTGTATGGCACTGAGGTTATGGTAGAAAGTATTTTGAAGAATACCTATGAATCTTGTAGAATCAATCAGACCACTGAAAGTCATTTAATACAGTATCTATCTCTGAGCTGCGTAATGTACAGTAATATGGAAGTGCATATACAGTTGGCCACACTTAAAATGACAACCATAGGGGTCATTAATGTTAAGCTGCATAGGAAAAACCTCAAATATGTTGAATTTTGATGCTTATTTAAAACCTCTTGCATCCCTGGTCATGAAACTCTTAGAATTTGGAAGATAAAATTGTTGAAAAACCTTTCTTCTTAAGTGCAAAATCAGGAAACATAAACCTATTCTGAAAGCCACGTCCTCACCCAAAGCAAATATGTTGTGCAGTGTGCATCAGCATTGTTTTGAAATAGCATTCTGTCAGGAGTTTTAGTATTGTATGGAAAAATGAACCATGAAAATTGCAAAATGTTTCAAAATAATCCATTAAAAGTTTTATTTTGAGGCTTTATAAATTATGCAAATTTATGTGACATCAGAATGAGAAAAATGTGAATTTCTTTATGTTAGCTTATTGTTTTTCAATTCTTGACCAATGTTCTCTGAATGGGAAGAGTTGCATGTGATCAAGAGCTGTTGGATCACATCAGTCATACCCAGAAAATTTAGCAGGAGAAAATAGTCTGATGATTTTCAATGACTGAAATTTAGAAAAGATATTTAAAGAATTACATTAGAGATTTTAAGCTGTCTTCTCTTGCATACATTATCCAATCTTTGATTGGACATTAATCTTTGATTTGACATTAATCTTTGATTTGACATTAATCTTTGATTTGACATTAATCTTTGATTTGACATTAATCAGAAACTTCAGTTGCTTTAGTTGTAATAGACTATAGTCTTTCTGGTGATTATAAAATATCTACGTGTGCATATCTTTGAGTAATTCAGATCCATGCAGGTCCCAATAATTAATAGTTTTGTATTTCATTAAAATACGCACCTCAAAGTTTCTTTGGTGTGCCTCCCAATCAAAGCTGACATATTACAAAGACTGTTAGAAAATAGGAGTCAATTAGGTGAAATAGACTTCTGATACACAAGGCAAATATAGGAGTCAATTATCTGGAATAGATTTCTGATACACAAGACAAATATACAGTAGGAGTCAATTATTGCAGTAAATCATGTAGAATAGATTTCTGATACACAAGGCAGATATAGGAGTCAATTATCTAGAATAGATTTCTGATACACAAGGCAAATATAGGAGTCAATTATGTGGAAGAGAATTCTGATACACAAGGCAAATATAGGAGTCGATTATGTGGAATAGATTTCTGATACACAAGGCAAAAATAGGAGTCAATTATGTGGAATAGATTTCTGATACACAAGGCAAATATAGGAGTCAATTATGTGGAATAAAGTTCTGATACACAAGGTAAAAATAGAGTCAATTATGTGAAATACATTTCTGATACACAAGGCAAAAATAGGAGTCAATTATGTGGAATAGATTTCTGATACACAAGGCAAATATAGGAGTCATTTATGTGGAATAGATTCTGATACACAAGGCAAAAATAGGAGTCAATTATGTGAAATATATTTCTGATACACAAGGAAAATATACATGTAGGAGTCAATTATGTGGAATAGATTTCTGATACACAAGGCAAATATAGGAGTCAATTATGTGGAATACATTCTGATACACAAGGCAAATATAGGAGTCAATTATGTGGAATAGAATTCTGAAACACAAGGCACATATAGGAGTCAATTATGTGGAATATATTTCTGATACACAAGGCAACAATAGGAGTCAATTATGTGGAATAGATTTCTGATACACAAGGAAAATATAGGAGTCAATTATGTGGAATAGATTTCTGATACACAAGGAAAATATAGGAGTCAATTATGTGAAATAGATTTCTTATACACAAGGAAAATATAGGAGTCATTTATGTGTTTTGATACACAATGATGCTTAAATGTGGAAAGCTTTTGAAATCTCAGAATCTCTATTGTCTTTCTACCTATGGTGAGCACCCCATTGTTAGGATTCATGATTTATAAGTTTTATAAAAGGCTGCAATGTTTATGTTCATTTTGTTCTTTTCTCCAGTTTGCCACAGTATACAAAGCCAAAGATCTTGAGGATGGGGGAAAATAGTTGCTGTGAAAAAAGTAAGTCACAATTCTTTAAAAGATTTTTGCCATGAATATTCATATGCATTTGCATGATATCGGACATTAAAGAATATTCTCTCGAATATTCATATGCATTTGCATGATATAGGACCATTAAAGGAATATTCTCTTGAATATTTATATGCATTTGCATGATACAGGACCATTAAAGGAATATTTCCTGGAATTTTCATATGCATTTGTATGATATAGGACCATTAAAGGAATATTCCCTGGAATTTTTATTTGAGACCGGGCACCCTCGCTTTTATCCCCATTCATATGTATCTATTTTTGGGGTGAAAATATTCTTTTTTAAAGGCAATTTATTTTGATAACTTTTCATATTCTGCCAACACTCATTGTGATGTCATTTAGTTAAAAAGTTTCTTCAGTTTTTGCTGCGACAACCAACTCGTACTGCATAAACTGATATCATACCTACAGTGTACATGTATATGGTTGATGTTTCTTAAGTCTACTTGTGGGTTTGTAATAAGTTACTCGCCAAATTTAAGAAAACAAAACACTTTTTTGTTCTCAAACAGATCTTTTCCATATTACAGTACTTTTACGTGACCTCAAGATTTTCGAACAATAATATTTTTTTTAAATGCATTAAAATTGGCAGGTCATAGCTAGGTTATCAAGTTTTGATTGACAATTAAAACTGAATCACATAGCTAGCTAGCACTCTGAACATTAAGAAATTAGGGGATAAAGCTTTAAGTGATGATTGTAGTTTTAAGTTCGGCCTCTTTTGAAACAATTTAGAAACTTTGCGAACACCAAGTTTGGCTTAATTGGGCTAATTAGCTGCTCATTTGCTTGTGACCAAAATAGGCATACCCAAGTGACTATTCGTAGGCTACACACAAATGATGTCGGCCTCTTTTAAAACAATTCAGAAAGTTTGCGAACACCAAGTTAAGCTTAATTGGCTAGTTGGCTGCTCATTTGCTTGTGACCAAAATAGGCATACCCGAGTGACTAGTCGTAGGCTTCACACAAATGATGTTGGCCTCTTTTGAAACAATTTAAAAAGTTTGCGAACACCAAGTTGGGCTTAATTGGGCTAGTTGGCTGCTTATTTGCTTGTGACCAAAATAGGCATACCCATGAGACTAGTCGTAGGCTACACATAAATGATGTTGGCCTCTTTTGAAACAATTGAGAAAGTTTGCGAATACCAAGTTTGGCTTAATGGGCTAGTCGGCTGCTCATTTGCTTGTGACCAAAATAGGCATACCTGAGTGACTAGTCGTAGGCTACACACAAATGATATTGATGCAAAGTACACATGTAACAATGTACACAGACACAAGAGGGAACTCAAATCCAACGCGGACTGTAAATCCAAGACCTAGTGTACATTAACTGTTTCAGGTATTTTGATAACAATGTCAGTAACTTTGCAGCATTTATTCATTGGGGCCGAAGATTTCATTGACTTTGCAAGGCTTTTAGATTTCTGTTCTGGTCAATAGACGAATAGTGGCAGGTAATAATTCTTGTTTTATAAATATGATGAAGAATGCTTGCTGTGATTGAGAATGCTTGCTATGATTGAGAATGCTTGCTGTGATTGAGAATGCTTGCTATGATTGAGAATGCTTGCTGTGATTGTTCTCAAATCAAACTCAGAGTGTTGTGTTTGATAATTCTTGTTTTATAAATATGATTGCGAATGCTTGCTGTGATTGCGAATGCTTGCTGTGATTGCGAATGCTTGCTATGATTGAGAATGCTTGCTATGATTGAGAATGCTTGCTATGATTGAGAATGCTTGTTATGATTGAGAATGCTTGCTATGATTGAGAATGCTTGCTATGATTGAGAATGCTTGCTATGATTGAGAATGCTTACTATGATTGAGAATGCTTGCTGTGATTGAGAATGCTTGCTGTGATTGAGAATGCTTGCTATGATTGTGAATGCTTGCTATGATTGAGAATGCTTGCTATGATTAAGAATGCTTGCTATGATTGAGAATGCTTGCTGTGATTGAGAATGCTTGTTATGATTGAGAATGCTTGCTATGATTGAGAATGCTTGCTATGATTGAGAATGCTTGCTATGATTGAGAATGCTTGCTGTGATTGAGAATGCTTGCTATGATTGAGAATGCTTGCTATGATTAAGAATGCTTGCTGTGATTGAGAATGCTTGCAATGATTGAGAATGCTTGCTATGATTGAGAATGCTTGCTATGATTGAGAATGCCTGCTATGATTAAGAATGCTTGCTGTGATTGTTCTCAAATCAAACTCAGAATGTTGTGTTTGATAATTCTTGTTTTATAAATATGATTAAAAATGCTTGCTATGATTAAGAATGCTTGCTATGATTGAGAATGCTTGCTGTGATTGAGAATGCTTGTTATGATTGAGAATGCTTGCTATGATTGAGAATGCTTGCTATGATTGAGAATGCTTGCTGTGATTGAGAATGCTTGCTATGATTACGAATGCTTGCTGTGATTGAGAATGCTTGCTATGATTGAGAATGCTTGCTATGATTGAGAATGCTTGCTATGATTGAGAATGCCTGCTATGATTAAGAATACTTGCTGTGATTGTTCCTAAATCAAACTCAGAATGTTGTGTTTGATAATTCTTATTTTATAGATATGATTGAGAATGCTTGCTATGATCGAGAATGCTTGCTATAATTACGAATGCTTGCTATGATTGAGAATGCTTGCTATGATTGAGAATGCTTGCTATGATTGAGAATGCTTGTTATGATTGAGAATGCTTGCTATGATTGAGAATGCTTGCTGTGATTGAGAATGCTTGCTATGATTGAGAATGCTTGCTATGATTAAGAATGCTTGCTATGATTGAGAATGCTTGCTGTGATTGAGAATGCTTGCTGTGATTGAGAATGCTTGCTATGATCGAGAATGCTTGCTATGATCGAGAATGCTTGCTGTGATTGTTCTTAAATCAAACTCAGAATGTTGTGTTTGATAATTCCAGTCTCAAATTGTGCCATTTAAGACCTAGGATGATGTACATTTATTATGCTTAAAAGTGTGTTAATATATAGAAAGTGTTGATTGTCATCGTTATTCTAATGTAAATTCAAGACTATCACCTATTAACCAATCAGATTTCAGAAATCAAATAAACCTATTTATAAATGTTAAGTACTGTGGTACTTAAGTAAAGATGGTTTTAAATGTTCAGAATTATAATTATTAATTACCTCCATCAACGAACTTATCAGAGGTTATGTTTTGTCTGCATTTGTTTGTCTGTCTGTCTGTTTGTCTTTTATCAACATATCTCAAGAATGATAATTGCATTTGGTGTATGGTTTTGTTACTGCTTAAAGGTAGAAGTGATTCAAATTTGGGGCATAAGGGGAGGTCAGAAATGGAGTGGTGGTAATGCTTTAATGTGCACAATCTGTTATCAACACACCCTATATCAAGAAAAAATTATAGTTTTTATAGCAATGGTAGGTTTATTCTAGTGGATTTTTCTATTTGCAGATTAAACTTGGCCAAAGAAGTGAAGCAGAAGATGGAATCAACAGAACAGCCCTAAGGGAGATCAAACTACTGCAGGAGATTAGCCATGAAAACATCATCGGGGTAATCATAACCTCTTGACATGTTAGGATAGTTCACGTCTACCATAAGATCCTGCAATCATGGCGGGTACCAGGATTAAAAAAACCGGCCCAAGCACTTTTGATTGGGTATTCATAAAAACCATTACAGATCTATGGACCGGTAGCAGGGCTTGAGCTTCGTGCGACAAAAGTATGCTATAAACCATAACCAAAAAACCAAATGTTCTGAGGTTTCGACGCGTAATATGAATTTAGTTTTAACTACTTGTATTATAGATTTGATTTCATAATGGGTTCAAAATAACAACAACAATACCAACAAGATAATTCACAAGAATAGGATAATTAGATTGATCAATTTTCATCCTATTAAGAGGTACATACTTGCTAACAACATAATTATTCTAATTATGAAACAATGCAGACATGCGGTTGTTAAAATATGAGCATTTTAAGTTTTTAGTGTTACATGTAAGCCCGCCTACTCATTGATATGTACGACATTGTCACCAAAAATAATAGGGCACAGCACTGGACTATGGGCTATCTGTGTACCACATATGAGATGAATCCCATGTATTGTTCTTGAGATACTGTGTTTTCAAGCTCTTTTTAACAAAATCATGTTAAGCCCAGCCAACTAGGCATATTAATGAAATTAAACTTTTTTTACATCATGAACATGTACACACCAGCTAACATCCTAATTATCCTAAATATGAAACAAAACAGACAGGCAGTTGTTAAAATATGAACATTTCTAGATTTTTACATTAAGCCACGCCTACTAATTAATATGCCTGACAACCTCAAAAACAATCGGGCACATCTACGGACAATGGGCTATCTGTGAACTAAATATGACAGGAATCTACTTTACCATTCTTGAGATACCGTGTTTACAAGCTCTTTTCAGCAAAATGATATTAAGCCCTGCACACTATGCATATTAATGAAATTCAATGTTTTTACATCATGAACATAACACCAGCTAACTTCATAAATACACCACATAAAACTACCGGGTACATCTACGGACCATGGACTATCATTGTACCACATATGACATGAATCCGGTGTACCATTCTTGAGATATCGTGTTTAGGAGCATCACACATGCACACACACCCATATATACACACACCCCATCATGACCACATCGGTTCCTGATGTTATCGCATCGGAATCAAAAATGGAAAAGAGTTTTAACAAAATCACTTAAGAATTGATTATTTTACAGCATAATGAATATTAAGGCCTTTTTATAATGAATTATCCAAATTTCATATACATTTGTGATATCACAAAGAGAAAATTGATTTGAGTTTTCTTTTGTCAATGAACAT
The DNA here is from genome assembly GCA_020152595.1 of Chiridota heheva. Classification (NCBI taxonomy): domain Eukaryota; kingdom Metazoa; phylum Echinodermata; class Holothuroidea; order Apodida; family Chiridotidae; genus Chiridota; species Chiridota heheva. The sequence goes on along the minus strand of JAIGNY010000962.1, from coordinate 680,356 downwards.
GTAACACATGTACTGTATGTAAAATTATAAAGAAAGGAAGGAATTTATAGAGAGAATATTAACATCTGATGACAATTTTGAACTTATACAAATAATTGTCATTCAATTAAAGATAAGTATACTAATGTTACAGAGGACAACAGAAAGAATGTGGTCCTAAAATAGTCAGAATCTTGTTTCTTTTAAGAACATATGGAAAATATAAAGTTATAAGCAGACCATTAAGGCATAATCTAGAGAAGTGGTTGTGATCTAAGTAATCTATCTGATTGATCTAATAAAAGGATCTAAGTAAAGAAATGTCACTAGTCTTTCAGATTGTAAGTAAATTATCGATATCCTACCAAAAATGACATCACATTTACCAAATGTCTGCATTTAACTGAAATATTCGTTTAAAGGAGCAGAATAGTGAGGGTTCTAAAATAATGCAAAACTTCTCTTTTGCACATAATGAATATCATCCATGCTTTTAAATCATGATCAGGTTACTCAATATTTGCACGTGGTGTCCTTTTGACTATAACTTGTGGTGGAATAATATGGTGAAGCTCGTAATCAACACCAGCTGCAAACAGAGCACCAGAAAAGATTTTTGTTTTTGAAAATCTGCATAATGCACTAAAAACAATGCCCCACGTCTCTATTATCTGCTCTTTATAAAATTGCAAACACTTGTGTTATGTTAACGGCTGAATAAAACATAAGGTCAGGAATTTATTCTGATATAATCTAGGTAAGTGACGGTGAGAAACCTCTTAAAGAAACTATTAAATCAGTACAAATAATTCAATAAATTTTGTCGTAAGAAACATCAGTTGCAAAAAACTTGAGGATGTGACATCACTGTGATTAACTTGAGGATGTGACATTACTGATAAAGTTGAGAATGTGACATTGTGTTAAAGTTGAGGATGTGACATTGTGTTAAAATTAAAGATGTGACATTGTGTTAAAGTTGAGGATGTGACATTGTGTTAAAGTTGAGGATGTGACATTGTGTTAAAGTTGAGGATGTGACATCACTCTGATAAAGTTGAGGATGTGACATCACTCTGATAAAGTTGAGGATGTGACATCACTCTGATAAAGTTGAGGATGTGACATCACTCTGATAAAGTTGAGGATGTGACATCACTCTGATAAAGTTGAGGATGTGACATCTCTCTGATAAAGTTGGCATTATCCGCTACACTTGCATGTGACTTCTTAAAAATGTTGCCTCTCCCAAAATGGAGCTTTTTCCACAATTGATGAGTGATATCTAATTCAATTATTGTACCAACTTGTTCTCCATTCTTATCTTTACAGCTTTTAGACGTGTTTGGCCAGAAGTCTAACATAAGCCTGGTATTTGATTTCATGGATACTGACATGGAGGTACTGATTTCAATCTTTATTTTTATAATGACTGATGAAAGAAAGAAGAAAAAATTTGAATAAGAACTAAATTTGTTTGTATTAATTGTCAAAACAACAGTACCTCTGACAAAATAAGCTCTACCACTTTTGTTCCTTTCAGTGATAAAGATTGATCTGCTTCTACATTTGATAGCACTTGTTGAATTTTAAAAAAGAAAGCAAAGTAACACAGATAAACCAACTCTCATGCCCCAAGGTTTCCTTTGCTTTCTGAATTAAAAGATTTACTTCAAATTATACCTTACCTTCTGTGCTATTAAAATTTGCAGTCCAGTCTCTCAGACCTGATTCACTGTTAAATACCAGCAAAACTAAAAACATAATTACTATCCCTGACACACCCAGGACACGGCTCCTCTTTTTTCTTCAGCACCTGCACCTGAGCAGGTACAAGTGGCTGTGATGCTGGTCGTTTTCCTTTGGAAAAAGAAGAATTCTTCTGGTTTTCTTCACCTTTCCTTTCATACCTTGTGAGTATCGTAAGTTTTTGCTCGCTCAAGATTTTATAAACCACCTTCGGAGCCTTATGTTTTTTTTATTTATACTCATGGGTTGGGAGTGTTTCACTGCGGTTTTCTTACTAGCCTGGTTTATGGGGTTTAGCACGTCCGTTTCATCCTTCCCTTAGTCCATTTCTCCTGCCTTAAGCTTCTGAACCTAGTGTTACCATACTATAGAGGTACCCCTTTCGTTTGGCTAGCCTCAGGATAGTATGCAGTATGCCTTAGGCCTAAGTCCTGTGTTGTGTCTACACATGCACATTGGTCTTAGGTTCTCATATATGCGTCTAAGCATCAGCTTCAAATGGTATACAGTATACCTAAGTCCTGTGTTGTGTCTACACATGCACATTAGTCTAAGGTTCTCATATATGCATCTCGGCGTCAGCTTCAAATGGTATACAGTATACCTAAGTCCTGTGTTGTGTCTACACATGCACATTAGTCTTAGGTTCTCATATATGCGTCTCGGCGTCAGCTTCAAATGGTATACAGTATACCTTAGTCCTATGTGGTGTCTACACATGCACATTAGTCTTAGGTTCTCATATATGCATCTCAGCGTCGACTTCAAATAGTGTACAGTATACCTTAGGCCCTAGTCCTGTGTGGTGTCTACGCATACACATTGGTCTTAGGTTCTCATTTATGCATCTCGGCGTTGGCTTAACTTGCTGACATGGCTGTGTGGTGAGCTTAAAGGGGTAGTGTTATGTTACTTTACGCTATGTGTTGTTACGTATATGTTAACTATATCCATCTACCTGCCTCATATTGTATGATGCTCATCCTCTGCCCCCTCCCCTGGGCCTGAATCGCTTATTTACTCTCCTCTTTTGTCCTCCCTACAGAGGTCTTGAAGTACCGAGCTGAATCAAAAGTTGTTTTCTTTTACACCGTTGGTAAGCCTTGCCCATGCTAAGGTGTCCCCTACTTGCTTGGTACATGTGACTTGTGACCTCAAGTGACCCCTCTCTGTCTCATTTTCTTATCAGCAAAAAAACTTGGCACCTTTTGAAGGTTCTGGGCGTACAAGTTGGTACAGGAGGAGAGACTAAAAAGAAGAGGTGACTGTTTGTTTGTTTGTTTGATTTCCTTACAGCTAGAGGATTCACCCCCTACCCAGGGGCAATTCCTCTTTAATCCCTTACTGTGTGCTAATGATATTCACAGGATTTCATGTTTGTTACACCTGTGATTCGTTATATAACGCATGGCTGTATGACAGCCCTTTGTGTGCTTCAGATTGGTTACGGCCCACTGCTTCACCATTCAAGGCTTTGTTAGCTTTCTGTGTGGCTTAAGCATGTGGTTGCCAAGGTGTTCCATGGTTACTATTTCCTCCATTGTTAGTGACAGCTTGAATACCTTAGCATATTATTTCAGCTGCCACACCTTTCAAGCTCAGTAGAGCAAGATCCGTAGCCAGCGGAGGTGTAGTCGATTGTGCAGTCCCTTTCTCATTTGTGCAATTTTCTGTCAGAAGTTTTGACCTTTGCCTAATGGAGTCTGAGGTTCAGACACCAGGAGACCTGTCCCCACCCCCAGCGCCAGGAAGTACTCCTTTTGCTGCAAGTTCATAAAACTTCGGCCTGGAGACACCCACCAGACATGCTACAGTTGCAGACTGTGTTGTCAGTTGGAACCTTGCCCCATTTGTGAACAATGGGATCAGGAGGCCTGGGGCAGGCATGAGGCCTTCAAGGAAGAACAGGGCATCGCTGTAGTAGCCTGCAAGGTGGACCAGTCTAAGCACTCGCACTCACCCGCTGCCTCCTCCCCCTCCTCAACCACCCTGGGGCGGAGGGTGGAACCCACTAGGCGGGATTTAGGAGCTGCACACCCCAACACACCGTTTCCCCCGGAGTCACTGGGTTTCAAGAAACGGTCAGTGTCTACCTTCCCAGCGGGGGCAGGGGTAGGACCCGTGAATGGTCCCATGGACGCTCGAGGTGATGCAAGCATGACGCTCATTACTCCACCTCCTCTAGCTCTCCCTCCTCATGCTCCCTCCATAGGGACCACAAGAGGAGGAGGTGCCGCAGCCCTAGCCTCAGTAAGGAGACCTTAGTTCGCCGCCAGCAGCCACAGTCCCCATTGCCTCCAGACTCACCCATGGGGTCTCTGGGGCATGGAGAAGAGCTGCATCTCTGCCACTCAGATGACGAGCTCACCAGCGAGCAGGGGCCACCACAGACCCCATTCGGGGATGCGTTTGGCCCCGTTGGGGTTAGGAAGGCTGATGGGCCCCTTACACCCACCACACAGACCCAAGCACAGGGTTCCTCGAAAGAGACGTCGCTCGCATTGACAGGCAGGTTGTCTGATAGTGTGCTGTTTCCTCCTCCACTCCCAGTTGATCTCCTGCTCCAGAGGAACCTGGTTTTCAGGGTACTAGATACCTTGAAGGAGGTGATCCACCTCAAAGTCTGTGACCCGCCACTGCAGGAGTTGAAATTGCAGTGCCGCTTGCCGCCGGGAGCCTCCAAGGCCAAACCAGCAGCAAAGCAGTTCTCAGTAGACAGTACCCTGATGCCCAGGGCGCATCCCTGGCACGGAATCCCTGCAAAGGACTGGTCCACCTATAACAGAGAGGCCTTCCAGGCCCTGCAGGTGCCCGATGGGCTCTACAAATCTGTTTTAGGGACCCTTCCAGTACCCGACAAGGTCTGAAGCCTCCTGCGCAACCCCAGAAAGGAGCCCCAGTGGCTACCCTGACTAAGGCCAAGGTTCTGCTGTGCTAAAGTACAGGGAAGGGAGGTGGTGCTCAAGGCTATTGACCAGTCGGTCCAAGCAGCCTTCAAGTACCAAGTCCTTACGGTATTGTCCACGGATGGCCTGGGGCATATCCCCAGGGGATTGCCACAGATGTCCTTGACTCAGCAAAAACCCTCCTCACAGGCCTATCTGGTCTACTGGACGTCACAGTGGATCAAGTAGACCACATGGCAGCGAGGGTGCCCCAGGAGTAATGGGAGAATGTCCTACCCCTTCTAGGTCTCGCTGAAGTGACGGCTACTAACCTGCGAAGACTCCCGTTGGAGGGTCCCGACCTCTTCGCAGGTCACTTCCAAGACATCCTGTCTCACCAAGCAGGCAGGTAGGAGGACTTAAGGAAGAACCAGAAGCTGATGAAAATGATGCTGCCTAGCACGTCTTCTTCTGAGGCCCGACGACCAGGCCCCCCTACGTGGGTCAAATTGTCAGGGCAGCAGGGTCAGCTGCGCGCCCCGGCAGTGCACCCAGCCTCCCAAAGTTTCTGGATCTGCCTCATTACAGTCGTGGTCAGGCCAGGTAACTGTCGCTTGCTCAGGCCAGCGTTTGTTTGCCTGCCACTCTAGCACCTCCTTGGGTTGGCATGGAGGCAACCAGAAGCATTTTTGATGGTCCCCTGGCTCTCCCTTGTTAGGAGGTCCAGTCGGGGGTGCCTGTGGTTGTTCCATGCTCAGTGAAAGGACATAACATCCCACAGATGGGTGCTGTGCAACGTCGGGGAGGGTTACAAGCTGGAGTTCACCTTTCAGTCCCCGCAAGAAGGGGCTGCTTCGTGTAATCCCCAGACCAAGGTACACGGAGCAGACCTTACGAGGAGCGATTATACCGGTGCAGCCGGAACAGGATCTGTTCATGTCGACCTTCTTCCTAGCTCCAAAGAAAGGGGGCACTTAGTACCCCATCCTCAATCTGAGGCAGCTGAACAAGTTTATTCAGCTGGTCAGGTTCAAAATGAAGCCCTCAGGCTTTGTCTAGGAGCCTACAGGACCTCCCCAATCACTAGCCTTCATGTTGAAGCCAACGAACCCCCCTTTCTACTTAGATGTAAAAAGCTTAGCCTCTCCTATGCTTTTAGAGTCCTCACCAACACCCAGAACCCTGTTTACAACCTCATTAGGTACCCCAATTTCTCCTCCCTCTTTGATAGGACTAAAACCCTATCGCCTCCCTTCAGCTTACGCATTAAATCAGACCTCTTTCAACTTGGCATCAACCCCGCCACTCTCGGCACCTACTCCTGGCCCACTTTTCCTCCTTGGGCCACCCCCCTTCCTTCTGTCCACCTAGACCTCTCCACTTATAACAAAACTCAAACTCACCCTAACCTCTTCATCAATCTCCACAACCAAATCAAAGACCAACTCTCAAATTACACCTCCATCTATACTGATGGCTCCAAGGAAGGCAACAAGACAGCTGCTGCTGCCATCATCCAAGACATCACCCTCAGTAGCAGACTTTCTGACTACTCATCCATCTTTTCAGCCGAGGCTAAGGCCATTCTCCTCGCCCTCAACTTTATTGAGTACTCTCCTCTTAGTCACTTTGCCATTTTCTCTGACTCAAAGGTTGTTCTTACTTCATTACTCAATCTTAAATGGGATAACCTCACCTGCCACCTCCTCCTCCGGAAACTCTTTTCTCCCACCCTCTGCAGGAAAAGAGTTCTTTTCTTCTGGATACCCAGCCATGTTGGCATCCCTGGCAATGACAGGGCTGATACAGCCGCTAAGCTTGCCCTTAACCTCCTCCCTTCCCCTTTTCCCAAAACCCTCTCTGACATCAAACCGCTTATCGCTTCTCTTGTTCGTGACCGCTGGCAAACCTTATGGAACTTCCAAATTGATAACAAACTCCATGTAATCCAGCCCACAATCCTGATCAAATCCACCATCAACAACCTTTCTCGTATCGACAACGTTCATATTACCCGTCTTAGAATTGGTCACACCCACCTCACTCACTCCCACCTCCTTATTGGTTCCGCCCAACCCCTCTGTAACAATTGCCACTGCATCCTCACAATCCAACACGTTCTCCTTGCTTGCCCCCTGTACAACCTTCCCAGAGCTTCCCTCGCTCCCCACAACTCAATTGCTGAGTTCTTCCAGAAAAATCCTCCAGATAAAATAATCTCCTTCCTTCAGCATGCATCCCTCTACAACCATATTTAATTCTCCTCTTCCACCCCCTCTCTACTTTGTTTTTGTTTTACCCATGCACCTCCTCCCTCGATCACAGCTTTCTGGCTTTTGTTCTTGAATTTCTCTCATTCTCCCCCTGGTCTCTTTCCTTACTACCTCTAAAATGATCTGACCTCTCAAGCACATTTTGACCTTCGTTGTCGTGGTGCCGTTAAGACCTCATCAAACAAACAAACAAAATGGAGACCCTGTGCTCCATTCTGCCACAGCTACACAAGGGATGGGCGACGCCGAGCGACCTTTCAGATGCCTATCTACACATTCCCATTCACAGAGACCACTGCAGATTCCTGGCCTTTCAATACGAGGGCAGTGCTATTCATGCCGTCGACCAGGGAGCTCTATCACAGTCCAAGCGCCCTGCATTTTACTGCATGGCCTCTGTCAGGGATGCCTTTCTTGCGCAGAGCCTTTCGCAGGAAGTTGCCAAGATGGCGGCCAACAGCAGGAGACCTTCCACCCTCAGGATGTATTCTGCATGACTTGGACTTTTTCGAGAATGGTGTGCTAACCGTTCCGTTTCTCCGCCTTTGGCACCTCTGGGTCCCATAGTGGATTTTCTACTTGCTCTGTTCAATCTGGAAAAGCAAGTGAACACAGCCAAAGGATTCTGCTCGGCCATAGTGGTCATTCACAAGGGATTTCCTGATGGCTCCACTGTATCAAACTTGGAGGTCCTGGGGAAGCTCGTGAAGGGCATGTTTTAATAAGACCCTCACCATTAAAACGTTGTTCCTCTTAGCAGCAGCATCAGCTAGAGCTACAGTGCGCTACATGCCCTATTACTTATGGAGGGTCACATAAGATTTGAATCGGAGAGGGGGGGGGGGGGAACCTTAGGCCGATCACTGACCTGACTTTTCTTTCCTGGCCAAGAACCAAACCTTGGATTTCTTGCCGGAACCCATTTTCCTTCCATCTTTGATGTGTCTTTCAGATACTCAAGAGGACAGAGTCTGTTGCCTAGTGCAGTGTCTCCGATACTACTTGAAGTGTACCCAGCTCCTTTGCAAGGATGCCAAGTCAATTTTCACTTCAATAAATAGTCCTCATAACCCAGTATCCAAAGATACTATTTCTCTTTAGATTTCTCAAGCAATTTCCTACAACTCTGGGGCTCTGTTTGTTACATGTCCATACTCACCAAGTACGGGCCCTAGCTACCTCAATTGCTCTTTTCAAAGGTGTTCCTTTAAATGAAATTTTGGCAGCAGCCATCTGGAAGACCCCGTCAACATTCATGTCAGCCTATCTGTGGGACATTTCAGCTTATGGTAGCTCTCTGACTTGGGCAGTGCTTCACCCAGGACAGCCCCAAGACTTTCGAATGGGTGAGTTTTCACCATTTACATGTCCGTGTCCTGGGTGTGTCAGAGAGAATAAGTACGTTTTTAGTTTTGGTGGTATTTAACTGTGAATCAGGTCTGAGAGACCAGATTGTATATTTTAATAGCACAGAAGGTAAGTATAGTTCTTGTAAATGGATTTATGCTCAATAAACCATCATGATTGTTTATAAAGGAATTCTGTCATCAAGTACAGATTTTCTATTTGAATACTAAGTGTTGTCATTTTCTGAGGTATTTACCAAATGCAAATTAAACATATTATGATTGTACATCATAATATTAAACTGGTTTTGAGAAATTACGATCTTTGCGATCAGAATCTACAGTTACAATCAGTAGCTATGTTTGATTTGTGACCTGCTGCTTTCTCGTGGTGCTCAGCATAAAGAATCCGAGGGTAAAAGTACAGGCTTGTGCACTATATAGGAGCTCGGTATGATGATGGTGATGACCATGATGATTATGATTATTATGATGATCATCATCATTAATTGTATATTGATTGATCTGTTGTAGGTAATAATAAAAGATACCAACCTGGTTCTCACGTCCAGTAACATCAAGTCTTTCATGATCATGACGCTCCGAGGCTTAGAATACCTACACACAAACTGGATCTTGCATCGAGTAAGTCATTTCATAGGTGGATTTTGGCAGCAGTTGCCGAGAGCTTTCCTGATTTCCTGATTTCTGTCTTGTATGAAACTCATAACTATATATCATATATGTGCTCAATTATTACAACAACAATTTAATTTTTGTTCACCTCATTATCTACAACAACACCCTATTGATTCTTTGTTCACCTCATTATCTACAACAACACCCTATTGATTCTTTGTTCACCTCATTATCTACAACAACACCCTATTTAATCTTTGTTCACCTCATTATCTACCACAACACCCTATTTAATCTTTGTTCACCTCATTATCTACAACAACACCCTATTTAATCTTTGTTCACCTCATTATCTACAACAACACCCTATTTATTCTTTGTTTACCTCATTCTCTACAACAACACCCTATTTAATCTTTGTTCACCTCATTATCTACAACAACACCCTATTTAATCTTTGTTCACCTCATTATCTACAACAACACCCTATTTAATCTTTGTTCACCTCATTATCTACAACAACACCCTATTTAATCTTTGTTCACCTCATTATCTACAACAACACCCTATTTAATCTTTGTTCACCTCATTATCTACAACAACACCCTATTTAATCTTTGTTCACCTCATTATCTACAACAACACCCTATTTAATCTTTGTTCACCTCATTATCTACAACAACACCCTATTTAATCTTTGTTCACCTCATTATCTAAGACAACACCCTATTTAATCTTTGTTCACCTCATTATCTATGACAACACCCTATTTAATCTTTGTTCACCTCATTATCTAAGACAACACCCTATTTAATCTTTTTTCACCTCATTATCTATGACAACACCCTATTCAATCTTTGTTTACTGCATTATCTACAACAACACCCTATTTAATCTTTGTTCACCTCATTATCTACAACAACCTATTTAATTTTTGTTCACCTCATTATTTGTATTTGACATAAGTCATAGCTTGATAAACCATCAAATCATTTTGTTCTCATTTCTTCATAATACAAGTTTAGAAATGATCTCATTTGTATTTTTCATAAGTCATAGCTTCATAAACCATCAAATCATGTTGTTCTTATTTCTTCATAATACAAGTATAAAAATGATCTCATTTGTATTTGACATAAGTCATAGCTTCATAAATCATCAAATCATTTTATTCTCTTTTCTTCATAATACAAGTATATAAATGATCGCATTTGTATTTCACATAAGTCATAGCTTGATAAACCATCAAATCATTTTGTTCTCATTTCTTCATAATACAAGTATAAAAATGATCTCATTTGTATTTCACATAAGTCATAGCTTCATAAATCATCAAATCATTTTATTCTCTTTTCTTCATAATACAAGTATATAAATGATCGCATTTGTATTTCACATAAGTCATAGCTTGATAAACCATCAAATCATGTTGTTCTTATTTCTTCATAAAACAAGTATAAAAATGATCTCATTTGTATTTGACATAAGTCATAGCTTCATAAACCATAAAATCATTTTATTATCTTTTCTTTATAATACAAATATATAAATGATATTTGTATTTCAAAAGTCATAGCTTGATAAACCATCAAATCATGTTGTTCTTATTTCTTCATAATACAAGTATAAAAATGATCTCATTTGTATTTCACATAAGTCATAATAAACCATAAAATCATTTTATTATCTTTTCTTTATAATACAAGTATATAAATGATCTATATAATGGTTGATGTATTATGGTTTAATTTCTTTTCTGGATATAGTTTTGGGTGTGAATGGTTGTCAGCTCTCTTTAATCATTGCCATCTTTTACTTAAAATTAAACCATTGTGTTCATCAGTTACCTTGAGATTATGGGACATCAAGTAAATTTCTTTGTTATTAATGTAAAACTGTGTAATAATAATTTATTGTAAAATGCAGCAGATATTGCCAGATATGTATCAGTTTGTTTTTAACTTACAGGTTTGTAAATTTAGCTTACTTATAAATGCGTTAAGAACAAAAAGCAGAATAATGATTGATCATATTTCAATCCTTTGATTTAATTTCTTATCTACAGTAAAGCTTTTCTTTGTGTTGAATGTAGAAGCAGGAATTTTCAGGTTTTCTTTTTTTGTACATTAAAATATGAGACTGGAAGTTTATTTCAAGTATTGTTATAGATTGGGCTTGTCAATGAACCTTTATTTCTGTTAGAAGCCAGTTTTTGTTCATTTGCATTTCAAATTTAGTTTCCATGATAAAACTTCAGCAGAGCTGTGTGCAATTGCTATTGTAAGAAGTAATTTCTGAAACATTGTTTGTACCTTCACATGTCAAAGCCATTATGTTTTATTCACAATTCTGTTAAAAATTGTATTCTCATGAGAAATACAAAATATATGAAGGAAGAAAGAAAATGTCATCAGCAGTTTCGCAGCAAAGTTGTTTTGTTTTACAATTGATTACTCTTTCAATGTACTTGTATTTATTTTTGTATGTAACTGATTCTGTTCTCCTGCATTAGGACATGAAGCCAAACAATTTATTGATTAATGAGGAAGGAATACTGAAAATAGGTGATTTTGGTCTGGCAAAATTCTATGGCAGTCCAAACAGAGTATACACCCATCAAGTAGTTACAAGGTGAGCCATTTGTTGTAAATTATCAGCATGTGATTTGACAGAGAGGCTGAAATTGTATGTAATACTTGAATGAAATCAACATTTGTTTTGTAGTTGGTGTAGATGCCCTGAACTAATGATTGGATGCAATCAACATTTGTTTTGTAGGTGGTATAGATGCGCTGAACTAATGATTGGATGCAATCAACATTTGTTTTGTAGGTGGTATAGATGCGCTGAACTAATGATTGGATGAAATCAACATTTGTTTTGTAGGTGGTATAGATGCCCTGAACTAATGATTGGATGCAATCAACATTTGTTTTGTAGGTGGTATAGATGCGCTGAACTAATGATTGGATGCAATTAAGATTTGTTTTGTAGGTGGTATAGATGCCCTGAACTCATGATTGGATGCAATCAACATTTGTTTTGTAGGTGGTATAGATGCGCTGAACTAATGATTGGATGCAATCAAGATTTGTTTTGTAGGTGGTATAGATGCCCTGAACTAATGATTGGATGCAATCAACATTTGTTTTGTAGGTGGTATAGATGCCCTGAACTCATGATTGGATGCAATCAACATTTGTTTTGTAGGTGGTATAGATGCGCTGAACTAATGATTGGATGCAATCAAGATTTGTTTTGTAGGTGGTATAGATGCCCTGAACTAATGATTGGATGAAATCAACATTTGTTTTGTAGGTGGTATAGATGCGCTGAACTAATGATTGGATGCAATCAACATTTGTTTTGTAGGTGGTATAGATGCCCTGAACTCATGATTGGATGCAATCAACATTTGTTTTGTAGGTGGTATATATAGATGCCCTGAACTAATGATTGGATGCAATTAACATTTGTTTTGTAGGTGGTATAGATGTCCTGAACTTTTGTTTGGTGCTAAGAAGTATGGTACAGGTGTAGACATGTGGGCAGTGGGTTGTATACTTGCAGAGCTGTTACTTAGAGTTCCTTTTTTACCTGGAGAATCAGACCTTGATCAACTTACCAAAATATTTGAAACCTTGGGTACACCTACAGCAGAAAGATGGCCGGTAAGTTATCAAAATACTTCTAGTAACTGCTTGGATCAGGTAGCAACAACTTAAGAATAAGCCATAAACCATGAAAAAAGCACCCCAAAAAATTATCAGAATCAGTTCAAAATTGACCATTTATATCAATTTAAATTCTAAGGCCATATTTTTTTATTAAAAAGAATAGATATGTATAGTTTTTGAAATTGATTTTTATGCAAATTTGTGTCATCAGGATGGTATTACCTATAAATGCTAACTTACTGTTTCTTCATTGTTTGAATGGGAGAAATTGAACATGACCGGCAGTGAGGTTGTTTTGAATCTGAATCATGTACCCTTTAAAGAATTCAATCTGACAAATTCAGTGACTGAAATTTAGTACAGATTTTAATGTGCCTTCTCTTTCATACATCACAGCTTTTGCCATACATTCAAATTTAATCCAACTTTGATTAGCTGTAATTCAGATATTATAGGTTTAATGGTTTTATTTAAAGACTAATCTGTCTTACATCAAAATGTAAAGTTCTTTGTGTGAATGTAAAGCTCTTCATGGTGAATGTAAAGTTCTTTGTGGTGAATGTAAAGTTCTTTGTGTGAATGTAAAGTTCTTTGTAGTGAATGTATCATTCTTTTTGGTGAATGTAAAGTTCTTTGTGTGAATGTAAAGTTCTTTGTGTGAATGTAAAGTTCTTTGTGTAAATGTAAAGCTCTTTGTGTGAATGTAAAGTTCTTTGTGGTGAATGTGAAGTATTTTGTAGTGAATGTAAAGTTCTTGTGTGAGTGTAAAGTTTGTGTGAATGTAAAGTTCTTGTGGTGAATGTAATGTTCTTCGTGTTAATGAAAGTTCTGGGTGTAAATGTAAACTTTTTTGTGAATGTAAAGTTCTTTGTCATGAATGTAAAGTTCTTTGTGGTGAATGTAAAGTTCTTTGTGGTGAATGTAAAGTTCTTTGTGTGAATATAAAATCTCTACCTATCCATAGATGTACCTTTAAATGGTAATTTGGTGCATGTATAGGTCTCACAAGAGAAACCTTTGAGGCTCAACTTATAGCTACAGTAAAGGCTCAAAGCACAAGCTTTACTCTGCTCTGATCCTTTATGCCAAGCATCAAGCTTGTTGCACTGAGCATTCCTTATGCCAAGCATCAAGCTTGTTGCACTGAGCACCCCTTACGCCAAGCATCAAGCTTGTTGCACTGAGCATTCCTTATGCCCAGCATCAAGCTTGTTGCACTGAGCACCCCTTACGCCAAGCATCAAGCTTGCTGCACTGAGCACTCCTTATGCCAAGCATCAAGCTTGTTGCACTGAGCACCCCTTATGCCAAGCATCAAGCTTGTTGCACTGAGCACCCGTATGCCAAGCATCAAGCTTGTTGCACTGAGCACCCTTTATGCCAAGCATCAAGCTTGCTGCACTGAGCACCCTTTATGCCAAGCATCAAGCTTGCTGCACTGAGTACCCCTTATGCCAAGCATCAAGCTTGTTGCACTGAGCATCCCTTTATGCCAAGCATCAAGCTTGTTGCACTGAGCACCCCTTATGCCAAGCATCAAGCTTGCTGCACTGAGCGCCCCTTATGCCAAGCATCAAGCTTGTTGCACTCAGCACCCTTTATGCCAAGCATCAAGCTTGTTGCACTCAGCACCCTTTATGCCAAGCATCAAGCTTGTTGCACTCAGCATCCTTTATGCCAAGCATCAAGCTTGTTGCACTGAGCACCAAGCAAATCCTTGCTTAAACATCTATCATAATTCTTTAAAGTGGAGAAGCAAATTCTGATCAAATTATTTTAGTCTTTACCATATCGCGTATCAAATTTTAGCAGGAATAGACTTTTTATCATTTTCCGAAGATAAAATGTTTAGGAAAGATATTTAAAGGATTGCATAAAGATTTTGAGCTGGGTTCCAGTCATACATTACAAATGGGTCCCAGTCATACATTACAAATGGGTCCCAGTCATACATTACAAATGGGTCCCAGTCATACATTACAAATGGGTCCCAGTCATACATTACAAATGGGTCCCAGTCATACATTACAAATGGGTCTCAGTCATACATTGCAAATGGGTCCCAATCATACATTACAAATGGGTCCTAGTCATACATTACAAATGGGTCCCAGTCATACATTACAAATGGGTCCCAGTCATACATTACAAATGGGTTCTAGTCATACATTACAAATGGGTCCCAATCATACATTACAAATGGGTCTCAGTCATACATTGCAAATGGGTCCCAATCATACATTACAAATGGGTCCTAGTCATACATTACAAATGGGTCCCAGTCATACATTACAAATGGGTCCCAGTCATACATCACAAATGGGTCCCAGTCATACATTACAAATGGGTCCCAGTCATACATTACAAATATAGCATAAATTACAAATCAATCAAACTTTTATGAACAGTGACTTAAAACCAAAAATTGTCATTTTTAGAATTAAAAACTAATCTGCTCTGATTTTAATACTGTGTTATCGAATACAGAAATATATTTGCTATAAATTTTTCTTTGTCTCTTTTTTCATTTTAGGATATGAAATCATTGTCAGACTTTGTTGAATTCAAAAAATTTCCAGGAACTGCTGTTAGTGACATTTTCACAGCAGCCACAGACGATCTTCTTGAATTGATAGCATCACTACTTGAGTACAATCCTTGCAAGCGATGCTCAGCAACTGAGGTACGTGGTATTGAACTTTGCTTGTTTTTTTACATGATTTCCCATTGTGGACCTCATCTTTTATGGAGTGTTGATGCCAAGCTATAGCACATGCTGGCTACAGCAACTGCCAGTCTCGTGTGCCAAACACACAAAGTTTTATGTTTACAATTTGGAATTATAAATGAGAAACTACAACCCGAAAAACTAAACAACAATTTTCAACTAGTAGCTGGATTCAAACCCACGTTCTCATGATTAGAATACACAAATCATACCTCTGAACCCCTCTGCTCTGTCATCTTAACTTTCGAATGCAATTATGAAGTTGCAAAGCAAATAAATTAAACCATGGGGGACAAGAATCATTTCAAAAGATAGCAGAACAGATTAATTCTTGGTTAAGAGTACAAGGTGAGTACTGCTGAGTCAAGAGACCACTTGCTAGGAATTTTGTGGCGAGATCAAGGAACCTCCAAAACAAAAGCTGTCTATACTGCCACCTGAAATTGAAGGAAAATCAGAATATTGAAAAGAAAAAAGAATGAATGTTTTCACTTTGCTCTCATGAATTGATATTTTTGTCATTTCTTCTCTTAAAGGCTTTAAAGATGTCTTATTTTAGCAATAAACCTGGACCCACACCAGGGCATCTTCTACCAAGGCCAGGTCAACCCTTAGCTGTTTTGAGAGAGGCTCATGACACAAGAAACAACAGGAAACGCAAGATGGCAGAAGAAGGGACATCTGGTAAGAATTGATGGTGCAGAATCAGCAATTTCCAGAAAACTAATTTAAATGATATCACATGGCCAAATTTACATGTCCATAATGGACCAATTGTATACTGGGGGAATCTTATCGACCAATCAAATACTGGGGAAATCTTGGCTTTCTGCACAATTCACACAGGGTATGGGGTGCTTGCATTCTTGCCTTATACATGAAGGTAATACTCGCATTGTTCCCATTCATGCTTGCATTCGTGCCTTATACATGAAGGTAATACCCGCATTGTTCTCATTGGTGCTTGCATTCATGTCTTATACATGAAGGTAAAACCTGCATTGTTCTCATTCGTGCTTGCATAACCCGCATTGTTCTCATTCGTGCTTGCATTCGTGCCTTATACATGAAGGTAATACCCGCATTGTCGTCAACAACTTTCTTTCCAGCAACTACCGCTGATTAGTTGGGTAACGAAGTGAAAATTCCCTCGGCAGTTGATTGGTCGACATACTTTGAAGTATTCATGTTCAGCTAAAATTGGGTTTGAAATGGTCTATAACAATGTATGCTGGTAAGGGGATGAAGCTTAACCCAGGCTATTTCAAAATATTTTTAACAAAAGAACATAGAGAAATAGCTAGGCCATTATTTTAAATTCCCATCAAACATGACTACAACATTTGTTTCTCTTAAATATCTTAAAAATTGGACACTGGAGCTATAGGAAATTGATGATAATGCTCAAGCACATTTAGATGTCAAACTGAAGTTTTAAATATTGCTAACATATGTACATTAATTTAATCTGTGTTATTTTCCTCTGAGCTCAACTTAGATATGTACATTGATATAATCTGTGTTGGTATCCTCTGAGCTCAACTTAGATATGTACATTGATTTAATCTGTGTTGGTATCCTCTGAGCTCAACTTAGATATGTATATTGATTTAATCTGTGTTGGTATCCTCTGAGCTCAACTTAGATATGTACATTGATTTAATCTGTGTTGGTATCCTCTGAGCTCAAGTTAGATATGTACAATGACTTAATATGTGTTGATATCCTCTGAGCTCAACTTAGATATGTACATTGATTTAATCTGTGTTGGTATCCTCTGAGCTCAACTTAGATATGTACATTGATTTAATCTGTGTTGGTTTTCTCTGAGCTCAACTTAGATATGTACATTGATTTAATCTGTGTTGGTATCCTCTAAGCTCAACTTAGATATGTAAATTGATTTAATCTGTGTTGGTATCCTCTGAGCTCAACTTAGATATGTACATTGATTTAATCTGTGTTGGTTTCCTCTGAGCTCAACTTAGATATGTACATTGATTTAATCTGTGTTGGTATCCACTGAGCTCAACTTAGATATGTACATTGATTTAATCTCTGTTGGTTTCCTCTGAGCTCAACTTAGATATGTACATTGGTTTAATTTGTGTTTGTATCCTCTGAGCTCAACTTAGATATGTACATTGATTTAATCTGTGTTGGTTTCCTCTGAGCTCAACTTAGATATGTACATTGGTTTAATTTGTGTTTGTATCCTCTGAGCTCAATTTAGATATGTACATTGATTTAATCTGTTTGGTATCCTCTGAGCTCAACTTAGATATGTACATTGATTTAATCTGTGTTGGTTTTCTCTGAGCTCAACTTAGATATGTACATTGATTTAATCTGTGTTGGTATCCTCTAAGCTCAACTTAGATATGTATATTGATCTAATCTGTGTTGGTATCCTCTGAGCTCAACTTAGATATGTACATTGATTTAATCTGTGTTGGTTTCCTCTGAGCTCAACTTAGATATGTACATTGATTTAATCTGTGTTGGTTTCCTCTGAGCTCAACTTAGATATGTACATTGATTTAATCTGTGTTGGTTTCCTCTGAGCTCAACTTAGATATGTACATTGGTTTAATTTGTGTTTGTATCCTCTGAGCTCAACTTAGATATGTACAATGACTTAGTATGTGTTGGCATCCTCTGAGCTCAACTTAGATATGTACATTGATTTAATCTGTGTTAGTATCCTCTGAGCTCAAGTTAGATATGTACATTGATTTAATCTGTGTTGGTTTCGTCTGAGCTCAACTTAAATATGTACATTGATTTAATCTGTGTTGGTATCCTCTAAGCTCAACTTAGATATGTAAATTGATTTAATCTGTGTTGGTATCCTCTGAGCTCAACTAAGATATGTACATTGATTTAATCTGTGTTGGTTTTCTCTGAGCTCAACTTAGATATGTACATTGATTTAATCTGTGTTGGTATCCTCTGAGCTCAACTTAGATATGTATATTGATTTAATCTGTGTTGGTATCTTCTGAGCTCAACTTAGATATGTACATTGATTTAATCTGTGTTGGTATCCTCTGAGCTCAACTTAGATATGTACATTGATTTAATCTGTGTTGGTATCCTCTGAGCTCAACTTAGATATGTACATTGATTTAATCTGTGTTGGTATCCTCGAGCTCAACTTAGATATGTACATTGATTTAATCTGTGTTGGTATCCTCTGAGCTCAACTTAGATATGTACATTGATTTAATCTGTGTTGGTATCCTCGAGCTCAACTTAGATATGTACATTGATTTAATCTGTGTTGGTATCCTCGAGCTCAACTTAGATATGTACATTGATTTAATCTGTGTTGGTATCCTCTGAGCTCAACTTAGATATGTACATTGATTTAATCTGTGTTGGTATCCTCTGAGCTCAACTTAGATATGTACATTGATTTAATCTGTGTTGGTATCCTCTGAGCTCAACTTAGATATGTACATTGATTTAATCTGTGTTGGTATCCTCTGAGCTCAACTTAGATATGTATATTGATTTAATCTGTGTTGGTATCTTCTGAGCTCAACTTAGATATGTACATTGATTTAATCTGTGTTGGTATCCTCTGAGTTCAACTTAGATATGTACATTGATTTAATCTGTGTTGGTATCCTCTGAGCTCAACTTAGATATGTACATTGATTTAATCTGTCTTGGTATCCTCTGAGCTCAACTTAGATATGTACATTGATTTAATCTGTGTTGGTTTCCTCTGAGCTCAACTTAGATATGTACATTGATTTAATCTGTGTTGGTTTCCTCGAGCTCAACTTAGATATGTACATTGATTTAATCTGTCTTGGTATCCTCTGAGCTCAACTTAGATATGTACATTGATTTAATCTCTGTTGGTTTCCTCTGAGCTCAACTCAGATATGTATATTGATTTAATCTGTGTTGGTATCCTCTGAGCTCAACTTAGATATGTATATTGATTTAATCTGTGTTGGTTTCCTCTGAGCTCAACTCAGATATGTATATTGATTTAATCTGTGTTGGTATCCTCTGAGCTCAACTTAGATATGTATATTGATTTAATCTGTGTTGGTGTCCTCTGAGCTCAACTTAGATATGTACATTGATTTAATCTGTGTTGGTTTCCTCTGAGCTCAACTCAGATATGTATATTGATTTAATCTGTGTTGGTATCCTCTGAGTTCAACTTAGATATGTATATTGATTTAATCTGTGTTGGTTTCCTCTCAGCTCAACCTTCATGATATCCTAGGAGCATATCCATGAGACTATGATGGTTCTACCAGGTCACTTCCATTTTACAAAAATTGGAACTAATTAAAAACATGTTTGCTGGGGAAAGCCTTCCACAAATCGGCTGGCTTATTTGACTTGTTTTGAAGATTCCTTTAAAACAACCTCTTCACTTCCCTTATTCATGGCCGCTGGCAAACCTCATGGAACTCCCAAATTGATAACAAATTGCATGTCATCCAGCCCACAATTCCAATCAAATCCACCATCAACAACCTCTCTCGTATTGACAACGTCCATATTACCCATCTTAGAATTGGTCACACCCACCTCACTCACTCCCACCTCCTTATTGGCTCCCCCAACCCCTCTGCAACAAATGCCATTGCACCCTCACAATCCATCACGTTTACCTTGCTTGCCTCCTGTACAACCTTCCCAGAGCTTCCCTCGCTCACCACAACTCAATTGCTGATTTCTTCCAGAAAAATCCCCTGGGTAAAATTATCTCCTTCCTTCATCATGCTTTCCTGTACAACCATATTTAATTCTCCTCTTCCACCTCCTCTCTTCGTTGTTTTTGTTTCAACCATGCACCTCCCTTCTCGATCACAGCTTTCTGACCTTTTGTTCTTGAATTTCTCTCATTCTCCCCCTGTTTCCTTTCCCTCCTACCTCTAGAATGATCTGACCTCTCAGGCACAATTTGACCCTCGTTGTCGTGGTGCCATTAAGCCCTTATCAAACAAACAAACTTGTTATAACTAGGAGTGGTTTACTATATTATGATAATTCCTATTCAGAGGTTTTTCATCCTTACGAGGATAAGGAATCCAATCCTTTAAGTAGGATGAAACTAGTGCGAGTATTAGGACCAGCCTTTTGAAAATTGGGCTTTGACCAGAACTCCCTTCCTTCCGTTCCTTAGTTGCAATCTGATTGCATATATATATATATAGCATGGAAGGTAAGATATAACTTGACGTAAATTTACCCCGCTAAGCATAGTGGGGATATTTATTAAAGTTATACTTACCTTCCATGCATCTCGGCCTGCCTTTCATCTCGTCAGGCCTCAGTGAAATGTTAAGTGAGGGATGCTAGAGGTAGTATTGAGTTCAGGGCTGGGTTGGTAACTACGTTTTGTTAGATCAGTTGGAAGTGCATTAGAATCAGGTCATTGGACCAAATTGCATATTTATTGCATGGAAGGTATTATATAACTCCAAAAATATCCCCGCTATGCTTAGCGGGGTAAATTGAGTTCATTTTGCCACTGAAATGTTTCAACAGTTTTGTCCAAAGTTGTTGATGTAAGTTGTAATAGAAAAATGAACTTTTGAATTTTGTTTTTTTGACAGGTCATTTGGCTAAGAAGTTATTCTTTTGATGCCCATCTCCTACTGGTATCAAGAAGGCCGTGAAAGGTATCAAGACATTTTCATATCATACATTGTTTTTTATCTCCCTTTCCTCATCACTGTGTATTCGAATAATATTTGGTATTGTTTATCGGATATCAGTTTTAATGTTAAGTTAAGTATACTTAACCTTACCATCTGTGACCCCTCTCTCAATGTAGAGTTCCCGGACTGGAGGGTCAACCCTTCGCTTTGCGGCAGCGATCATTTCCCCATCCACCCCCTTTCTCGTCTCACACCTTCCCTACCAATTGGAATTTCCACCAAGCTGACTGGAATCTTTACTCCAGTTTATGCAACATCTCTATCACCAATGAAATCCCTCTCTGCCAATCCAGTCAAATCTCTTCACCTTCAAAGTTCTGGAAATTTCTCCATCTCCACCTCCACTCCAAAGAACTTCAAACCATGGTTCACCACAGATTGCCAAAAAGCAATCTCTCTCAAAAACAGAGCCCTCCGTTTCTTTAAAACCTGCCCTTCTCTCGGAAACCTGGACAATTTTTGCATTTTCAGAGCCTAAGCCAGGAAGACCATCAAACTCAACAAAAGACCTAGGAAACCTACGTCTCCTTCTTGAATCTCCAAACCTCCCCCGCCAAAGTCGGGAACATGATTTGTAACTATAAAGGGAAAAGTACTGCCAACAATATCTCTCATCTCATCCATAACAACATCAAAATCACTGACCTCAATGCATCTCAGACTGTTTAGCCTCCACCTATTCCAAAATCTCCTCCAACGAGAATCTTTCTCACTCTTTTTGTAACGTGAAAACCAAGGCTGAGAGAAACTCACTCAACTTCCAGTCAAACAACCAAGAGACCTACAACCTTCCATTCACGAACTCCGAGCTCTCCTCGGCCCTCCAAAAGTCCGGATTGTCTTCCCAAGGCCCTGACAGCATTCATTATAACCTCTTCAAAAATTTTCCCAGGACTTCTCTCAACATCTAACTCAAGATTTACAACCACCTTTGGTCCTCCAAAATTTTCCCCATTATTTGGAGAGAGGCCACCATTATCCCCATCCTAAGCCCCACAAAGACAGGACCATCCCCAACAACTATCGCCCCATCACTATCACCTCCTGGCCCTGCAAGATAATGGAACAGATGGTTCAATTACAGACTATGCTGGTACCTTGAGAAGAACCGCATCCTCCCCCCCCCCCTTTCCCCCCTCTCCCCACCTCCCACTTCTTTATCAGAATGTCTTCAGGAAAAACAGCAATTGTCTAGACAATGTTCTAAAAGTAGATAGACACATATGTCAGAGAAGCCTTCATCAGGAATCACCATAATATCTCCGTCTTCTTTGTTATTGAAAGGCCTTTGACACCACCTGGCAATATGGTATTCTCAGGGATCTATACTCCTCCAGCCTCAGAGGTCTCCTTCCAACCTTCATCCAGAGCTTTCTCCACTCTCGCTATTTCAGGGTGCGTATAGGTTACACCTATTCACAAAGGTATACCCAACACCTGGGGGTCCCTCAAGGCAACGTCCTCTCCCTAACTCTCTTTATACTCAAAATCTACAGCATTACTAAAATCCTCCCCCCTAACATCAACTGCTCTCTCTATGTCAATGATTTTGTTATCTTCACATTCTCCCCGTGCTTCCAGACCCAGCAAAATAAGCTCCAAATTTCCCTGAACAGCTTTGCTCATCAGAGTGACACAAACGGCTTCAATTTCTCAAAAGACAAAACTGTTCTTATTCACTTCAATAACAGCAACTCCTTTTTCCTTCGCCCCAACCTCCGGCTAAAAGATTCCATCATTCCCAGCAAGGAAAGTTCTAGATTCCTTGGAATCACACTCGACTCTAAGCTTTCTTATCTCCCCCACATCAACATCCTCAAAACCAACTGCTACAAAACCCTTCATCTTCTCAAGGTTCTCTCCAGCACTGACTGGGGAGCCAACCGTATCACCTTGCTCACCTTATATCGCTCTCTCCTCAGATCTAAGCTGGACTTCAGCAATTGCTTCTACGGCTCCATTTTATTTGAGACACATCAAGGTCATCGAAAACACTGCCCCCAGGATCTGCCTCAGTGCCATCCAAACCACCTCTTCACATTGAGGCCAATGAACTCCCTCTAGACCTCAGGAGCACAAAGACTGGCCTCTCCTTCACCCTTTGCATTCTCACCAAACCTCACAACTCTTTGTTTCCTTTCTACCTGCTCTCCTTCCTTCACCAACTTCTTCAATCTCAACAAACGCATCCTTCAAAATGCGGATACACTTCCACCTGCCCAAAGCCAACATCAGCATCTTCTCTATAGCCAGGCACACCTACCCTCCTACCTCCACCTGGGTTATACCACCCCCCCCCCCCACGTTTTTGTTCGTTTCTCTTCTTTTACAAAAACTCATCACAACTCAGCCTTTTTTTGCTCCAAATACTGTCAACTCAGTAGACACTACCACAACTACTCCTTCCTTTTTACCGACAAATCCACAAGTGAAGGTACCTCGGCAGCTGCTGCAGCCTGCCCCGGCCTTACCCTTTCTTCGAGACTACGAGACGGAGCCTCTATCTATTTTGCTGAGGCAAAGGCTATCCTCCTGGCTTTAAACTTCACGGAACTCTCCTTCCACTCTCACTTTGTCATCATCTATGACTACAAATCAGTCCTCACAGGCATCCTCAACATTCGCTGGTCTAATCCCCTTATCTTACAATTCTTAAACAAAATACATACTCTCTCCTCCTCTCGTTAGAAATTCATCTTCTTCTGGATCCCCAGCCACGTCGGTATCCCAGGGAATAATAGGGCCGACAAAGCCGCCAATAATGATCTGTCAAACCAAACTTCTTCTATTGATATACCTCACTCAGACTTTCGGCAAAATACCTCCAACTACCTCAGGAGGACTTGGCAAGGCTCCTGGAATCTCGAGACTATTAATAAGCTTCACACTATCAATCCCAAACTAGGCATCAACCCTCCCCTACTAAGTCACAATCGCAGAGAGGATGTGGTCATCACCTGCATTTGCCTAGGCCACACCTATCTCACCCAATCCTATTTCTTTTCTTGCTCTCTCAAACCTATCTGCCCCACTTGCAATACCGATCTCCTAATCAATCATATCCTCTTAAGCTGTCCGATTTACGCCAACTCCAGATCTTTCCTATCCCCTGCCACCACTATATTCGACTTCTTCAAGAAGAATTTCCCTCCAATATTATCACCCTTCTCCACAACAGCGACCTTTTCCACTTGATTAATCTCCCCACACCCCCATCCTTTCGTATCTCACATCCCTCTCCCTCTCTCCTACCACTTTTTCTTCTACAACTTATTTCCCCTAAAATGTACACTTCTCCGTCTTTTCCCCCTTTTCCAATTATCTCTTTCCTAACCTTTGCACCTGAATTATGTAACACCTCTTGGCACGTTTGATCCTTGCTCTCTCCCCAATCAGTCACTTACTTTACACCTTATAAATATTGCCCAGTCTAATCTTTAATACACCATATAAATGTTGCCCAGTCTAATACACACTTGCTTTACACCATATAAATGTTGCCCAGTCTAATACACTGTTTACAGCCTTATACTCATCCCAAATAAATGCTCATGGTTTTAACTTGAATAAATGTAATGGCTAATCATGCGTCACAGTGGATAATGGTGGAATGAATTGGTGAGAATGTACCCTTCACTTCAACACTACATCACTTGTAATGTGGTGACATGGTATTTGTTAGGTGAACTTGTGTAATGTGGTGGCATAGTATTTGTTAGGTAAAGTTGTATTATGTGGTGGCATGGTATTTGTTAGGTGAAGTTGTGCCTACAGATTTTTGCCACCATAGGTCAAAGGTCAAATTGCAATAAACCTGTTTTGAACTTTTTTCTACTGTAGTTTTAGAATAGAAAGCAAGTTCCTTTTTTGAACCTTTCTGCTGTAGTTTTAGAATCGAAAGCAAGCTTGAGATCTAAAGGGTCAAGTATCAATCTCTTGTGATGTTTTAGTGTTTCAAAGGTCAAAGGCCAATACTAGTTCAAAAATCAAAAAATGAGTGCCAATTAAAACATAAAAAGTTCAAAAGTGGTGGCATGGTACATTGTAAGGTGAAGTTGTGCCTCACAGACAAGCTTTTAAATTTAATGTTTTATAGAAAATATACTTGGTAAGTATAGCAAAAGTGGTCATGAGATCCGCAACTCTACAGATTGCATTGTTGTTACCTCTACAATCAGTGAAGCCCTGAAGAAGGTTTAGGTTCTTTAGGTGTTTATTATCTCACCACCCACATATACATATATGTGGGGATGAGCATCACCCACATATACATATATGTGGGAATGAGATAATTATTATCTCATCACCCACATATACATATATGTGGGGATGAGATAATTATTATCTAATCACCCACATGTACATATATGTGGGGATGAGATATTGTAGTCATTTTGCTGTACAGACAAAGAACTGCCTATACCTCCTACACTACATAGCCACCACCTTGATATTAGGGGGGCTGGTGAGGCCCACCAGGGAGTCTTATATAATGACCTTATTTTAGGGGGGGTCATAAGTTTTTGGAACGGGACAAAATTTGGTGAATTTTGCATCTGTCTGTGGGTTTGCATGTGTGTGTGTGTGCATGTGTGTATGCAACAATTAACTTTGTGTCACTTTATAACTCAAAAAATGTAATACACACATGAACCAAAATTGGTAGATGGGTGCCCCTGGCCCAGAACTTTTGTCTCCCAAGGTTTTGGGGGTACCAAGGTCACTGGTCAAATGAAGCAAGATTTTGGTGATGGCTGTATCTTTTGAAGGAATTACTTGGTATCTTTACAAATTAAATAGATGAGTAGGGTTTAATATTCTAACAAAAATAATTGGAGGTGAAAGGTCAAATAAGTGTTTTTTAAGCAAACTTTTGCAGACTTTTAAACTAAAAAAGTAAAGACCTATACCAACCCTATGTTGTACCATGATACCTTGGTATGAATTTGTGTCCTGTAAATTCTAGGGTCAAAAGGTCAAAGATCAAAGGTCACTGAGCTATTGACCACTTTTAACCATTTCCCCCTATAGTCATGGAATGGTAAGTGTGACATGGGCATGAATAGTGTCATACAGTAGGATACAATAAATGTGAAAAATTTTGATGTTGTTTAAGTGAATAAGGGTCAGAGGTCCAGAGATCAAATATGTGATTTTAGGGGGTAATTATGTACTAATTTGTACATTTTTGTGCTACTTTAAATTCCAGAAGTGCAAGACCTATACCAATCCTATTTTTGTATCATGATACTGTGGTAAATGAACGTGCGTCCCCAAAACTTTGGGTCAAAAGGTCAAATGTCACAGGTTAAATGAAACAAGTTTTGGTGATAGCTGTATCTTTGAAGGAATTACTTGGTATCTTTACAAATTGCATGGGTGGGTGGGATTTAACATTCTAACAAAAACTGAAAATAATTGGAGGTGAAAGGTCAAAGGTCAAATAAGTAATTTGTATGCAAAATTTTGCACCATTATAAACTGAAAAAGTACAAGACCTATACCAGTCCTATGTTGTATCATGATACCTTGGTACATGAATGTTGTGTCCCGTAGACTCTGGGGTTAAAAGGTCAAAGGTCACAGAGCTATTGACCACATTTCACCATTTCCCCTTATAGTTATGGAATGGTACGTTTGACGTGAGCATAAATGGTGTCATACAGCAGGTACAATAAATGTGAACAATTTCAGAAGTTGTTTCAGTGATTAGGGTCATAGGTCCGAAGTCAAATATGTGATTTTAGGGGGTAATTATGTACTAATTTGTACAATTTTTATGCCACTTTAAATTCCGAAAGTGCAAGACCTATACCAATCCTATGTTTGTATCACATGGTACATGAACTTGTGTCCTATAAACTCTAAGGTCAAAGGTCACAGCTAGTGACCCCTTTTAAGCATTTCTTGTATATATATTGCTCTTTTGTTTTATTTTGATGCCATTTCCATACCTTAATCTATCAATTATTGTTGTATATTTGTTGTTGCAATTTCTTGTATTTTCTTTTATAATATTCACTTTGTACTGTTTTATTTTCTCAGGGCCCTGTGTAAGACCAGTCCTTGGACTGAATAGGCTACCCTGATTTACTTACATAAATGATTTAATAAAACAATGTGGTCCTCAAACAACTTATAACACCCTACATTCATCCAAAAACTATTTTCCTATGTCACTGCTTTCGCTCCGAACTAGTTTGTAGGACAAAACCAAACCCAGTTTGACCCTGTGTGATAGGGCAATGTTCAGACTTGAATAACTTTTTAGATAAAAAAAGACAACAGAAGATACTACCTTTGATAACTTTTTCTGTTAAGGAGATTTCAAGTTTTAAAGATATTTTGTTTGAAGTGACTGGTGGAGAAAGTACTGTGGAAAAGTGATGTCACTCCCTTACTGATTACCATATTACAGCAATAATGACATCGCGAATAACCTTGGCCCCAGCATCAAACGTACCCTCTACGTGGATGACTTCACCATCTTCTACTCCTCCCCTAGCTTTCCTATTCTTAAAAATAGGCTCCAAATCAGCCTCAACCAGCTGCAAGTCTGGAGCAACAATAACGGTTTTAAATTCTCTAAAGACAAGACAGTCTGCATGCACTTTTGTCATTTAAACAACCTCCACCTCAACCCGAACTTTGTGCTCAATGGGAATCGCATCCCTAAAGTCGAACACACAAAGTTCCTGGGTTTAACTCTAGACCCCAAGCTCACCTACAAGCAACACATCACCAAGCTGAAATTAAAATGCAACAGCTCTCTCAACCTCCTCAGACTCCTCTCCAACACCACTTGGGGAGCGAACCGCTATGCTCTCCTTAAAACTTTCAGGCTCACCATTCGTGCCAAGCTTGACTATGGCAATATTGTCTACTGTGTTGCTCACAACTCATACCTCAACCACATCAAGACCATCCAAAGTGAAGCCCTCAGGCTTTGTCTAGGTGCCTACAAGACCTCCCAAATCACCAGCCTTCATGTTGAAGCCAATGAATCCCCCTTTCTACTTAGATGTAAAAAGCTTAGCCTCTCCTATGCTTTTAAAGTTCTCACCAACAACCAGAACCCTGTTTACAACCTCATTAGGTACCGCAATTTCTATACCCTCTTTGATAGGACTAAAACCCTATCCCCTCCCTTCAGCTTACTCATTAAATCAGACCTCTTCCATCTCGGCATCAACCCCGCCACTCTCGGCACCTACTTCTGGCCCACTTTTCCTCCTTGGGCCACCCCCTCCCTTCTGTCAACCTAGACTTCTCCACTCATCGCAAAACTCAAACCCACCCTAACCTTTTCATCAATCTACACAACCAAATCAAAGACCAACTCTGAAATTACACCTCCATCTATACTGATGGCTCCAAGGAAGGCAAAAAGACAGCTGCTGCTGTCATCCAAGACATTACCATCAGTAGCAGACTTCCTGACTACTCATCCATCTTTTCAGCCGAGGCTAAGGCCATTCTCCTCACCCTCAACTTTATTGAGTACTCTCCTCTCAGCCACTTTGCCATTTTCTCCGACTCAAAGGCTGTTCTTACTTCTTTACTCAATCTTAAATGGGATAGCCTCACATGCCACCTCCTCCTGAAACTCCTTTCTCCCACCCTCTGCAGGAAAAGTGTTCTTTTCTTCTGGATACCCAGCCATCTTGGCATTCCTGGCAATGACAGGGCTGATGCAGCCGCTAAGCTTGCCCTCAACCTCCTCCCTACCCCTTTTTCCAAAACCCTTTCTGACATCAAATCGCTTATCGCTTTCCTTGTTCATGACCGCTGGCAAACCTCATGAAACTCCCAAATTGTTAACAAACTCCATGTCATCCAGCCCACAATTCCGATCAAATTCACCATCAACAACCTCTCTCGTATCGACAACGTTCATATTACCTGTCTTAGAATTAGTCACACCCACCTCACTCACTCCCACCTCCTTATTGGTTCCCCCAACCCCTCTGTAACAACTGCCACTCACCCTCACAATCCATCACGTTTATTTTGCTTGCCCCCTGTACAACCTTCCCAGAGCTTCCCTCGCTTCCTATAGCTCAATTGCTGAGTTCTTCCAGAAAAATCCTGCGAATAGAATTATCTCCTTCCTTCATCATGCTTCCCTCTACAACCATATTTAATTCTCCTCTTCCACCCCCCCTCTCTACTTTGTTTTTGTTTCACCCATGCACCTCCTCTCTCGATCACAGCTTTCTGACTTTTGTTCTTGAATTTCTCTCATTCTCCCCCTGTTTCCTTTCCTTCCTACCTCTAGAATGATCTGACCTCTCAGGCACAATTTGACCCTCATTGTCGTGGTGCCGTTAAGACCTCATCAAACAAAAAAACAAACAGCATTTGTAATTTCAAGGCCTTATTATGAATTATAGAAATGTTTATTTAAATGTCACAAAAATAAAACCTTGGAATTTCCTTCTCTTATATATCACAAGCAGAAAAGCTTGAAATTTCCCTTTGTTTTATATCACAAACAGAAAACCTTGGAATTTTCTTTTGTTAAATCCTTCACCAACATTCCAGCAGCTGAAACTAACCAAGAGGTTTGGAATCTCCAAAATATCTTCAATCCAACTTTAATAGTAGAAAACAGTCGGATGATTTTCAGTGATTGAAATTTAGGAAAGAAACTTGAGAATTACATTGAAAGATTTGGAGCTGTTTTCTCTTTCATTTATCATAATTTTTGCATACATTAAAAAATATTGAAACTTTGACAAGCCATTTTTCATCAGCAGAGCTTTTGTCATGAATAAAAGAATATTCTATTCAGATGCCCTTTATCTCTACCTGTCCATGTAACTTTGAATTTAAATATCACCTTAGCAGGGTGAGAATGATGTCTACTATTTTTTGTATTGTCCTTTTTCAATATAAAATAAATATACATTACCTTTTAACTCATCCTTAAATCATTCAGTCAACCCACAATGCAATCATCATGTGCTCTACTCACCTACAAACATTACATTCCAACATGTAGAAGTTTATAATAAGAGCAATTATATTCTGTCCATGTATGTTTTCAATTTGTAACATTATATTATGATGAGACATTCTGTCTTGCGGTCGGTCGTGTTTGCTTCCGAATGAAAGGTGTAGGGAAGTGCAAGTGAACTTGATTGAATAGTTTGTTGCAAGTATCTACATTGATTGAATGGTTTGTGGCGAGTATCTACATAGATTGAATGGTTTGTGGCGAGTATCTACATTGATTGAATGGTTTGTGGCAAGTATCTACATTGATTGAATGGTTTGTGGCGAGTATCTACATTGATTGAATGGTTTGTGGCGAGTATCTACATTGATTGAATGGTTTGTGGCGAGTATCTACAGTGATTGAATGGTTTGTGGCGAGTATCTACATTGATTGAATGGTTTGTGACAAATATCTACATTGATTGAATGGTTTGTGGCGAGTATCTACATTGATTGAATGGTTTGTGGCGAGTATCTACATTGATTGAATGGTTTGTGGCGAGTATCTACATTGATTGAATGGTTTGTGACAAATATCTACATTGATTGAATGGTTTGTGGCGAGTATCTACATTGATTGAATTGTTTGTAGCGAGTATCTACATTGTTTGACTGGTTTGTGGCGAGTATCTACATTGAATGTTTTGTGGTGAGTATCTACATTAGTTGAATAATTTGTGGCAAATATCTACATTGATAGAATGGTTTGTGGTGAGTATCTACATTGCTTAAATGGTTTGTGATAAATATCTGCATTGATTGAATGGTTTGTGGTGAGTATCTACATTGATTGAATGGCTTGTGGCAAATATCTACATTGATTGAATGGTTTGTGTTGAATATTTACATTGATTGAATGGTTTGTGGTGAGTATAGCCATGCACTGCTCCTCCATTAAACCATGCACTGCTCCTCTATTAAGCCATGCACTGTGCTCCTCTATTAAGCCATGCACTGTGCCTCCATTAAGCCATGCACTGTGCTCCTCCATTAAGCCATGCACTATGCTCCTCCATTAAGCCATGCACTGTGCTCCTCCATTAAGCCATGCACTGTGCCTCCATTAAGCCATGCACTGCTCCTCTATTAAGCCATGCACTGTGTGCCTCCATTAAGCCATGCACTGCTCCTCTATTAAGCCATGCACTGTGCTCCTCCATTAAGCCATGCACTGTGTGCCTCCATTAAGCCATGCACTGTGCCTCCATTAAGCCATGCACTGCTCCTCTATTAAGCCATGCACTGTGCTCCTCCATTAAGCCATGCACTGTGTGCCTCCATTAAGCCATGCACTGCTCCTCTATTAAGCCATGCACTGTGCTCCTCCATTAGGGCATGCACTGCTCCTCTATTAAGCCATGCACTGTGCTCCTCCATTAAGCCATGCACTCTGTTCCTCCATTAAGCCATGCACTGTGCTCCTCAATTAAGCCATGCACTGCTCCTCCATTAAGCCATGCACTGCTCCTCCATTAAGCCATGCACTGTGTGCCTCCATTAAGCCATGCACTGTGTGCCTCCATTAAGCCATGTGCTGTGCTCCTCCATTAAGCCATGCACTGCTCCTCCATTAAGCCATGCACTGCTCCTTCATTAAGCCATGCACTATGCTCCTCCATTAAGCCATGCACTGTGCTCCTCCATTAAGCCAAGCACTGTGCTTTAAGAATTCTTCCCTCTCTAAAACATTTTCCCTTTGTGTCAAAATCTGGAGGTATTATCTGATTATTTTATTCAGTGCTTTGCACTTTCTTAGCAGAGGTCAGTGTGCAGCCTTCATCTGCATCTGATGCCTCTTAACAATAAATATACTTCCTTCAAGATGATTTTTTTACATATTGTTTTATATAAGTGTCCAACCTCTTGAACAGTGAAAATCAAATGCATAAAATCCTTGGAAAATTCAAGAAATTTGACACCGAAGAAAATCCTGAAGCTTTTATTAAAGGACACTTTTATAATTTTTGTATTTTTTCTTCATCTTTTTCATAATATTAAAGGTGATTCTTTCTTTCAATTTACTTTTGTCAAATTGTGTGAAGTCTAATACTGAATGCATGTAGGAGTGTTGGCAAAAAGTACTTCATAAGTAGAATGACCAGGCTGATATCTGTTATCAATATCACAAACTTTGATCAGACCGCATAATATAAGGATATTTGTTTTTATGAACTCTAGAGTAAAATCTACATTTTTGCATGTTTTTTTTTTTTAGCGGGAGGAGGGGGGAGGGGTGGAGGGGAGTCATTCACAGTTATTTCAAATTTTACTTGCTAATTCCAATTACACAAGGTAGGATGAGGATGGCAATGATTATCTTACTGTATTTCTATTGTTTTTAATCGTTTTGTTTTGCACAGTAACTTAACTTAGCCCCCCCCCCCCCCACTCCCTCCCCCCCCCCCAGAGAAAAAGTATGCGATGTCAAAACCAGAAGTATAATTTTGAGGAAAATCAAACATATTCAACTCTGTTGCATTTTTTTAAATAGGAAGAACCTCTGTAAAATAGGGCTTCATAACATAACTTGTATTGTTTTCAAATTGACCTGCTGTGATTTTAGACCTTACATTGCTAGATGTCCACAGACTTTTACAATGAATAGGAAAAATTTCAGTTTGTAAATAGTCTTTCTAGATTCTCTTTGGTTTTTCTTAGTTTCTCTCTTATTCATATAAATGTCCTTATAGCATTTCAAAGAAATTCCAGTAACATACCAGTGCAAGTAATACACTTATAGACATATTCCTGTAAATTTTCATGTGAATTTATATAAAAGAGGACATTAAAATAAAATACATGCCTAAAAACCAGATATCTTATTCTGTATAGGAGTTATTCCCAGAGTGCATTGAAAAGTGACTGGTGCACTAAGTTAAATAAACGGTGTAATGTCATAGCTGCACTTCCAAAACAATTTTTATGTTTTTCTTTGAAATATGCAAATATTTATGCAAATTTGTGATGTATCACAGAGCATCTTGTGTATTTTCTTCTGTAAATTCTTTGTTTCTTAAATGTATACCACATTTCTTTTAAAGGATTAGTTCAGTAGTCAAGCAAGTCCATCTTATATGAAAGAGGACTGCAAAAGAAACAAAATAGTGAAGAAAGCATTGCAAAATCTTATTCCATTAAGGAGATATTCAAGTTTCAAATTTGGTATCAATTCTGTAGAAACGGCCGAAATCAGACAAGTTGTGATTTCACAGCCTCAGATTCCTCAAAGTCTTTATGTATTTAAAAAAAAAAGTTTATTTAATTTTGTCACTATTTAGATTATTTTTCGTCAAACTTTCTTTAGGTTGTATATTTTAGATACTTGTTCTAGATTCAGTTTTACTACTTTTTTGACATATCCCATGGTTTTAAGCTACAAAATGACAGGACAAAATATGATAGAATACATAAAGACTTTGAGGAATCTAAGGCTATGACATCACAAGTAGTCTGATATCAGTCGTTTCTTCACGATTATACCAAACTTCAAATAAACTTAAATATCTTCTTAAAGGAATAAGACTTGAATGCTTTCTTCACCATTTTGTTTCTTTTGAAGTCTCTTTCAAATAAGATACACATGCCTGTCCACTGAACTAATCCTTTAAGTGGTTCAGAAATTTTAGCAGCAGTAATAGACTTGCTCGTCATTTTCAGTGACTGAGATTTAGAAGAAAAAATGCAAGAAATACATCAACTATCCACTTCATACATGCCAATTTTATCATAAATACAAAATTGGCCAAGTTAGAATCAACCATAACTCAATTACTGAACTTTTGTCGTATTATCACATACCCACTTTCTACTCGTATTTCAAATTATTTTGAAGACTCGCAAAATTGATTCAAAAGTGTGATTAGTCTAGAGTGATTGATGACTAAGTTTTTTTGTTTTGTTTTAAACAAAAGCTAGTTACCTTGAGTAAGAGGAGTGTATTCATTGTTTTGTTGTGGTGCAAGTTCTGTCATCAGATATAGCAAGAATTAATTACAATTGTTTACACATAACTTATATCTGACCAGTGAGTGATGAGTTGTCTATCACTTCATATCGAATTTCAAACACTATTCCTTAAATTGGTAAATACCCCAAAGCAAAGTTATTAAATATGAAGGGTTATGAAATCCTTCTTGAAAGAAGTTGCAAACTTGATGAGTGAAGTTGCAAGGACAAGCCTTCAGACAGTACTCTTGAACAGTGAGTTGTCACTTACGACAAGTGATAAGCCCTTAGATTTGAGAAAATGTCACTTTTAGTCATCTTCATGAATATTTAGAAGTCACTTTTTTTAGATTTGTAAAAATTTGTGAAGTGTTTGAATTGAATTGGAGGTCAACTTTATCTCAATTTACACATATTGAATGTATTGTCAACCTAACTATACCATACGTAAGCAAATATTGTGTGAGTTTTGGTAGATCTTTGTCAAACAATTAAATGGTGAATTTTGTTGCATGACATTGTTTGAGAGTGACTAGCCAATGAACTTTTTCTTCTTTTCTCCTCGGTCAAATTTAAATACTCTGAAAGATTAAGCAGATTTAAATCTTCAGTAAATACTTTTCTTGCCTTCCTGAGTTTACTACAATTGCCGATTTACAGCAAGAGCAGGGCCCCTGACACAGGTTTCATATTGGAAGGAGGAGAGGGAAAGGGGGAGGGGAGAGGGGGGGCAAGACCAATGTTGTCAATCGCCAATCGGACATGTTGGACAGTGAGCGTATGTAGGGTAGAGTCTTACATGAACTTTGCATGAGTGTAAGTGTTCATTTTGTGACAGAAACCTAAACTTGATACAAGTGTAAATTGATTAGAAAAAACAGTCATAATAGTCATAAAATGAAATGTAACATGTTGTACACGAACCTGCATGTCATTAAGCCATACTAATTCATTTAGCCATACTAATTTATTTAACCATGCTAATTCATTTAGCCATGCTAATTCATTTAGCCATGCTAATTCATTTAGCCATGCTAATTCATTTAGCCATGTTAATTCATTTAGCCAAACTAATTCATGTAGCCATGCTAATTCATTTAGCCATGCTAATTCATTTAGCCATGCTAATTCATTTAGCCATGCTAATTCATTTAGCCAAACTAATTCATGTAGCCATGCTAATTCATTTAACCATGCTAATTCATGTAGCCAGGCTAATTCATTTTGCCATGCTAATTCATTTAGCCATGCTAATTCATTTAGCCATGCTTATTCATTTAGCCATGTTATTCATTATTTAAATATTTGTCCACTTTCATAAGGTGTATATAAACTAAGTTAAAAATAGTGGTAATTAAAATTTTAAATTGTAAAGAAAAAAAATATTGTAATCTTTTTCCTGCAAGCAATTGTTCAATTTTGAAGCTGTGAGAGATTTGTGTTCAACGACTGATTACAGGTTGAGAGTGAAAACCCATTAACACATTCCTTTAAAATTTGTATGTATTTGATTAAAGTATGACACCTTTTTATTAAAAGTAAAGCTCTTGGTATAAGAAAAGATGGGGGGAAATATGTTTGTGTAAATGTGTATATCATACCTCATCTCAATAACTAAAACAAAGGCATGACATATTGTCATGGAAGTGCTCCTTAGTTTAATCAGATTTACTGCACCACTTACTTCGTGAATTGTGACAAAATTATGGAATCTTTGAATTTGAAGAACTCCTTGTCAGCCTGTAGGAATAAGATATCAGCATGGTTCCTCTATTTTCTAGCTGGGTTTGAGAAGCCTTTGGGAATATTCCTTTTAACGCATAGTTCATTAAAGGTCTATGGACAGATACAACAGTTTTCTATGCAACCGTCAACTGAAAAAGCATTAACTCTGAATTTTAAAGTATTTAAATTTTTGTCTTGCCTGCAAAGAAGGAAAGTGACATAAGCGGCGGCATCTGCATCCACAAATGATTTAGACCAACAGAATGAGCTCAAAACGCCGCAATACTTTTAATTACGTTCCGGGAATGGAACACCTCATTGGTGTTTGCATTCATGTAAGGCCACCTCCCCATCTTTATTCAAAACTTCCTCTCACCCAGGCAGTTCCAAGTTCAGATAGACACCCTCTCCAAGCCGTGCCCCAAGAAGAGGGCGCCCCAAGGCAGCATCCTCTCTCCCACTCTCTTCAACCTGAGCATTAATGACATCGGGAATGACCTTGGCCCCAGCATCAAACGTACCCTCGTGGATGACTTCACCATCTTCTACTCCTCCCCTAGCTTCTATTGTTGAAAATAGGCTCCAAACCAGCCTCAATCAGCTGCAAGTCTGGAGTAACAATAACGGTTTTAGATTCTCCAAAGACAAGACAGTCTGCATGCACTTTTGTCATTTCAACAACCTCCACCCCAACCCGAACTTTGTGCTCAATGGGAATCGCATCCCTAAAGTTGAAAACACAAAGTTCCTTGGTCTAACTCTAGACCCCAAGCTCACCTACAAGCCACATCACCAACCTGAAACTAAAATGCAATAGCACCCTCGACCTCCTCCGACTGCTCTCCAACACTACTTGGGAGCGAACCGCTATGCTCTCCTCAAAATTTTCAGGCTCACCATTCGTGCTGCTTGACTATGGCAATATTGTTTACTGTGTCGCTCACAACTCATACCTCAACCACATTAACACCATCCAAAATGAAGCCCTCAGGCTTTGTCTAGGAGCCTACAGGACCTCCCAATCACTAGCCTTCATGTTGAAGCCAACTAACCCCTTTCTACTTAGATGTAAAAAGCTTAGCCTCTCCTATGCTTTTAGAGTCCTCACCAACACCCAGAACCCTGTTTACAACCTCATTAGGTACCCCAATTTCTCCTCCCTCTTTGATAGACTAAAACCCTATCGCCCCTTCAGCTTACGACATTAAATCAGACCTCTTTCAACTTGGCATCAACCCCGCCACTCTCGGCACCTATTCCTGGCCCACTTTTCCGCCTTGGGCCACCCCTTCCTTCTGTCCACCTAGACCTCTCCACTTATAACAAAACTCAAACTCACCCTAATCTCTTCATCAATCTCCACAACCAAATCAAAGACCAACTCTCAAATTACACCTCCATCTATACTGATGGCTCCAAGGAAGGCAACAAGACAGCTGCTGCTGCCATCATCCAAGACATCACCCTCAGTAGCAGACTTCCTGACCACTCATCCATCTTTTCAGCCGAGGCTAAGGCCATTCTCCTCGCCCTCAACTTTATTGAGTACTCTCCTCTTAGTCACTTTGCCATTTTCTCTGACTCAAAGGCTGTTCTTACTTCATTACTCAATCTTAAATGGGATAACCTCACCTGCCACCTCCTCCTCCGAAACTCTTTTCTCCCACCCTCTGCAGGAAAAGTGTTCTTTCTTCTGGATACCCAGCCATGTTGGCATCCCTGGCAATGACAGGGCTGATACAGCCGCTAAGCTTGCCCTTAACCTCCTCCCTTCCCTTTTCCCAAAACCCTCTCTGACATCAAACCGCTTTATCGCTTCTCTTGTTCGTGACCGCTGGCAAACCTTATGGAACTTCCAAATTGATAACAAACTCCATGTTATCCAGCCCACAATCCCGATCAAATCCACCATCAACAACCTTCTCGTGACGACAACGCTCATATTACCCGTCTTAGAATTGGTCACACCCACCTCACTCACTCCCACCTCCTTATTGGTTCCCCAACCCTCTGTAACAATTGCCACTGCATCCTCACAATCCAACACGTTCTCCTTGCTTGCCCCCTGTACAACCTTCCCAGAGCTTCTCTCGCTCCCCACAACTCAATTGCTGAGTTCTTCCAAAAAAATCCTCCAGATAAAATAGTCTCCTTCCTTCAGCATGCATCCCTCTACAACCATATTTAATTCTCCTCTTCCACCCCCTCTCTACTTTGTTTTTAGTTTTACCCATGCACCTCCTCTCTCGATCACAGCTTTCTGGCTTTTGTTCTTGAATTTCTCTCATTCTTCCCCTGGTCTTTTTCCTTACTACCTCTAAAATGATCTGACCTCTCAGGCACAATTTGACCTTCGTTGTCGTGGTGCCGTTAAGACCTCATCAAACAAACAAACAAACATGAGCTCATAACTTTTGTTATGAATGGTGTTTGCATTCATGTAACTTGGCACAAGGGTAGAGGAATTCTTGGAATGGCAATCTACTCACAGAAAAAAAGGGATGTCGCTAACCGCCTCGCCGCCTCTTTCAGCAAAATCTTGTCCTAGCCCAACATCTCCAAGGCTTTCAAAGTCAAAAAAGCTTGCGACAAAACCCAGAGAATTACTTTTTCCTTCAACAACACTAAAAGCTACAACACCCCTCTCACCTTATCTGAATTAAATCAAGCCATCAACAGCACTGGCTACACCTCCAAGGGCCCAGATAACATCCCCTACCAGTTCCTGAAACACCTCCCCAACAAGGTTGCCACTATCCTACTCGCCATCCTCAACCACATTTGGTCCTCACACTCCTTTTCCCCTATCTGGAGGACAGCTGTTATCACCCCCGTCCCCAAACACCGGGAAAGAATAGCACCAACCCCTCCAAATAACCCCTCCCCCCATCACCCTCACCTGCTGTCTCTTCAAAATTATGGAAAGGATCATCAACCAGAGACTTAACTAGTTCCTCGAAACAAACAGAATCTTCTCCTCTCACCAAATGGGCTTCCAGAAACATTGCAATACCTTGGACCAGTAATCACGCTAGACACGTTCATTGCCATCCTTTTTGACCTTGAGAAAGCTTTCGACACCACTTGGAAATACGGCATTACCCACAAGCCTCTCACCATTAGCCTCGGAGGTCACCTCTCCATCTTTATTCAATACTTCCTCTCATCCAGACAGTTCCAAGTTCCTATTGGCCACACCCTCTCCAACACATACCCCCAATAAGAGGGTATCCCCCAAGGCAACATCTTCTCCCCTACTCTCTTCAACCTGAGCAACATTGCGGTCAACCTTGGCCCCAACATCACATGTGCTCTCTATTGAAGACCTTGCCATCTTCTATTTTACTCCAGCTTTTCTCTTGTTGAAAGTAGGCTCTTAACTCAGCCTCAACCGGCTGCAAGACTAGTGCAACAATAATGGTTTTAAATTCTCCAAAGATAAGACAGTCTGCATTCACTTTTGACATTTCAACAACCTCCACCTCAACCCGAACCTTGTGCACAACGGCAATCACATTCCAAAAGTTGACCACACTAAGTTCCTGGTCTACCCCTAGACCCCAATTTCTCCTACAAGCAACAAATCAACAACCTGAAACAGAAATGCAACAACTCCCCCAACCTTCTCTGCCTCCTCTCCAATACTATTTGGGGTGCGGACCCCCACGATCTCCTCATATCTTCAGGCTCACCATTCGTGCCAAGCTCGACTATGGCAATATTGTCTACTGTGCCGCTCACAACTCTTACCTCAACCAAACCTTATCTCCTTCCTTCACCATACCTCCCTCTACAACCATATTTAGTCATCCTCCCCCATCCCCCTAACTACTTTCACCTTTTCCTTTTTTACACCCTTGCACTTCCTCTTTCGGTCCCAGCTTCTTTGCTATTAGCCCCCATTCTTCATTCAGACTTCTCCTATTATCTTTTTTCCTTTCTCTGGAATGATCTAACCTTTCGGGCACAATTTGACCCTTGTTGTCATGGTGCAATTAATCCTTCATCAAACAAACAATTGATTGATATCTTCCTCTTTCCAAATTTATTTTGTTATTCAAAATCAAAACAATTCATATAAAGAGGCTGATGAAGCTTTAAAAAAGCATAGTTTTGTATAGCCAGTAGCATAAAAAAAGCATAACATTTCACAATAAATGTCATTAATCATAAATAAAATTTCTAAAATAGTGGCTGAAAGGCCTGAAAATAGAAGACAGGGATGCTGTATAAACTTAACATTACCTGTTACAAGGGGAACTTTAGGGATGCCAATGCCCCAATTGGGAACTATAGGGATGCCAGTGTCCCCAAGGGGAACTTTAGGATGCCAATTTCCCTGAGGGTAACTATAGGGATGCCAGTGCCTCAAGGGGAACTATAGGAATGTCAATGCCCAAAGGGAACTATAGGGATGCCAGTGCCCCAAGGGGAATTATAGGAATGTCAATGCCCCAGGAAAATTATTTAGATGTTAATGCCCCAAGGGGAACTATAGATATGCCAATGCCCCAAGGGAACTATAGGAATGCCAACGCCCCAAGGAGAACTATAGGGACACCAACGCCCCCAAGAAAACAGTAAGTACGTCAATGCTCCCAAGGGGAAATATAGGTATGCCAATGCCACAAGGGGAAATATAGGTATGCCAATGCCACAAGGGAACTATAGCCAACACCCCAAGGAGAACTATAGGGACGCCAACGCCCCCAAGAAAACAATAAGTATGCCAATGCCCCCAAGGGGAACTATAGGTATGCCAATGCCACAAGGGGAAATATAGGGATGTCAATGCTCCTAATGGGAACTATAGGGACCCAAGCATTCCAAGGGGAACTATAGTGGCGTCAACACATCTTTTGTAGAAGTTAATAAATTTATCTAAATAATTTACAGGTTAACTTAGAATTGGTTTACAAAAATTATCATATAAAAGCCATGAATATTTGTAAGTTTTATTTTAAATTCTGTGCATTGCAAAAATTATCCCACATTGATTTCATTGAGAAGCGCTTGTTGAACATATTTTGTAGTTTTCACATGTATCTAGTATGAAGGAATACTCTGATATCTTGTTTTATTTGACAATATATCCCAGTAACAATCTCACAAGTATTTTTGATGAAGTACAAACAGAAAGTATGACACCCCTGTGATAAGTAAATGATGATGGACTGGTTCATTTCATGCAGGGGGGTGATAAAGGATTAAACAGCATGACATGTTCCTCACAAGTGATATTGAATCCCAAATCATCAAAGCCCAGGTTCTTACCCCTGGTGTGTCTACTTCCTAAGATTTTAAAGTCAAATTTTCACAAATTGAGGGCAAATTTAATTGGCCTGCTGGGATAAGTCAATATGCAATCATATCACAGTAAATCACTTGTTTGTTTCTCTTAAAGCACAGTGGATTTGTGTGGTTGTGCTTCTTCCTGCCATAACAAGGGAATGTCTTTTAAGTAATGAAATCTGTGATGTGGTCATAATACCTCCAATAATGTTAATAACATGAATTTATTACAAATTAGTGAAAAGTCTATAGTCACCAAAAAGTTTTTTTAGATTTCTAGACTGCCTCAAGGATGATTAAAACACATACAATGGTAGAAAAGCCTACATTGATCCAAATCTGCAACGCAACGAAAAATGATTCCATTACAGTAATGATCTCTTGTGTCACACCTTTTAATTAAATTTCTGAATCGTCTTTTTTACAATTACGTCGGGTGTTAGCCCACAGTAACTTGTAACCTCAATTACGTCGGGTGTTAGCCCATAGTAACTTGTAACCTCAATTACGTTGGGTGTTAGCCCACAGTAACTTGTAACCTCAATTACGTCGAGGTGTTAGCCCATGGTAACTTGTAACCTCAATTACGTCGGGTGTTAGCCCATAGTAACTTGTAACCTCAATTACGTTGGGTGTTAGCCCACAGTAACTTGTAACCTCAATTACGTTGGGTGTTAGCCCACAGTAACTTGTAACCTCAATGAATTTGCTGATTCACTTTAAAAATTATAATAGACATTTAAAAAACTACAAATTTGCAGAAGAAAATACAAAGGTCGTCCTGTCATACATCACAGATTCCCATAAACATTAGCATATTGAAATCTGCTGTAAAATGGTCAATTTATAGACGTCTGAGAATGCTGTAAAATGGTCAATTTTCATAAATGTTTTTTTCTTTGTTATTTGTTTCTTATATTTCAAAGCAATTTACAAGTTTCCTCCGTACACCTTTAATGACATGATTCTTCACACGTGATATTGATGAGAAGAGTATTTAGCTTCAATGCACTCCATATTAGAAACGATAATTGTATGTCGATTGGATATTGGATTGCAATTAGAAACATTTGGGTTTCAGTTTAAAAAACACTAAAAGTCATACAACTAGATGTATTGCCCACACAGCAAAGTCACAATTCTTATTCTTTACATATTTTACACAATATCAGATAAAAGTCTAATGCATTAATTGAATTAACTTCTTAGGGATATAAGAACTATACCAGTAAACTCTGAATTTGATATTGAATTTAAAGTGTCTTAATTGGAAAATCATTTTTTACCACAAAACTAGTCGACCTATGATTCTGTAATTTTCTTGTTTACATTTGCGCAACAATGAAAATACAATGTTTACTGGGATTACCCAGGAATATAGTTCCTTAATGCATCCACTCACTAAGACATTGTGACAATTGTGCTTTGTACACTTTAGCACATACAATGAGGAAAATTGGATCATAATCACTTTTCACATTTGGCCTCACCACTAGCTACCAAATCTTGGAAAATCAAATTCAGTCCATGTCCGACCAGCTTTAAATTTAGTCCATATCCAGTTTTAGATTCAGTCCATGTCCAGTAATAGATTCAGTCCATCTCCAGTTTAGATTCAGTAAATGTTTAATTTTAGATTCAGTCCATGTCTAGTTTTAGATTCAGTCCATGTCCAGTTTTAGATTCAATCCATCTCCAGTTTTAGATTCAACCCCATCTCCAGTTTTAGATTCAGTCCATGTCCAGTTTTAGATTCAGTCCATATCCAGTTTTAGATTCAGTCCATCTCCAGTTTTAGATTCAATCCATCTCCAGTTTTAGATTTAGTCCATGTCCAGTTTTAGATTCAATCCATCTCCAGTTTTAGATGCAGTCCATGTCCAGTTTTAGATTCAGTCCATGTCCAGTTTTAGATTCAGTCCATGTCCAGCTTTAGATTCAATCCATCTCCAGTTTTTAGATTTAGTCCATGTCCAGTTTTAGATTCAGTCCATGTCCTGTTTTAGATTCAATCCCATCTCCAGTTTTAGATTCAGTCCATCTCCAGTTTTAGATTTAGTCCATGTCCATTTTAGATTCAATCCATGTCCAGTTTTAGATTTAATCCATGTCCAGTTTTAGATTCAGTCCATGTCCAGTTTTAGATTCAGTCCATGTCCAGTTTTATATTAGATCCATCTCCAGTTTTAGATTAAGTCCATGTCCAGTTTTAGATTCAGTCCAAGATTCTGTTTTCCTCCTCTAAATTGAAACAAACACTTTTGACCTCTTTGTATGACAGGTCAACTGATTGTTCTCCATGGATCCTGCATACACTCCTGGATGAAAATGAATGTTAAGAAGCTGGAACATTGATAGAATTGGCTCTCTCTACATCTAGATATTTGTATTTGTCTTGTGATGACACTGTTTGTCCAGCCAAAGCAAACTTAGTTTCAATGTAGATTTGGTGAGGGTATAGGGGAGCCTTTAGCATACATTATGGTGCTCAAATCAGCTGTAATCATTTGTACTTAATACAAAGATGACAAATATTACAAATAAGACCAGTGTTATTTTAAAGCTTCCATGAGTTAGCAAAGCTTTTTGACAAGAGTCCCTGAACAGTCTTAGCACTAAGTGTTTTATGCTCATGGACATGGTGGTACTTGGCACTGGAACTTGTAAGGTAAAGCCGCTATCTGCAAGTGAAGAAAAAATGAGATATACTGATTAAATGGAATGCTGAGGCTCATTGTATCACATGAGGCATCTACAAGGATCATCCATAGCACACGATCTGAAGCCTTTCTCTCCCAGCTAAGACCTGGTTCCTTTAGTTCCTTTTCAACAGACCTGCGCCAGGCTTTATGTGATCTGCCTCTTCTCCTCTTACCTTGCGGGTTCATTAAAGTTGGGTAGAGCCTCAGGTTGTATTCATAGCACATGGCCCAGCCACCTCCATCTTCTCTTTTTGACTACCAAAGAGAGCGGCAGTATCAGAGGTGAGCTTCATTGCTGATGATGTTAGGCCAGAAAAGTTTGCTTATGTGATAAATAGATTTATTACTACCTTTTGAATATACAGAAAATTGCATATACAATATCACAAAAGGAACAGAAAACTAAATATCTTAAGAAAGAAATGGATCAGCACTGCCGGGCCAAAACCCTGAAATACTTTCAGTTCTTGTCATCTTAATATTTTTGCTGGAAATTTGATTTTTGGGGATCAAAACTGGAATTCCTGAAAAGTGAAGGGATTATATTCAATTAATAAACGAGAGATCCATATTGACCAGCTGTGTCTGGCCATGCTTTTCCTGGTCTCAAAAAGTAGCGCAGTTCATGAATAAATGTAGGTCACTTGTGTGACCGTTGAGTGGATCATACACCGGAAGCCTAGGAGATGGTGTATGACTATGACGTCACTGATGACAATCAATATGCTCAGCCTCGAGTTCTACTTACATTTCATTCCCGCTGTTTTATTTTGATGTGATTGGTTTCATCTTACTGTGGGTGGCAACAGGTTTTTAATTCTCTTGATGATGTGATTGCATCAAAAAATGTGTCTTTTGGTTTTTCTCTCACTCATGTTCCAAAAAATTCAATATTATTTTCTAAAGTATATAAACTTGATCAAGATCCAGATGTAGGTTTTTCCTGCTGGGTATGTAGACATGGAGCTGAAAAACATTAATTTAAAACATTGCTTTTACTATTTTTTTCTTCTAATGAATTTCTTTTTATCCTTACATTTTGCCATGTGAGGCAGCATGTTTCATCTGCTTGTTTCATCGGCAGACTGTAGGTTCAGATGAAAACTGACATGAATGATATAAATCTCAAAGTGGTAGAGTTTAATTTTCATGAAGCTTATAAGAGGTCGAAGGTCACAGAAAATTACCATAATTGAATCCAACTTCAGAAAGAATAATGTAAA
Source organism: Chiridota heheva (assembly GCA_020152595.1). NCBI lineage: Eukaryota > Metazoa > Echinodermata > Holothuroidea > Apodida > Chiridotidae > Chiridota > Chiridota heheva. Next base: position 635,497 of record JAIGNY010000962.1, on the reverse strand, counting down.
GAATTATTTGTAAAATCCATATCCAACTCTTTTTCATGAATCTACATATTTTCATGAATGTGGAAAAGAAAATCCTGGTAGGTTTTCCGCTTTTGTATATATGATACAAAATTTATATTATTATATTGATAAAAAGGTACAACTGGAAAGATGTTGCTGAAGCAAAGGAGCCCAACTTTAGTGGGAGAGTTAGTGAGTGGTATATTGCCCCAAAAATGTTAACACTGACATAAGCCCCAAACTAACCTTGCCAAATTTTGCTCATGTTTTTGCCTGAAAATATAGTACTTGAGGAGAATTTGCCCTGTACACCCCAACCTCATATGTCTAGAGTTGTAGCCCTGTGCACCCTATCTCCCCCACTTCATATGTGTAGAGTTGTAGCCCTGTGCACCCTATCACCCCCACCTGGTATGTGTAGAGTTGTAGCCCTATGCACCCTATCTCCCCCACCTCATGTGTAGAGTTGTAGCCCTGTGCACCCTATCTCATATGCCTAGATTTGTTGCTATGTGCACCCCCACCTCATATGCCTAGAGTTGTTTCCCCTGTGCGCCCTAACTCATATGCCTAGAATTGTTGACCTGTGCACCCACCTCATATGCCTAGCATTGTTGCCTGTGCACCCCACATATGCCTAGAGTTGTTGCCCTGTGCACCCACCTCATGCCTAGAATTGCTGACCTGTGCACCCCACCTCATATGCATAGAGTTGTTGCTATGTGCTCCCCCACCTCATGCCTAGAGTTGTTTCCCCTGTGTGCCCTACCTCATATGCCTAGAGTTGTTGCACTGTGCACCCCACCTCATGCCTAGAATTGCTGACCTGTGCACCCCACCTCATGCATAGAGTTGTTGTATTTGCACCCCCACCTCATATGCCTAGACTTGTTTTCCCTTTGCACCCTACCTCATATGCCTAGAATTGTTGACCTGTGCACCCACCTCATATGCCTAGCATTGTTGCCTGTGCACCCCCACATATGCCTAGAATTGTTGCCCTTTGCACCCCACCTCATGCCTAGAATTGCTAACCTGTGCACCCCGCCTCATATGCATAGAGTTGTTTCCCTGTGCACCCCACCTCATATGCCTAGATTTGTTGTTATGTGCACTCCACCTCATATGCCTAGAGTGTTGCCCTGTGTACCCCACCTCATATGCCTAGAGTTGTTGACCTGTGCGCCCCACCTAATATGCCTAGAGTTGTTGCCTTGAAGGAATTGCAAGAGAACATAGAGATAATTGTATCAAAGCTTTGAGGTGTTATAACAAGTCATGAAGTTGTGGTTAGGTCCTACAGGTGCGCTCAAGTTGCAAAGTTGTGATGTTGCACTTATTTTATAAAGTTGTGTTCAGGTCATAGTTAAAAGTGTGCTAATATTATGAAGTTGTACTGGAGTTGAGTTGTAATCAGGTTATTAAGTTTTGATCAGGTTATACAGTTGTGTTCCAGTGGTGAAGTTGAACTGAATTGTATGTGAAGATGATGATGTTTTGTCATTTTCGTGCTGTAGATCAGGGGTCCCAAAGTCATGGCCAGGCTGTGTGACCCCAGTATAAATTAAAAGGAAGATTATAAATCTTGAAAAAGAAACAAAACTACTTACATCTATTCCCCTGTAAGCGCATGGGTATGTCTTCTTGTTACAATTATGCTGTTTTAGACATTTTCCATATTGTTTTAAGCACTGAAAATCTTGGGCTTCACACACGCCACAGTCTGGTTCAGGGGGAAAGAACCGACATGCCAAGCAACTGGTGTGTTGACACTCACTCTGGCATTCCTGCTTGATGTCAGCATTCTCCCTGTAGATGAAAAGGTCATAGCTCAAATAGTGAAAAAGGCAAAATATCCCAGTAATAAATATGCACAGTCAGCTGCAAATTGTATAATTATTAAAAAGGAGAGCCAGATTTCAATATTACAGTAAATTACATGCTTCAGACCTTTTTGAGAGAACACTTTTTTTACTTTCCAAATTGATATCTTCTGTATGGTGATTTTTTGTATCGTAGTTTGATTTTGTGATTCCCCCCTCTCACTGTTGAGCCAAAGCCAACCCCTGCCCCCACTGTTCAGCCAAAGCCAACCCCCCACTGTTCAGCCAAAGCCAACCCCCCTCACTGTTCAGCCAAAACCAACCAACCCCTCCCCATTTTCAGTAAGCAAGTCCCACTCATGGTGATAAATATATAAGAAATCAACTTCTGATCATAAATTATGCCACTGACTACCATAATTGTAGAGCCAAGATCCCCACTCTTGAGCCAAAGCCAACCCCCTGTTGAGCCCCCCCCACTGTTCAGCCAAAGCAACAACCCCCTCCCCATTTTCAGTAAGCAATGGTGAAACATAGATAAATTATCACCCATGGTGATAAATATATAAGAAATCAACTTCTGATCCTATATTATGCCACTGACTACCATACTTGTAGGGGACAAGATGGGGAGCACCAAGCCTTTGAAAGGAATTTATCAGAAATCTTGATCCAGGTCAGTTGTCAGAAACTTTGTCAAACTTATTTTTATCAAATTCCCAATTTTTCTGAAGTAAGGTTTTAAACATTTGACTCATGACTGATCCTACAGTAGGTTGAAAAAATTATGTATTTGTTGATTTTATTTTAAAACCTGATTTGAGCTTGTAGCCAAAAATTTAGGCACACCCCCCTCTGCCCCTACCAATTTTTTTTATTTATTTCGCTAACGGTAGTTAAATCGTACCATGACTCATGTAAAGCAATGTTTGATTAGGTGATCACCCCAGAAATTAATCCAGGAACCAGCTCATGCCTGACTAAGTTTTAAGGCAATAATTAACTGAAATTATAGTCTAAGAATTAGGGAATTTTCTCAAAACTTGCTGCTATTTGTTAATTCAACCTCCTTCATTCACTTGTCACCATTGCAATTTGAAATGACTTTTCAGACTCAAAACAATTTTGCACACAAAATAGCAAATAATTTAGTTTAACCTCTTTGTAAGATCTTTGTAAGATTTTCAGAGCTAAATGTTGTGAGGATACAAGTTAGCCGCAACATGATCTTGACCGAAATGTAACCTGATCCCAAATTAATGGAAAGATGAAACAAAAATCAATTGAAGATGTTGTGTGTACCTGCGTGGACTAGATTCATACCGAATGTAGTCTCAAGGTTGAGAGTTTACTGAAGAGGCTCTCACTCCAGAGATGAAGGGAGCGGCAAGCTTCACTTATCGCATGCATCAAATGATGACACAAGTGATGACACAAGTGATGACACAAGTGATGACACAAGTGATGACACAAGTGATGACACAAGTGATGACACAAGTGATGACACAAAGATCAAAAGTTCAAGAAAATAGATTTTAGAAAAATGTTTCGGACAATTAATCCAAAGAAGCATTGAGTGAATTGAATATACTTTAAATTTTGAGTTCAACCGCATCCTTAAGGTTTATAGGTTGAAGGCTCATTTGGAAATAGATATGATCAAAGTAAAATGAAAATCAATTTGGAATTTTTACCTGATGACAAATTTGGGGTTGGTTCAAACTTTGAAAGTGTAAAAGTTCCAATACTGCTTTTCACAAGTAGAGAAATACTGGATTAGACTGGACTGTTTTGTTTTTTTGTTTTTTGTGATAAAAGCATTTTTTGCTCGGGTGGTGGTGGGTAGCACTTCATACTAACAGTGGTAGAGTGTGCAACCCAACAACTCAAAACCATACCCGCAGTATGACAGATTTGTTTGTACCTACAGTATGAAATTATAAATTATACAATTTTGATACCTGCAGTATTGAAGAAAAAAAAGTCAAATTTTGATACCTGCAGTTTTCAATGAGAATATTATAAAAATGGACCAGCAGTATGAAATTAGCATTTAGTAAATCAGCATTTCTTGGGACCTGCACTATGACAAAAATGATGAAAAATAGGCAGCTGCTCGGGCGCACAAATATACATCACATATGGAAGTAGGTTTCATATCATTTATGTACACAAAATTAAGACAGATGAGATGTATGGGTCAATTTTTCAGTCCTAAATTTTAGAGCTCATCATTGAATTATTTGGCATAATTTTGGTGCTCTTGTGACTGAATTTCTCTGTTGTTTAAACAGGCAGTCTCTTTTTAAGTCGCTTACCTGTACAACACAGAGTAGAAAAATACTTGTTCCAGTCACCTGGGCCAGGGATTTGTTGAATTTTGTATCCCAGAGCTATATGTATGCATTTATTATCTCAGAGCTGTATGTGTGAGCTGTATGTATGCAGTTATTATCCCAGAGCTGTGTGTATGCAGTTATTATCCCAGAGCTGTATGTGTGCAGTTATTATCCCAGAGCTGTATGTGTGCAGTTAGTATCCCAGAGCTGTATGTGAGCAGTTATTATCCCAGAACACTATGTGTGCAGTTATTATCCCATAGTTGTATTTATTATGCACTTATTTGCAAACAAACCTAATAATTGCTGAACTTGAGAGTAGAGAAGATGAATGACTGACCTCTTCTACTTGATGGTTAAAATGTATCAACTTGACAGTGAATGCATGACCAAGAAGAGCTAACTTGTGGTTCAATCAATGAGCTTCATTGTGATGGCAGCAGCACTTAGTCTCCATACATAGTGTTCTTTTCTTCCAATGATTTTTGTTGAATCCTGAATTTCTAACAAATTTGGGCTCTCATTTATTTCTTCATTGTGTAGATATTTATCTTCATTAGATTTTTCAGTGTAAGAAATTTGAGTTCAGAAATGTTGTAAAATAATGAGGTAGTGATTAAAAGTAATTCAAAGTGCCAGATTTAAAGCCTATCATAAAAGCTTTTCTGAGTAGAACAGAATTCAAATTTCAAATATAACATCTGTAGTTTGTAGGTTAACAGCTAACCAAAGGTTGACGAGGTTTCATTATATGCAATATTTGTCATGTATGGATTCGTAAGACAGCTCAAAGCTTTATAGAAATCTCTCAAATAATTCCTAAACTTTAAAAAATGACTGGAATATCTACGTAATAGGGGTATAAATAAAATTCAAAAACTCAGAATTAAATTTGAGCAAATGATCATAACAAAGGATTTATATAAGGAAATAGAGCTGCATGGTGTATATGGATTTACATTGTAACTTTGCATTAAACATTTCTGGCTTGAAAATTGAGAAAGTTGTTAAATGGACATTTTGATGATAATTTATATTTTCCTAGTTTTTGAAGCTGATGTTGATGCTACAATAGACCTTAAATATTATTTTGGCATATGCTGTGAAAAGCTAGACGAGTCACTCTGGAACAGCTTCTCAAATTCTAAATAACATTTCTGTCATCATTGAAATTAAAGAGTAAAGATGTACCCAATTGATGACCTGTGAATGTTGGTTTATGTGGGTGTGAGCAGAACCCTACTCATGGGCATGTTCAATAATCTTCTGACTGCTATAATTTGGAACAGGAAAGGAGAAGTGAGAAACCTGTCTTGCATGAGTTCAGAACAAGTGACCCACATTGGCATTACTATTGGATTGTGTAAAGATTATGATTAGAATGAATTTCCATTATGATATCGGTTTGTTTTGAGAGGAGAGAGTGGAAGGAAAAGGGTTGTATAGAAATGAGGCAGAATTAGTATGGAATTATTATCAGAGTTACTATTAGCCATTGTCAGATTGAGGTGCAAGCCCCCTTCTGGTCCATGAAGGGTTACTAATAAACATGCCTAGTCTCAAGGTGCACTTGCAGATCTATCAGACCTACTATGTAGTAACCTTTGGAGGGGAGACAATAGAAATGGCTACTTTGTTGTTAACAATTGGTCTTAATTGAAGTAGATTATGGGTCTAAGTACCCTGGTTTAGCACCTAATAACCATGTGCTTATTCTGTGTGTAGCAAATCTCACACATTTAAAGGCACTTCCTCCATGAATAAAGATGCTCTTTTTTAGCCTATTATTTTTTTTTGTGAAGTTTTTGCTGTTCCATTAGACAGCTATTCCAAAGAGATCCAGTCTTTGGCACACATTCCATTCATTGTCCTTATTCATGTTTTCTTAACAGAGTCCTTAAAAACTTGTTCATATATTCTGATCAACAATAGAACAATCGATACCAATTGATATTGTTCTCACTTCGTAGCTTCCAGACACAAGTAGGGGAGGGCTGACTGCAAATCACTTACACCAACAAAGATTAGCTCATGGATCTTAGCCAAGGGGAACATTAAAGGATCTCAGCATAGGATTAGGGGAAGCCATGTTATGACACTCTTGATCTTTATGGGATTCCTTTTAAGGACCTGTGTCCATTTTGACACCTTCTGTTACATTAGCTATCACTGTAGGTGTTCACTGTGGTATGCCTAGAACACAATCTATTGTCATGAGTCAGACTATTTTAGTTTACAAGTTCTCTGGAGGATAATTAAATTCTATATCGCCTTCTCAAAGTTCAAATGTTGCAATATTTTGAAGTGGTTATACTTCCTCATCATTTTTCTTTTACGTGTATAATGTTCTACTCATGGGTGTAGTCAGCGGGGTCACAAAGGTTGTATGACCCGGGTAAAAAGGTCCAGAAGACATGCTAAAATGGTCCAGAATATATGCTAAAAGATCCAGAAGATATGCTAAAAAGGTCCAGAAGATATGCTAAAAAGGTCCAGAAGATATGCTAAAAGGTCCAGAAGATATGCTAAAAAGGTCCAGAAGGTATGCTAAAAAGGCTTAGAATATATGCTGAAAAGGTCCAGAATATATGCTAAAAAGGTTCAGAAGATATGCTAAAAAGGTCCAGAAGATATGCTAAAAGGTCCAGAAGATATGCTAAAAAGGCTTAGAATATATGCTGAAAATGTCCAGAATATATGCTTAAAAGGTTCAGAAGATATGCTAAAAAGGTCTAAAAGATATGCTAAAAAGGTTTAGAATATATGCTTAAAAGGTCCAGAATGTATGCTAAAATATCCAGATATTTAGTTGACTTTCTGTTTTGCTTTGAAGTTGGATTTAGCATGTGAATAGACTGCTATTTTGACCAAATTAATGGATGGACATAGTGCAGCCCCCACCCCCTGCAATAATTGTTTGTCTGCCATGCAGACCATGCAAAATGTATGGTTGCCCTGATATGATTTGTGGTTGTCTCGGGCAGCTGGACAAGTGATTTGTGGATCCCAGGGTGGGAAGGGAAGAAGGGGGGGGTGTAAACATATCAATATTAATTTATATCATTATTACAAAATAAAACCTGTGCCTGATGCAGAATAGCAAATACGGATCAAAGAACTAATAGAAATATTGCCAGCATTTATTATATATTCTTGTGGAATATTAGAGAATAGAAAAGTAGGATTATAAAAGCACACAAATCATGTACCAATGCTTGTCGCTATTTCTTTTGAAGGAACCAAAAGTTTGAGTAAAATTGCCACATTGAGGCAAAACTAAATATCCCTTGGTTACCTAGGTTACATAGGGGGCATGCCTAGAGGGAAATAAGCATCCTGAAAATGCAAACCCCAGTTAAAAGCAGACATTGCCCAGTCTCCTTGGGGAGTGAAACCTGTGTAGTTGAAGAGGTCCGATGCATACTATCTTCAGAAATAAATCAAACTGGCTGTTACCTTGTATGTTCATAACTATGCTTCTCTATCTGAGATCAAACCAACTTGCCTGTTTTCACACATATCCATTTGATCCTTTCTTGGATAAGCTTCTTACTTTGGTCAGCTTTTAATGTAATCTGGTTGTTATTTTCACTTTCAGCCAAAGTAATCAAAACACAGGTGTTTTCTAAACTGAGGCTAAGATTAGGCTGCCTCCTCAAACCAGAGGAACAATCTTATAAACCTCTTGAGTCAACATTTGCTCTGAGGTGTCCTACCACTGATATCTCAATTATCACATGGGAGTATCAAGTGATCTTTGAGGTCATCACATCGAGAAATGAAATGTTTTCATTCACTTACTGTTACTTAGGTCAAGTTTGGTGGTCAAGCTTCTTATCTGATGTGACAAAAGGTGCAAGAGACAAACTTTAACAGATTCAAAAATCTTGTTACGTTAAGTTCTTCTACATTTGGGTAGAAATGATTCAAACTTAAACAAAGCTTTGAAGAAAATGATATAACTCTTATCTCATTTAAATTTATAGCAGTTTGTATCATTCAAGAAGTGACATCAGTATTGATTAGAATATTTGAAAGGAAAGCATTAGGTAATATATGTGCAAAATTGAACAGGGGCATATAAGGTGAGTGAAAAGAAGTGCTAAGTACTCTTGTCCAGGATTGTAGTGTCTTGCATTACGAATAAATCTCGCAATAAATATTCGGTCTTCATGCCCGCAGAATCGTGGATTTCTGCGGGTGCTATTTTAAGACTCCAGCCCTACGCAAGTAACTAATACCACCACGCCCATCATTGAATCATAAGCAATCAGGAATTAATTGGATTTTGAAGGATGGTTAAATTCTGGTATTGGTAGTATTTGCCTAGGTGTATCATTTGCACACCAATAATGAAAGAAATGGACTGGAAATTTATAGCCTGAGTTATTCGGCATGTGGTTTCAATCCCCAGCGGGTTTCCCACCAGCACTCCACAAGTAGGCATTTTAGCAAGGTTATTAGTAAAGCTATCAATTCTCACTAGAAGGAAAGTTGGTTTTTATTGAGTAATGATAGTTTGTCTTTTCAATATGATTATAAATTGATTAAGTGGAACTTTTTGAATCAAGGTCTTCATGATTTTGTTGGACATCATGCGTGCATTATGAAATGCTAGTCAACATCTTCCTTATTGATTTGATTGTCTTCTCTTTTCCAATTATGTAGTATCATCACAATGCTTTGTTCAGAGTATCGTCACAATGCTTTGTTCAGAGTATCGTCACAATGCTTTGTTCAGAGTATCGTCGCAATGCTTTTTTCAGAGTATTGTCGCAATGCTTTATTCAGAGTATCGTCACAATGCTTTATTCAGAGTATTGTCACAATGCTTTATTCAGAGTATCATCACAATGCTTTTTTCAGAGTATCGTCGCAGTGCTTTATTCAGAGTATCATCACAATGCTTTATTCAGAGTATCGTCACAATGCTTTATTCAGAGTATCATCACAATGCTTTAGTTCAAAGTTTGGCTGAAAATAATGTTGATTAAAAGGCTGCACCCCTTGGTTATTATGATGCGGTTGCAGGGATGAAATATAGGTAGCAAAGATATGATCTTTCCTTTTTTGCCGGCGGGTGGGGTGGAGGGGGAGGAATTGACTAATTCTGCCAGAACGTTTGACTAATGTCTTCCTACTTCACCACTACCTATTGTAACCTGCTTTTCTTTTCCTAAAACACAAATCTTCTGATTTTGCTTTCAGACCAAATACTTCCAATTTGATCAACCTTTCAAGATATAGGAAGTATGATGCTTCACATTCCTCCACCCCTATATCTTACAGGGCTAGTACATCCATCATTCATCGTATTTCCAGAGAGAGGCAACCTCTTCAGATCTTATTCATTTGATTTATGAAATTCTATTTCTTTAATTCTCTTGTTCACCACATGGAGTTGTTTTTACATGACGACTCCTTAATGTCCTAGAGAGATTACTCTTTTCTTGATTTCTCTCCAACCTTAAATGAAAGTGAAATCCATCAAGAGACTCTGTAAATAAAGAAAATGTTTTACATCCCTTGTACAAGGATTAAACAAGTCTTGATAGAGAGTCTTGGCTCCTGTTGTGGTCACTATATCAACAAAGGGATTTGTGCAAAGTTTACAAGGAGACAGGGTGGTGATCAGTCACGTCAGCAGAGAAATAAACATTCCAAACTTGGAAGTAATTTGATTAATACCTCATAGGTATATGATTATAATATTCTTTAAATTACATGACTTGTCCTTCTCCTTAAAAATTTGTTCCAGCAAATCATAAGCACAAACTTACTGTAGCAAATAGTGAGACCACTTTATCTTCATTAAAATAAGCACACAATAAGGACTTCATCCATTGCCAATATGATATTCATCAGCAACTTCCACAACAACTTAGGTTTTCAGAATAAAAAAGATAAAAAGGAAAAATCTGACCCGACCTGGTTATTTATCAGGTCGGGTCTGACTGTTTGAAACTTTAAGGAGCAGAACAACTAATGACATCAAAAGCACTCATATTTCCAATCTATGGCTTATCAAAGTTTGAATAATTCTTAAGTTGTGATGTAAGAAAAAGAGGACTGCAGCTCAAAATTTCGAATATAATTCCTTAGATTTGTGTCCTGTTTTCTTTTCCTTAATTTTCATTAAAGGTACAATGGAGATATCTCAACGTATTCAACTGCTTTCTTTCAAATAATGTTGATAAAAGACTGGAAAACATCAAGTTAACTTTTCCTTGTTGTAAAGTTAAAAAATTTAAATACAATTTTCATAAGGTTAGGTCTTCAAATTCAAAATGCTGTAAACTTATTTTGATAGTTGTTTTGCTCTTTTCATGGTTTACAGCATATCTATTATCTTCCAATAAGGCTCAAGTTGTTGATATCTGCCTACAGATCTTTAAAGGATTAGTTTAGTGGTGGATTGAAGAAAACAAATTAGTGAAAAAGTGAATACATTTTTTTTTAAATATGTTAGCAATTGCTAAGAAAGTGAAGATGAGGGCGCCACCCACTAACAGTAGACTTTTCACACGAGCCAGTACTGCACAAATAAGACAGAACTCAAATCTTGAATATCTTCTTAACAGTCTGAATAAGATATTGAAGTGATTTCGTCACCATTTTGTTTCTTTTAAGGTCGTCTTCCAGAGAAGATGAACTTATTTACCACTGATATAGGTGGGATATGAAGCCCCCCTTCCCCTCCCACTTTCGATTGGCAAATCCTGCCCATGATCACTGAACTAACCTTGAAATGATAAAGTGTCAAACGTATGATTTTTAATCAGCCAGAAACAAAATACACTTTATGTTAATTTTGGTGATGTTTCACGTTTCTACTCATTAACTTGATGATATTTACAAACTCTACTCATTCACTTGATATTTACAAACTCTACTCATTCACTTGATATTTACAAACTCTACTCATTCACTTGATATTTACAATCTCTACTCATTCACTTGATATTACAAACTCTACAAATCAGTTTCAAAGAAAATCAGTACTTTGAAAATTGCCTGAATGATAGAAAAAGGGTTAGTGGGTTTTGAAGTCAAGTGGATAGTCCTCTCAGACATAGGCAAGCAGGTTAGTCACTTAGCTTGAAAAACAAACCAAGGTTGTTGAACAAAAGATGAAGCGGCACAGCTCTTTGTGATGAATCCACACAGCACTTGGTGATGAATCAGCTTGAACCACCGCCCTTCTGTCAACTTACCAGGAAGAAATATGGTGTACACAGTAGCCTAAGACAGGTTTTTAAGTGTGTACTTGTTGTACAAATGTCAATACGTGCTTGATTTATAACAACATTCAACAATTTATGGCTAATCTGTGATGCAAAGAGAAAGTTTTGTGTTGCCCTGTCATGTTCTCTGTTATTCTTTGATGCCTAACTGTGTCTATGTGGCATTTCCAAGTGTGTTCTAAAACTTCCTATTTAAAGAGGAAGGAAATTTGAAAGGCACTGGATAGAACACTGCCTTTTTTTCTTGTTATCTGCACTTTTTATTATACTTCAACACTCACTCTCATAGCCTTCAGACCCAACCTCATTCAGGCACTGGGTAGAACACTGCCTTTTTTTTCTTTTCTTGTTATCTGCTTTTTTTATCATACTTCAAGATTCACTCTCATACCTTCAGACCCAACCTCATTCAGGCACTGGGTAGAACACTGCCTTTTTGGTGAGTATGCAAAGCATAATGCGAACCTATGTAATGGTAATTTCGGCCGGCCTGCCAGTTTTCACTGAGATTTCCTCAGAAATGTTAAAGTTTTTTGAGAATTCCTCTAAAAATAATGTTTCTTCAGATATCCTAGGTTAGAATTTCCTTACAAAATGTTAGTTTTCAGAGACATTTAAGACAAATTGAAGACTAGTTTCCTTAAAAAGTCTACAAAGCATTTGACGTTTCCTTTGAAGATAACTGTAAAATGATATAATTTTTCAATATTCTTTAGAGATTCTCAAGTGTGTTTCTCTCATTGCACTAGAGATTTAAAATCCTTAAAAATTCTTCAAAATATTTGGGAACCAACGGTTGTATCAGGCATGATTATTAAACTCCGCCTTTATTATTGTGGTCAATTGCATAAAGTTGCTACAGTATATGAACTGACCAGACATTTTTATTTAGTATACTCATTCAGGGAGTGTGACAGGATGAGACTGCATATGGACATAGGGAGGGATGCCATTTGGGACATGGATGGGGGCCATGTGCGATATGTGATATAATATATACCATGTGGTATACACCAAGGGCTATATCAGGCATAATTATTTGACTTTTCCTTTTTGTCTTATTCTGACACTTGTAACTGACACTTTCATACATAGTATATGCTCAATCAGGGACTAATAGCTAGAATGAGACTTCTTTTGGAGCCTATGGAATGTCATGTGGGACATGGGGTGGGATGCCATGTGGGATATTGGGTGGGATGCCATGTGGAACAGGGTGGAATGCCATGTATGATATATGGTGAAATGCTATGTATTTACCATTCTAGTTCTTTCTTGTTAGCTGCTGTTTTCATTATACTTCAACACTCACTCTCATTCCTTCAGACCCAACCCCATTCAGACACTTGGTAGAACACTGCCTTTTACCACAATAAAGTTGTCTTGTTATCATAGGGTGGAATGCCATGGGATTGGATGTCATGTGTCCCACCCCATTTCAACAAGTCATTTGCATATAAGTTATTATATGAAGTGACACTTTTATACATAGTATGCTCAATCAGGGACTATGATAGCTAGGATGAGACTTCTTATGGAGCCTATGGGATGTCATGTAATAATAGGAGGTGCAATAATAGGAGGTGCATCCTAGCACGACCCCTCTGCTTCCATTATAGGAGGTGCATCATAGCAAGGCCCCTCTGCTTCCATTATAGGAGGTGCATCCTAGCAAGGCCCCTCTGCTTCCATAATAGGAGGTGCATCCTAGCAAGGCCCCTCTGCTTCCATTATAGGAGGTGCATCCTAGCAAGGCCCCTCTGCTTCCATTATATGTCTTCAATAAAAGGAGGTGCATCCTAGCAAGGCCCTTCTGCTTCCAGTGCATATATGCTTTCAATAAAAGGAGGTGCATCCTAGCAAGGCCCCTCTGCTTCCATTATATGTCTTCAATAATAGGAGGTGCATCCTAGCAAGGCCCCTCTGCTTCCATTATATGTCTTCAATAATAGGAGGTGCACCCTAGCAAGGCCCCTCTGCTTCCAGTGCATATATGCCTTTAATAAAAGGAGGTGCATTCTAGCAAGCCCCTCTGCTTCCATTATATGTCTTCAATAATAGGAGGTGCATCCTAGCAAGGCCCTTATATCTCTTCAATAAAAGGAGGTGCATCCTAGCAAGACCCCTCTGCTTCCATTATATGTCTTCAATAATAGGAGGTGCATCCTAGCAAAGCCACTACCAATATTTCTTTCTCTTTTCTTCCTCAGAATTTTCTTAAAGAAGCATAATGAAAGAAGAATCCATCTTGGATGACCGTATCAGATGACCATCTATAGTAGATACAAAGTAGGGTGGAAAACCCAGAACAAGTTTAAAGAGCTCTCTGTCAAAATTGAGGACGTCTTTTTTGGCTAATTTATGTGAATTTTGAAATAACAGACAGAGATAGGTCTCAGTTTATTACTTGTATGAATCAAATAATTCATTACAAAATTATTATGGTTGATTTGAACATTTTTAATCAATGTTATTAGTACCATCATGGGCAAGAAAAGTGTATTTGAATATAAAATCTAGAGACTTCCTCTCAGTGAGTGCTCTTTGTATGTAGGCCATGGGCTGAAGCTGAACTAATTGTCTTTAGGCCATGGGCTGATGCTGAACTAATTGTCTATAGGCCATGGGCTGAAAGTGAACTTATTGTCAATAGCCATGGGCTGAAGCTGTACTAATTGTATATAGGCCATGGGCTGAAGCTGAACTAATTGTCTATAGATAATGGGCTGAAGCTGAACTAATTGTCTATAGGTCATGGGCTGAAACTAAACTAATTGTCTATAGGCCATGGGCTGAAACTGAACTAATTGTCTATAGGCCATGGGCTGAAACTGAACTAATTGTCTATAGGCCATGGGCTGAAGCTGAACTAATTGTCTATAGGCATAGGCTGAAGCTGAACTAATTGTCTACAGGCCATTGGATGAAACTGAACTAATTGTCTATAGGCCATGGGCTGAAACTGAACTAATTGTCTATAGGCCATGGGCTGAAACTGAACTAATTGTCTATAGGCCATGGGTTGAAACTGAACTAATTATCTATAGGCCATTGGCTGAAGCTGAACTTATTGTCTATGGGCTGAAGCTGACCTAATTGCCTATAGGCCATGGGCTGAAACTGAACTAATTGTCTATAGGCCATGGGCTGAAATTGAACTAATTGTCTATAAGCTATGGGCTGCAACTGAACTAATTGTATATAGGTCATGGGCTGAAGCTGAACTAATTGTCTATAGGCCATTGGCTGAAGCTGAACTTATTGTCTATGGGCTGAAGCTGAACTAATTGCCCATAGGCCATGGGCTGAAACTGAACTAATTGTCTATAGGCCATGGGCTGAAACTAAACTAATTGTCTATAGGCCATGGGCTGAAGCTGAACTCCACCAGTTTGTATGTTGCTTCATGTGGCAAATTTTGAATTTAAATTCATGCTGTTATAAAAAACATTGTCAAGTTCTTTTTCCTTCCATTGGTTGGTATTGCTTACTGACTGGTCCTGTCCTGGGGTCCTGTGCTATATTGTTAGACTTTCATCATCTTATATTTCTTTATACTCAACGACAACTACGTCTTTGAGGTTATAAATTGGGATAAATCTGTTAACTTGTGTCGCCCATGTTTGCAATGTATCTAGTGTGAGGGTTTTGACCAGAAATTTGTAGAATTTGGCAGAATTAAAGAGCCTGAAAATCTACACACAGGGTGTATTCAGTTTTTCATTTACTGTTTGGCACATCTGATCTAAAGCAATTTTAATTTTCATCATTTTCACAAAATTTGCAGTCTAAACTGGACAATATAAGCTGATGCACAAATAATTAAATCCATGAATACAAAGACAGAAAGACTGTGCATGTAGCTATGCTAGCAGTTCACAATTGTAAAATGACACCATTCTTAATAAGAAATTGATGGAACCAACAAATCTTTGAGCATAAGAAATTTGGTACCAACCTATGATGCGCTTGTCATTTGCAAGAATTACATTGGTTAAAAACAGTTACAGAAAACACAGTTACAGGAAACACGCTTACAGGAAACACGGGAAACACGGTTACAGGAAACATGGTTACAGGAAACTCGGTTACAGGAAACACGGTTACAGGAAACATGGTTACAGGAAACTCGGTTACAGGAAACACGCTTACAGGAAACATGGCACATATAAGAGGGGGGAGGGAATGGGGACCTCACTTTTTTTGCTGTTAAAATACAAAATTGTCTAGAAGTTGGCTTAATTTGAACAGGCTTGGAATTAAGGGAGGGGGGGGGGAAGTCTATGACCTTTTCAGACCACCTTTCTTTTCTTATGCTGGCTACGCCACTACACACACACACACTTTCAATCCGAAAATCAGTTTTATTTTTTTACATTATAAAGGCAATATTAGGCCTACCAAAGTCACCGAGAGAATAACAAGGCCTGGGAAAAACTAATATCTGGGGTCCCTTATATCTCGAAATATTTTAAGGGCAAAGAATTACAGCATTCTGTGTCCAATTTAAACCGTTTTTACTAATGCAAAGCATGGGTTTTGCCGGAGGTTTACGCCCCTGTGGCTATTCTTTTTTTTATGGTCATTAATCCTTTTTTTGAGATCTGATCATCAAAAAAAATTATACTCATGTACATTTAGGTTTTCCCAGGGCCAAGGCTACGCCACAAGAGGGGAGAAGTCAACAGTGGTGGGGAGTCTGGCGTCCATACAAAATTTACAATACAAAAGATATACATTCTGAAGAAAAATTGGGTGTAGAGGGGGGATCCATTCATTGCTCTAGAAATCCCACCTGTGATCAGGAGGGTAGGCCCTTATTCTTTATCTTCATAAATCATAATATTTGAGGCAAAATACAATTTCACACTTAAAGAAACTTGTATCAAATTTAGTTCATAATGCTTTCTTCTGAAATAATGGATTGAAAGGACAAAAGGCATGGTCGTATATCTTAATGAATTTGGAAGTTTTGTATGGGAAGCTGTCTTTGCTGTACGGACCACATGGCTGTTTTTTTACTGCTGATACAAAATAATGTGACGACATAATTATTTAGTCCGAAAATATGATCGAAGTTTTTGTCATGGATGATTATATATTCATGATATATGATGATGGGTCACCTAATTTTTTTTTTGAAAGGTCAAAAATGAAATTTAAAAACAATAGCAACAATTTCCTGAATCAAAACTTTTGAAGAATGACGAGTGGTCCAGCTTTTTTCAGCATAGTACAGTGTACTGTACTGTAATATAATACAGTATAATACAGTTTGGGCGCTGGTGGAGTAATTGTCACAAAAATATCTGCAGCCAAGAAGCTTCTTGTGTGGAAGATCATTGCTAACACTGGTGAAGTGGCCATTAACACTATGCTGAAGTGGCCATTGCTGTGTGATTTAATGTGAATTTTCATTGTGAGATTTGTTTTCTGAATAAATATGAAGTAAAACACTTATTTTAAGAACTTTGTTTTCCTGATTTCACAGGAATAGACCTACTAGAGGTCATGCCTTGATTGAGAATTGTACAGCTTTAGTAGGCCTATACAAAAGAAAGTATGAGAATGGCAGCCAATAATGTGTACTAGTGTTACTTAAGCCCTCCCTCCACATGAAATACATTTTGTGTGTAGCCCTATTTTCCCGCCCCAAAACTTTTTAATACATTCTTTTTAAATTGGGGATTATGATTTGATAATGCACCCCCCCCTCTCCTTCCCAGCGTGATCGCCGCCTATGGTGCATAGACATCAGAAAGTCTCTGCATATTCTTTCTAGTTAACACTTATGACAGTATGAAGGACGTTTGATCTTCAAGTGCTGACAGTTTGATTCATTTCATTGTACAGTTGTAAGCTCATATATGTATCTCAAGCAGGGAAGTCATTAATACATTGGGCCGGGTGGTTTTTTATAATATTTATGTTTTCCTGGAAGGTGCATTCCAAAGTTGAAGGGTCATGTTTAGGACCTGGGAGAAAAGCTAAGTTGTGTTGCTTGTGTACTTTTTAATGAGTAGACTTATACAGACCAGTGTTCTTGTATATGCACCGTGATGAAGATTTCCTTAAAATTCATTAAAATTTCGCAGAAGTTGATATTATTTTTTTTGGGTGGGGGGAGGGAGGGGGCTATAATATTTTTAGGGTTAAGCCCCGCCCCCCTTAGACACCCCACTGCTTTCTTTATAACTAATCGTACAAAAAAAATAAAAGTTGTAGCCCTCTGACTGCGACAGGATTAGTATTGTAATCTCCATGCTCAAAATCCGCCATCTTTAATACCCTATACTTAAAAAAGTGGAGATTAATTAACAAACATTTGTAAATCAAACTAAAGATTTTGATTTATCTAGATAAATCTAAAACTTATTACTGCATGATTAATTTTTTAAAGCAGGAGTCAGAAAAAAGTGAAAACTTAAAAAACATAATGGGATTATATTTAAAGCTCAGGATAATTACAAAATAAGTTGGGCATTACTATTATAGAAAAAAGGTGAACAATATGTGTTGTCAAGTTCCGGTTGTTTGCATTGTAATATATTATGATGAATATTAAACTCCTGGATGTTGACGTTTGTTTGAATGTGTCAAAACAATAATCCCGGTGGGTCTGCAACCAGTGAGCTCACAACTGGTTATCAAAGGCTGTGGCCATCTTGACATAATGTCCAGCACTGGATGCTTTCGGGACATTTAACCTTGCTATATGCTATGCTAATAATATTAATTATATTCTTTGTGATTAGACCTGATCAAACTAAAGGACTTTGAAGAAAGTGGATTAAATCTATACTAATGTGGATACTATCTGGAGTTATTCAACTGTATTTGCTTTTTGAGTCCCGAAACACTTTATTCATTTGGCCAAACCAAAAGCGCATCATTGTAAAATGGCAATGGAATTGAATGAAACGTATTTGCAGTCTTTATTTGAGTTTTTATTCAGACGTACTTGCCAACGACCAGCCCTTTGGAAGGGCTGTGCTTGTAAAGGGTGTTCTTGTAATGAGTAGGCTATTCAGACAAGTGAACTTGTGTATGCACCATGCGTAACTCCTCGGCCTGTTGTTTTGCTCTAGTTTATGCTTTGTAATAGGAGGGGGGAGGGGGTGGGGGGGGGTTAGAGTAACACAAATTCCACTGCACGTGGTCATACCATAAAAGGCAAGATTGGTCTAAATTTCATGGATTAATTAGAAATCTTGTTACTTCAGTCAGGGTTACGGGTCACCATTATGCAGGTGAAACTGCCATGGGATATGATATGATATTCATGTTGAATCATGTTATTCATGACGTAATATGTTTTTATACTCTAGTCTGCCAATTGAAAAGTTAATTCTTTAATGAAGTTTAAAGTGATGATATTATTTTCAAATATTATCAAAGTTATAAAATGTTCAAAGGCTAGTTTGAGGACAACAACAAGTAGGCATATTTTTTGTAATACTTTATTGCTTTCTTCTCTTTGATTGTTTGAATGTACTAAAGAATATGCAATGAAGGAGGGTACCTACATATGTTGTGGTGGAATTGACCTTTGCCCTCGCAATAACTCAGTAATCGATCGAGACATGATGGCACCACCCTTTGGAACACACATAATTTATACAAAAAGGCTGATAACTTTTGTTAAAAGCATAATTTTCAGATTTCGCTATAAAGTTATTTATTGTTGCAATTTTTTTTCCACTGGGTGTTGCAAAATTATTTGCTTTTATCTTCTTGTTCGTTGAATGTACTAAGAAAGAGGGTTCTTATCATTTTTTGAATATGAATGTGTAAATGTTCAAAAAGTTGTTATAGTAACAGAATGTGTTTTCTCATCATATGTTGTGGTTGAATTGACCTTAGCCCTCGCGTAAATCAGTAATCGACCGAGACATGATGACACTGCCCATTGATACACACATTAAAATTTATACAAAAAGGCTTGTAACTTCTAGTGAGAAGCATAATTTTTCTGACACCGCTATGATGAAGCGAAAATCAGGAAACTCTTTAATTTCATATATGTGTGTATTAATTTCAACAAAAAAA
The DNA here is from genome assembly GCA_020152595.1 of Chiridota heheva. Lineage (NCBI taxonomy): Eukaryota > Metazoa > Echinodermata > Holothuroidea > Apodida > Chiridotidae > Chiridota > Chiridota heheva. Next base: position 616,042 of record JAIGNY010000962.1, on the reverse strand, counting down.
TTGGTTTATCTCTTCTCTCACCACCAACACCCCCACTAAGAAGATTTGGAGAATGGTTAACAGCTTCCACGGCAGAGTAGGCAAATCTTCCATCTCCCATCTCTCTTGGAATGGAGACCTTCTCACCGCAAAAAAAGACATCGTTGACCACCTCGCCGCCTCTTTCAGCAAAATCTCGTCCTCGACCAACTACTCCAATGCTTTCAAAATCAAAAAAGCTTGCGATGAAGCCCGGAGAATCACTTTTCCCTCTGACAACTCCGAAAGCTACAACACCCCTCTCACCCTTTCTGAATTAAACCAAGCCATCAGCGACGCTGGCTGCACCTCCAAGGACCCAGATAACATCCCCTATCAGTTTCTGAAACACCTCCCCATCAAGGCCACCACTACCCTACTCACCATCTTCAACCACATTTGGTCCTCACACTCCTTTCCCCCTATCTGGAGGACAGCTATTGTCATCCCCGTCCTTAAACCGAGGAAGGATAGCACCGACCCCACCAGCTACCGACCCATCGCCCTTACTTGCTGTCTCTGTAAAATTATGGAAAAGATCATTAATCAGAGACTAAACTGGTTCCTCGAGACCAACAGAATCCTCTCTCCTCACCAAAGCGGCTTCCAAAACGTCTCAATACCTAGACCTGTTAATTACGCTCGACACCGCTATCCGGGAATCCTTTGCAAAAAGGAACACCTCATTGCCATATTTTTTGACCTCGAGAAAGCTTTCGACACTACTTGGAAATACGGCATTACCCGGAAACTTCACACCATTGGCCTCAGAGGCCACCTCCCATCTTTATTCAAAACTTTCTCTCACCCAGGCAGTTCCAAGTTCAGATTGGCCACACCCTCTCCAAGCCGTTGACCCCCAAGAAGAGGGCGTCCCAAGGCAGCATCCTCTCCCCACTCTCTTCAACCTGAGCATTAATGACATTGGGAATGACCTTGGCCCCAGCATCAAACGTACCCTCTCTACGTGGATGACTTCACCATCTTCTACTCCTCCCCTAGCTTTCCTATTGTTGAAAATAGGCTCCAAACCAGCCTCAATCAGCTGCAAGTCTGGAGCAACAATAACGGTTTTAGATTCTCCAAAGACAAGACAGTCTGCATGCACTTTTGTCATTTCAACAACCTCCACCCCAACCCGAACTTTGTGCTCAATGGGAATCGCATCCCTAAAGTTGAAAACACAAAGTTCCTTGGTCTAACTCTAGACCCCAAGCTCACCTACAAGCCACACATCACCAACCTGAAACTAAAATGCAATAGCTCCCTCAACCTCCTCCAACTGCTCTCCAACACTACTTGGGGAGCGAACCGCTATGCTCTCCTCAAAATTTTCAGGCTCACCATTCGTGCCAAGCTTGACTATGGCAATATTGTTTACTGTGTCGCTCACAACTCATACCTCAACCACATTAACACCATTCAAAATGAAGCCCTCGGACTTTGTCTAGGAGCCTACAGGACCTTCCCAATCACTAGCCTTCATGTTGAAGCCAACGAACCCCCCTTTCTACTTAGATGTAAAAAGCTTAGCCTCTCCTATGCTTTTAGAGTCCTCACCAACACCCAGAACCCTGTTTACAACCTCATTAGGTACCCCAATTTCTCCTCCCTCTTTGATAGGACTAAAACCCTATCGCCTCCCTTCAGCTTACGCATTAAATCAGACCTCTTTCAACTTGGCATCAACCCCGCCACTCGGCACCTATTCCTGGCCCACTTTTCCGCCTTTGGGCCACCCCCTTCCTTCTGTCCACCTAGACCTCTCCACTTATAACAAAACTCAAACTCACCCTAATCTCTTCATCAATCTCCACAACCAAATCAAAGACCAACTCTCAAATTACACCTCCATCTATACTGATGGCTCCAAGGAAGGCAACAAGACAGCTGCTGCTGCCATCATCCAAGACATCACCCTCAGTAGCAGACTTCCTGACCACTCATCCATCTTTTCAGCCGAGGCTAAGGCCATTCTCCTCGCCCCTCAACTTTATTGAGTACTCTCCTCTTAGTCACTTTGCCATTTTCTCTGACTCAAAGGCTGTTCTTACTTCATTACTCAATCTTAAATGGGATAACCTCACCTGCCACCTCCTCCTCCGGAAACTCTTTTCTCCCACCCTCTGCAGGAAAAGTGTTCTTTTCTTCTGGATACCCAGCCATGTTGGCATCCCTGGCAATGACAGGGCTGATACAGCCGCTAAGCTTGCCCTTAACCTCCTCCCTTCCCCTTTTCCCAAAACCCTCTCTGACATCAAACCGCTTATCGCTTCTCTTGTTCGTGACCGCTGGCAAACCTTATGGAACTTCCAAATTGATAACAAACTCCATGTTATCCAGCCCACAATCCCATCAAATCCACCATCAACAACCTTTCTCGATCGACAACGCTCATATTACCCGCCTTAGAATTGGTCACACCCACCTCACTCCTCCCACCTCCTTATTGGTTCCCCAACCCCTCTGTAACAATTGCCACTGCATCCTCACAATCCAACACGTTCTCCTTGCTTGCCCCCTGTACAACCTTCCCAGAGCTTCTCCTCCCCACAACTCAATTGCTGAGTTCTTCCAAAAAAATCCTCCAGATAAAATCTCCTTCCTTCAGCATGCATCCCTCTGCAACCATATTTAATTCTCCTCTTCCACCCCCTCTCTACTTTGTTTTTAGTTTTACCCATGCACCTCCTCTCTCGATCACAGCTTTCTGGCTTTTGTTCTTGAATTTCTCTCATTCTTCCCTTGGTCTCTTTCCTTACTACCTCTAAAATGATCTGACCTCTCAGGCACAATTTGACCTTCGTTGTCGTGGTGCCGTTAAGACCTCATCAAACAAACAAACAAGCAGAAAGGTCCAAAATTTAACATTACACATTGTGATGTGAAATATAACCTCACTGTTAGACTGCCCTGAATTTATGCCTAGCAGCACCCCCACCTAAGAGAATTAACACTCACTACAATGCTGGTAAACTTGCTGAAGAGGATTAGAATAAGAAAATCGGTTTCAACCGCCAAAACAACCACCACCACCCCTTCCATACGCTACATCCAAATATCGTTGAGCTTCAATATCATTGATATTCTGGTTATCTTAAAGACCTTTTTGCCAAGAGATGAAGCGAAATACTTCAGAATTACCAAATTATTATAGATTGATGGCCTATAGAGATGGATGGTTGGCACCTGCAGATTGATGGCCTATATAGATGGTTGACACCTGCAGATTGATGGCAGATATAGATGGTTGACACCTGCAGATTGATGGCCTATATAGATGGTTGACACCTACAGATTGATGGCCTATATAGATGGTTGACCCCTACAGATTGATGGCCTATATAGATAGTTAACACCTACAGATTGATGGCCTATATAGATGGTTGGCACCTACAGATTGATGGCCTGTATAGATGGTTGACACCTACAGATTGATGGCCTATATAGATGGTTGACACCTACAAATTGATGGCCTATATAGATGGTTGACACCTACAGATTGATGGCCTATATAGATGGTTGACACCTACAGATTGATGGCCTATATAGATGGTTGACACCTACAGATTGATGGCCTATACAGATAGTTAACACCTACAGATTGATGGCCTTTATAGATGGTTGGCACCTACAGATTGATGGCCTATATAGATGGTTGACACCTACAGATTGATGGCCTATATAGATGGTTGACCCCTACAGATTGATGGCCTATATAGATAGTTAACACCTACAGATTGATGGCCTATATAGATGGTTGACACCTACAGATTGATGGCCTATATATAGATGGTTGGCACTTACAGATTGATGGCCTATGTAGATGGTTGGCACCTACAGATTGATGGCCTATATAGATGGTTGGCACTTACAGATTGATGGCCTATATAGATGGTTGGCACCTACAGATTGATGGCCCATATAGATGGTTGACACCTACAGATTGAATCACCAGCCTTCATGTTGAAGCCAACAAACTCCCCTTTCTACTTAAATGTAGAAAGCTTAGCCTCTCTTATGCTTTTAGAGTCCTCACCAACACCCAGAACCCTGTTGACAACCTCATTAGGTACCCCAATTTCTCCTCCCTCTTTAATAGGACTAAAAGCCTATCCCCTCCCTTCAGCTTACGCATCAAAACAGACACTCTTCCATCTCAGCATCAACCCCACCACTCTCGCCACCTAATCCTGGCCCACTTTTCTTCCTTGGGCCACCCCCCTCCCTTCTGTCCACCTAGACCTTTCCACTTATCATAAAACTCAAACCCACCCTAACCTCTTCATCAATCTCCACAACAAAATCAAAGACCAACTCTCAAATTACACCTCTATCTATACTGATGGCTCCAAGGAAGGCAACAAGACAGCTGCTGCTGCCATCATCCAAGACATCACCCTTAATTGCAGACTTCCTGACTACTCATCCATCTTTTCAGCCGAGGCTAAGGCCATTCTCCTCGCCCTCAACTTTTTTGAGTACTCTCCTCTCAGCCGCTTTGCCATTTTCTCCGACTCAAAGGCTGTTCTTACTTCATTACTCAATCTTAAATGGGATAACCTAACATGCCACCTCCTCCTCCGGAAACTCTTTTCTCCCACCCTCTGCAGGAGAAGTTTTTTTTTTCTGGATACCCAGCCATGTTGGCATCCCTGGCAATGACAGGGCTGATGCAGCTGCTAAGCTTGCCCTCAACCTCCTCCCTACCCCTTTTCCCAAAACCCTCTCTGACATCAAATCGCTTATCACCTTCCTTGTTCGTGACCGCTGGCAAACCTCATGGAACTCCCAAATTGATAACAACCTCCATGTCATCCAGCCCACAATCCCGATCAAATCCACCATCAACAACCTCTCTCGTATCGACTACGTTCATATTACCCGTCTTAGAATTGGTCACACCCACCTCACTCACTCCCACCTCCTTATTGGTTCTCCCAACCCCTCTGTAACAATTGCCACTGCATCCTCACTATTCATCACGTTCTCCTTGCTTGCCCCCTGTACAACCTTCCCAGAGCTTCCCTCGCTCCCCACAACTCAATTGCTGAGTTCTTCCAGAAAAATCCTCCGGATAAAATTGTCTCCTTTCTTCATCATGCTTCCCTCTACAACCCTATTTAATTCTCCTCTTCCACCCACTCTCTATTTTGTTTTTGTTTCACCCATGCACCTCCTCTCTCCATCACAGCTTTCTGACTTGTTCTTTAATTTCTCTCATTCTCCCCCTGTTTTCTCCCCTTCCTACCTCTAAAATGATCTGATCTCTCAGGCACAATTTGACCCTCAATGTCGTGGTGCCGTAAAGACCTCATCAATCAAACAAACTATATAGATGGTTGACATCTACAGATTGATGGCCTATATAGATGGTTGACACCTACAGATTGATGGCCTATATAGACGGTTGACACCTACAGATTGATGGCCTATGTAGATGGTTGACACCACAGATTATTGGCCTATATAGATGGTTGACACCCACAGATTGATGGCCTATATAGATGGTTGGCACCTACAGATTGATGGCATATATAGATGGTTGACACCTACAGATTGATGGCCAATATAGATGATTGACACGTACAGATTGATGGCATATATAGATGGTTGACACCTACAGATTGATGGCCAATATAGATGGTTGACACCTACAGATTGATGGCCTATATAGATGGTTGGCACCTACAGATTGATGGCCTATATAGATGGTTGACACCTACAGATTGATGGCCTATGTAGATGGTTGACACCTGCAGATTGATGGCCTATATAGATGGTTGGCACTTACAGATTGATGGCCTATATAGATGGTTGACACCTACAAATTGATGGCCTATATAGATGGTTGGCACCTACAGATTGATGGCCTATATAGATGGTTGACACATACATATTGATGGCCTATATAGACGGTTGGCACCTACAGATTGATGGCCTATATAGATGGTTGGCACTTACAGATTGATGGCCTATGTAGATGGTTGACACCCACAGATTGATGGCCTATATAGATGGTTGGCACTTACAGATTGATGGCCTATATAGGTGGTTGACACCTACAGATTGATGGCCTAGGTTGACACCTACAGATTGATGGCCTAGGTTGACACCTACAGATTGATGGCCTTGGTTGACACCTACAGATTGATGGCCCATATAGATGGATGGCCTATATAGATGGTTGGCACTTACAGATTGATGGCCTGTATAGATGGTTGGCACCTACAGATTGATGGCCTATATAGATGATTGACACCTACAGATTGATGGCCTATATAGATAGTTAACACCTACAGATTGATGGCCTATATAGATTGTTGGCACCTACAGATTGATGGCCTATATAGATGGTTTACACATACAGATTGATGGCCTATATAGATGGTTGGCACCTACAGATTGATGGCCTATATAGATGGTTGGCACCTACAGATTGATGGCCTATATAGATGGTTGATACCAACAGATTGATGGCATATATAGATGGTTGACACCTACAGATTGATGGCCTGTTCAAATAAGTTAAAATCAAAACAGTCCCCATTTCAAAAATGGGTTTTATTTTCTGGAGTGGATTACAAGTGGTTGCAACTTTCATTGCATGTAAGATTTGTGATTATGGATTCAGAAGTAGCTCAAATAACTTGTTAGATTTAATTCCTAAATTTCAGTCATTAAATAATGTTTGCAGTATCTGTATTCCAGGGATATCGATTGTTCACATTTAAATGTTTTCTGTCCGAAATTGCTGCTGCTCTTCAGATATTTGTGTGAGATGATATTACCTGAGGAAATCAAGGGGTGGATGAGATTGACGAGGCCCGAGCTCAGGGCCTCAGGATTCCCCATGACTTTAGTTGCACCGCTATTGTTATCATAACTATATATGATATATATTTTATATATATTGTTATTATATATACTATATATTATTTATATTGTATATATATTGCTATTATTATATATTTTATATATATTGTTATTATTATATAAACCGTATATCGAAACTTACACAGCAGAGCAGATGGCTTTTGGTTTGTCTTCACAAAAAGCTGGGGTGCACATGGGCTCACATCTTGGTTCCCCCTCATCGGAAGCAATGGCTGGAGAACTTTGTCGGTCAACAGATACTAGGAAAGAAGACATTGAAAATGAACAGAATTTCAAATGGGACGAGCTACGTCGGGGAAATTTTGGTATGGATTTGAGTCTGTTTGACATTAATGGCAATATTCAAGGTTTGAGTGTAATAGATAATGTAAGTGTTGACTGCCTGGTTGATTGTATGACACATGCGTTATATTCCGCTGGGGAAAATATGAAGACAAATGCTAAGTTGCTACAGTCATCACACAAGTGAAAAAAATGTGCAAAACCATTGGTATGATACCGAGTGTAAAGAGGGAAAAGTGGAATAGATTGAGAATTTATAGGAAAGAATGATCTGCTAGCACTCTAAATGCATATCTGGAATATATAAGGAATTTTGAAATGATATGTGTAGAGAAAAAGAAAATTTTCAGAATAACTGTACATCTGAACTTATTTCATCATTGAAGAATCCGAAAAAATTGGTCCACTTTAAGAAGGCACATCCCCAGGTATAGACAATCAACTGATAGTCCATCAGTGTCCAATTTGGCTGATTTTTGTAAATTATTTTATAGTACTGACAATGATCACAGGGAATTTAACACTAAGTTGCTTTGATCAGATCCTGCCTTAGTAGATGATGATGAAAATGTACTTTTAATGGTGAGATTACAATTACTAAAATCAATGATAGCATACGCAAACTCAAAAACAATGTCTCTGGGTATCATTGATGGCCTACCAGTGGCAAGGAGGCTAGGGTGAACGCCCCTCCCCCCTCTCCAGTAAAGCTTTCTGAGGTAGCGCCAAAATCGTCCTGAGGAAAAAATTGCAGGCCCTGGGAAAATTTACCCGTTGATCAATAACTTCTTCCTATACTTTTGGACAAGTAATATAACATTTGTGTAGTCCAAAAACGCATGAATTTCCACAGAAAAGACCAAATTTCAGCCATTTTCCCACCATTGGCACTCGAGCGGGCCCCTGGATTTTGCGCTTGGACAAAAACCAAGAAAAGGCGATACACCCCCTCCTCCCTCCTCTTTTATCCCTCCCTCCCTCCGTGCAACATGACCGACCACGCCACTGTGGCCTGCCACCTTAATTTTTGTAATACTCTTCACATGTTTTATACCAACCATTGCATACTCTTTTCAACCACACTTTCGTGCAAAATTCATTCCCGTCCGATTCGACAAAAGGTATTTTGATCCCGTTGCATAAAAGTGGTAATAAAAAAGGATGTTGAGAATTACATAGGTATTATTTTATTGCGATATTTAGATAAGATCTTCACTTCAATATTGAATGATAGACTTATAAGTTTGGATAGATGAATCGAACAAAATAAATGAAGATCAAGCTGGTTTTCGTGCTGATACAGCTAGTGGATAACATTTGTTTTGAATAGTATTGTACAATAGGTATTGAGCATAAAACGCCTATTGTCTATTTGTTGACTTCAGTAATCTGGTAATGCATTCGATTCTTTAGACTGTTAGACAGGTATTCAGATTATCTAATTTAGGATTAAGGGATGACTATTCAATGCGATATGCGTGAGCGACGGTGATTATGTCTCAGACTTCTTCAATTGTAACAAAAGTGTTGGACAAGGTTGTGTCCTTAGCCCAACTCGTTTCACATTATATATTGATTTATTTGCCGAAATGGTAAACAAAATAATGATGGCATTCAACTCCACCCCCATGATGACAGTGTTTCAATTCTTATGTATACTGATGATGTCATTCTTATTTCAGATAATATTCGGGGCTTACACCGTCATGTTAATACATTGCAATCTTTCTGTGAGTTAAGTGGCATGAAAGTTAATTATAAAAGACGATAACAGTTGTTTTTAAAATGACGGGCGGCTTAGTAAACATGAAAAGTGGTGTTTTAATGGCCAAAAAATTGATGGTGTTTAGATATTGATATAAGTATCTTGGTATATTGCTCTCTACTAGAAATATTTGGAGTGCTAAAGTATTCGATACTATGATTTTACTGTTTTGTTTTATGGTTCAGAAATTTGGGGCAATAAGCTTTATCCTAATCTTAAAAAGGTGCAAATACATTATTTTACACGCTTTCTTGTTGTCAAGAAATGTGTTCCAGGATGTGCTGTTCTTGGAGAGTGTGGTCGAAATACCCATACTGTTATTAAATGTATTCAATTTTGGCTTAAAATAATTTGGCTTCCAAATTATAGACACACCAAGAAATGTTATGATATGCTTTTAGAGCTTGGTAATGTAACATGGGCCTCACAATAATCTGCAATGTTAATGTTTTGGTTATGTTTGGTCTTATCAGAAGGTAGCAAATGAATGTCATTTTATTAGTATTTTCAAATAAGGAGTTATGGATATCAATTCACAAAACTAGGAAAGTAGAATTCGTTTATTTGATAAGTTATACACCTATCGTTCCTTTGAAAGTTTTCTTGTTGTTGAACCTTACGTCTTGAGCATAAAGAATTATAAGAAATATTCTGTATTTGCTCATTTACGATGCTCTGGGCACAACTTAACAATTGAAGAAGGTAGAAAAGAAAAAACTACCTGAGATTGTAATATATCTTCTCTATGTGATAGTATGAAGATGAATTTCCAAGATGAATTTCATTTCCTGGTCGTTTGCACTAGTTATGATAATTTAAGAGGCAAGTTCTTGCCTAATCTTGCACTACATCCTACATTTCATCATTTTGTAAACACCTAAAGTAGGAAAAGTACGTATCTGATATTGCAAATTTTCTTTTACATGCTCTGAAATTTAGAAGCGATTGTCTTAAAGAATAAGAATCTTGTATATATTTCTTTGTTTTGTAAATCTCCTCTCAATTTATGTATGTGAATATGTTGTTGTTATGTTATGGGCTGGAGGCCTAAAGCAGACAGAATAAATTACGAAGTACAATTTACAATGGAGTTAGAATGGTTATTTACAAAGCATACATAAATATTGACATAACGGTAGTTTGTTGTCAGCCCAGCATTGCCCATCAACAATTAAAAATTTGTTGGAAATTGGCTGAATGCCTGTACAGCCAACAATTGTTTTCTTCTTCAAATTAATAATAATTGATGTCCACTATTGCTCTTAATTGTTATACACTGCTCAGTTTTGACAAATCTAGACAAGTTCTTTCTTTTTACTTTTGTTTTATTTTCTGATTGTATAGATTAACTTTGTCCCTTTTTGCCAAATAATATGACCCAGAAATTTTCGATTTTTGCGAATCAGAGTTTATTTTTCTGATATTCTTGGCAAATTTCAAAAACCCTGCAACACTAAGCTCGGGAACCAGAATAATACTAGACCACTACCCCTATAGGTAGCAAAATGAAATCAATCAGCATGCTGGAATAAGAATTGGAAATAAAAGGCAGAGAATTATCATCATGTAGCACTTGAAGATTTCAAAAATCATCATTTGCAACCTAGATTTCACCAGAACCCCTGGACCCTTACCGGGGCTGCTTCCTTAGACGCCATGCATAATGATGCATGGACCCATGCCGCAAAGCTCCCCCTTCACGCTCGCATTCAAATGGATCTATGCTCCACTGCCCCTTTGCTCCACTGCCCCTATGCTCACTGCCCCTATGCTCCACTGCGCCTATGCTCCACTGCGCCTATGCTCCACTGCCCCTATGCTCCACTGCCCCTACGATCCACTGCCCCTATTCTCCACTGCCCCTATGCTCCACTTCCCCTATGCTCCACTGCCCCTATGCACCACTGTCCCTATGTGCCACTGCCCCTATGCTCCACTGCCCCTATGCTCCACTGCCCCTATGCTCCACTGCTCCTATGCACCACTGCCCCTATGTTCCACTGCTCCTATGCTCCATTGCCCCTATGCCCCACTGCCCCTATGCTCCACTGCCCCTATGCACCACTGCCCCTATGCACCACTGCCCCTATGTTCCACTGCTCCTATGCTCCATTGCCCCTATGCTCCACTGCCCCTATGCTTAACTGCCCCTATGCACCACTGTCCCTATACTCCACTGCCCCTATGCACCACTGTCCCTATGTGCCACTGCCCCTATGCTCCACTGCCCCTATGCTCCACTGCCCCTATGCTCCACTGCCCCTATGCACCACTGCCCCTATGTTCTACTGCTCCTATGCTCCATTGCCCTATGCCCCACTGCCCCTATGCCCACTGCCCCTATGCACCACTGCCCCTATGCACCACTGCCCCTATGTTCCACTGCTCCACTGCCCCTATGCTTCACTGCCCCTATGCACCACTGTTCCTATGCTCCACTGCCCCTATGCTCCACTGCCCCTATGCTCCACTGCCCCTATGTTCCACTGCTCCTATGCTCCACTGCCCCTATGCTCCACTTCCCCTATGCTCCACTGCCCCTATGCGCCACTGCCCCTATGCTCCACTGCCTCTATGCGCCACTGCTTGACCTATGCGCTCCACTGGCCTATGCTTCACTGACCCTATGCGCCACTGACCCTATGCGCCGCTGCCCTATGCGCCACTGCCCCTATGCTCCACTTCCCCCTATGCTCCACTGCCCCTATGTTCCACTGCCCCTGTGCGCCACTGCCCCTATGCTCCACTGCCTCTATGCGCCACTGATCGACCCTATGCGCTGCTGACCCTATGCGCCGCTGACCCTATGCGCCGCTGACCCTACTGCGCCACCGCCATTATGCGCCACTGCGCCACTGCCCCTATGTGCCACTGCCCCTACTGCAACAGAAGAAATAAAACTTATAGGTGGTGAAAACTGAAGAACACATTTTAAGGAACTGCTGCAGGATATTGAGTTGTGGTCATCTGATGACATGACAAAGTTTGCCTGAATTCTTAAATCTTGAAACATTGATTTAACATAACTGAAAAACTACACAAAGATTTAGTGGGCATTTTACTCATGAATTTAATGTTCTTTTACGTAAAAACTGCTACACGTCACTGGACCTTCAGTAAATCTGCTACACGTCACTGGACCTTCAGTAAATCTGCTACAGGTCACTGGACCTTCAGTAAATCTGCTACACGTCACTGGACCTTCAGTAAATCTGCTACACGTCACTGGACCTTCAGTAAATCTGCTACACGTCACTGGACCTTTAGTAAATCTGCTACACATCACTGGACCTTCAGTAAATCTGCTACACGTCACTGGACCTTCAGTAAATCTGCTACATGTCACTGGACCTTCAGTAAATCTGTAACATGTCACTGGACCTTCAGTAAATCTGTAACATGTCACTGGACCTTCAGTAAATTTGCTACACGTCACTGGACCTTCAGTAAATCTGCTACATGTCACTGGACCTTCAGTAAATCTGCTACATGTCACTGGACCTTCAGTAAATCTGCTACATGTCACTGGACCTTCAGTAAATATGCTACATGTCACTGGACCTTCAGTAAATCTGCTACATGTCACTGGACCTTCAGTAAATCTGCTACAGGTCACTGGACCTTTAGTAAATCTGCTACATGTCACTGGACCTTCAGTAAATCTGCTACAGGTCACTGGACCTTTAGTAAATCTGCTACATGTCACTGGACCTTTAGTAAATCTGCTACAAGTCACTGGACCTTCAGTAAATCTGCTACACGTCACTGGACCTTCAGTAAATCTGCTACATGTCACTGGACCTTCAGTAAATCTGCTACAGGTCACTGGACCTTCAGTAAATCTGCTACATGTCACTGGACCTTCAGTAAATCTGCTACATGTCACTGGACCTTTAGTAAATCTGCTACATGTCACTGGACCTTCAGTAAATCTGCTACATGTCACTGGACCTTCAGTAAATCTGCTACAGGTCACTGGACCTTCAGTAAATCTGCTACATGTCACTGGACCTTCAGTAAATCTGCTACAGGTCACTGGACCTTTAGTAAATCTGCTACATGTCACTGGACCTTTAGTAAATCTGCTACAGGTCACTGGACCTTCAGTAAATCTGCTACAGTCACTGACCTTCAGTAAATCTCAATGCTTTACAATATGTTCTCAAAGGAAGCTTGTGTGTCTGACAATATTTCAAATATTTCCAATAATTTTAAAAACATTACAGAAAATGGTTTTGACATTTAAACATATGTTGGAAGTCTGGACCTCTGTTTTGAGTTCTTAGAAAATGCACTTCCATTTTGTGAGAGAACCTATAACAATGGTAGTCATTGTTGTTACAAAGTTTCATTATTATACTCTTGTGTATTGTATAGTGAATGACCTGGTTATAGCACTTACATTTCATGCTTAACTTGCGTTTCATAATGACATACTTAATAAAATATAGAACAGTTAAAATTAATTTTATTTCTAATACAATTGTTTTTAAGTTATTTGCAAAGGTGAATGTAGGACATTATCATGTTATAATAACTTTATTAAAGATGTGTTGCACCCACGACAGTGTTTGGTGACTGAACAATGAAAGAAAGATGCAGAGTACTGTAAATGTGCTATGTTGGTATAGCACACCCTATTCAGCATTGACACTCACTATGTCAAATTCTACTGATTTTCCGTGATTTGTGATGTATTAAAGAGCGAAATTGGTATTACTCCTTTAAAGTGTTGCAGCAAATTTGACGAAAAGGTCTTTGCCATAACGACAATCAAATTTAGGAAATAGAGTTACATCCTAATTTTGAAGTGTATGCCCAGTTATAAATTACAAATTTATAATAGATTGGATATTTATCATGATTTTGAGGTGTATGCCCAGTTATAAATTACAAATTTATAATAGATTGGATATTTATCATGATTTTGAGGTGTAAGCCCAGTTATAAATCACACATTTATAATAGATTGGATATTTATTATGATTTTGAGGTGTATGCCCAGTTATAAATCACACATTTATAATAGATTGGATGTTTATCATGATTTTGAGGTGTATGCCCAGTTATAAATCACACATTTATAATAGATTGGATATCTATCATGATTTTGAGGTGTATGCCTAGTTAAATCACACATTTATAATAGATTGGATATTTATCATGATTTTGAGGTGTATGCCCAGTTATAAATCACACATTTATAATAGATTGGATATTTATCATGATATTGAGGTGTATGCCTAGTTATAAATCACACATTTATAATAGATTGGATATTTACCATGATTTTGAGGTGTATGCCCAGTTATAAATCACACATTTATAATAGATTGGATATCTATCATGATTTTGAGGTGTATGCCCAGTTATAAATCACACATTTATAATAGATTGGATATTTATCGTGATTTTGAGGTGTCTGCCCAGTTATAAATCACACATTTATAATAGATTAGATATTTACCATGATTTTGAGGTGTATGCCCAGTTATAAATCACACATTTATAATAGATTGGATATCTATCATGATTTTGAGGTGTATGCCTAGTTATAAATCACACATTTATAATAGATTGGATATTTATCATGATTTTGAGGTGTATGCCCAGTTATAAATCACACATTTATAATAAATATTTATCATGATTGGATATTCATCATGATTTTGAGGTGTATGCCCAGTTATAAATCACACATTTATAATAGATTGATATTTATCATGATTTTGAGGTGTATGCCCAGTTATAAATCACACATTTATAATAGATTGGATATTTATCATGATTTTGAGGTGTCTGCCCAGTTATAAATCACACATTTATAATAGATTGGATATTTATCATGATTTTGAGGTGTATGCCCAGTTATAAATCACACATTTATAATAGATTGGATATTTATCATGATTTTGAGGTGTATGCCCAGTTATAAATCACACATTTATAATAGATTGGATATTTATAATGATTTTGAGGTGTATGTCCAGTTAAAAATCACACATTTATAATAGATTGGATATTTATAATGATTTTGAGGTATATGTCCAGCTAAAATCACACATTTATAATAGATTGGATATTCATCATGATTTTGAGGTGTATGCCCAGTTATAAATCACACATTTATAATAGATTGGATATTTATTATGATTTTGAGGTGTCTGCCCAGTTATAAATCACACATTTATAATAGATTGGATATTTATCATGATTTTGAGGTGTCTGCCCAGTTATAAATCACACATTTATAATAGATTGGATATTTATCATGATTTTGAGGTGTATGCCTAGTTATAAATCACACATTTATAATAGATTGGATATTTATTATGATTTTGAGGTGTATGCCTAGTTATAAATCACACATTTATAATAGATTGGATATTTATCATGATTTTGAGGTGTATGTCCAGCTAAAAATCACACATTTATAATAGATTGGATATTTATTATGATTTTGAGGTGTAAGCCCAGTTATAAATCACACATTTATAATAGATTGGATATTTATCATGATTTTGAGGTGTATGCCCAGTTATAAATCACACATTTATAATAGATTGGATATTTATAATGATTTTGAGGTGTATGCCCAGTTATAAATCACACATTTATAATAGATTGGATATTTATCATGATTTTGAGGTGTATGCCCAGTTATAAATCACACATTCATAATAGATTGGATATTTATAATGATTTTGAGGTATATGCCCAGTTATAAATCACACATTTATAATAGATTGGATATTTATCATGATTTTGAGGTGTATGCCCAGTTATAAATCACACATTTATAATAGATTGGATATTTATAATGATTTTGAGGTGTATGCCCAGTTATAAATCACACATTTATAATAGATTGGATATTTATAATGATTTTGAGGTGTATGTCACAGCCCAGTTATAAATCACACATTTATAATAGATTGGATATTTATCATGATTTTGAGGTGTATGTCCCAGTTATAAATCACACATTTATAATAGATTGATATTTATCATGATTTTGAGGTGTATGCCCAGTTATAAATCACACATTTATAATAGATTGGATATTTATCATGATTTTGAGGTGTATGCCCAGTTATAAATCACACATTTATAATAGATTGGATATTTATCATGATTTTGAGGTGTATGCCCAGTTATAAATCACACATTTATAATAGATTGGATATTTATCATGATTTTGAGGTGTATGCCCAGTTATAAATCACAAATTTATAATAGATTGGATATTTATCATGATTTTGAGGTGTATGCCCAGTTATAAATCACACATTTATAATAGATTGATATTTATCATGATTTTGAGGTGTATGCCCAGTTATAAATCACACATTTATATAGATTGATATTTATCATGATTTTGAGGTGTATGCCCAGTTATAAATCACACATTTATAATAGATTGGATATTTATCATGATTTTGAGGTGTATGCCCAGTTATAAATCACACATTTATAATAAATTGATATTTATCATGATTTTGAGGTGTATGCCCAGTTATAAATCACACATTTATAATAGATTGGATATTTATCATGATTTTGAGGTGTCTGCCCAGTTATAAATCACACATTTATAATAAATTGGATATTTATCATGATTTTGAGGTGTATGCCCAGTTATAAATCACAAATTTATAATAGATTGGATATTTATTATGATTTTGAGGTGTATGCCCAGTTATAAATCACACATTTATAATAAATTGATATTTATCATGATTTTGAGGTGTCTGCCCAGTTATAAATCACACATTTATAATAGATTGGATATTTATTATGATTTTGAGGTGTATGCCCAGTTATAAATCACACATTTATAATAGATTGGATATTTATAATGATTTTGAGGTGTATGCCCAGTTATAAATCACATTTATAATAGATTGGATATTTATCATGATTTTGAGGTGTATGCCCAGTTATAAATCACACATTTATAATAGATTGGATATTTATCATGATTTTGAGGTGTATGCCCAGTTATAAATCACACATTTATAATAAATTGATATTTATCATGATTTTGAGGTGTATGCCCAGTTATAAATCACACATTTATAATAGATTGGATATTTATCATGATTTTGAGGTGTATGCCCAGTTATAAATCACACATTTATAATAAATTGGATATTTATATGATTTTGAGGTGTATTTATAAATTACAAATTTATAATAGATTGGATATTTATTATGGTTTTGAGGTGTATGCCCAGTTATAAATCACACATTTATAATAAATTAGATATTTGATTTTGAGGTGTATGCCCAGTTATAAATCACACATTTATAATAGATTGGATATTCATTATGGTTTTGAGGTGTATGCCCAGTTATAAATCACACATTCATAATAGATTGGATATTTATAATGATTTTGAGGTGTATGCCCAGTTATAAATCACAAATTTATAATAGATTGGATATTTATCATGATTTTGAGGTGTATGCCCAGTTATAAATCACACATTTATAATAGATTGGATATTTATAATGATTTTGAGGTGTATGCCCAGTTATAAATCACACATTTATAATAGATTGGATAATTTATCATGATTTTGAGGTGTATGCCCAGTTATAAATCACACATTTATAATAGATTGGATATTTATAATGATTTTGAGGTGTATGCCCAGTTATAAATCACATATTTATAATAGATTGGATATTTATCATGATTTTGAGGTGTATGCCCAGTTATAAATCACACATTTATAATAGATTGGATATTTATCATGATTTTGAGGTGTATGTCCAGTTATAAATCACACATTTATAATAGATTGGATATTTATCATGATTTTGAGGTGTATGCCCAGTTATAAATCACACATTTATAATAAATTGATATTTATCATGATTTTGAGGTGTATGCCCAGTTATAAATCACACATTTATAATAGATTGGATATTTATCATGATTTTGAGGTGTATGCCCAGTTATAAATCACACATTCATAATAGATTGGATATTCATTATGGTTTTGAGGTGTATGCCCAGTTATAAATCACACATTCATAATAGATTGGATATTTATAATGATTTTGAGGTGTATGCCCAGTTATAAATCACACATTTATAATAGATTGGATATTTATCATGATTTTGAGGTGTATGCCCAGTTATAAATCACACATTTATAATAGATTGGATATTTATAATGATTTTGAGGTGTATGCCCAGTTATAAATCACAAATTTATAATAGATTGGATATTTATCATGATTTTGAGGTGTATGCCCAGTTATAAATCACACATTTATAATAGATTGGATATTTATCATGATTTTGAGGTGTATGCCCAGTTATAAATCACACATTTATAATAGATTGGATATTTATCATGATTTTGAGGTGTAAGCCCAGTTATAAATCACACATTTATAATAGATTGGATATTTATCATGATTTTGAGGTGTATGCCCAGTTATAAATCACACATTTATAATAGATTGGATATTTATCATGATTTTGAGGTGTATGCCCAGTTATAAATCACACATTCATAATAGATTGGATATTTATAATGATTTTGAGGTGTATGCCCAGTTATAAATCACACATTCATAATAGATTGGATATCTTATAATGATTTTGAGGTGTATGCCCAGTTATAAATCACACATTTATAATAGATTGGATATTTATCAGTCACAACTCAAAAATGTTTTTTTTCAAAATTGGAAAACTGATCTGCTAAAATTGTGATGCTCTTTTACCAATATGGAAATTGATACATGTACGCTACCAAACTAGGATTAAAAGTTTTTAATTATTTCTGTGGTGCTGCACATTACAGGTCACGATTGGATCGGGATTAGCCTGGGGCACCCAGACCCGGAACCCAGACGGGTAGTGGACGGAGATTAGGGGTAAGCGATCAGAATAAGTCAGGGCATCAAGAGGATGATGATTTAATAATACAAAATAAATGGGTCCTTAAATAGCTTTACACTCCTGAGGATATTTTATCATGTGACAGTTTATTTCACACATTGGTTTAGAAAGGACATTTTTCAGGGTCTAAATATTTAAGACAACTTAATTAACTTTCATAAATACATTCAAAGGTTTCGCGACGGTTCCTCAACAACTCATCTAGAGAGCAGGATGCAAGTTGTGATATGAATGTTTCAGTTTTAGTGTTTTTAAAAAGTTGACTTTTTCAGGCATCGACGGAAATGGTGGGAAAATTGACATAACCCCACTTTTTCGTGAATAAACATCACTCAGAAACCTTGGGTACTTTGGTACGTGATCATTTTATGGGCCGCCGAACAGTGTTTCAAGTGTGTGTGTGTGTGTAAGGGTAGGTGGGAAGGGGGACACGCACGTTTGAAACGACTGATCTGAAAGACGGGAATGCAAAGTCAGGGAATTGGTAAATTACTCATCTCTTAGGTTCGTTTTTATAACAGTTTAAATGACCAGACTGCATAAAGCATTTATGCGACATTGCTTAAATACTTGCTGAAGATTCAAACCAATAATGTTTAGATGTTGACCATGCCACAGCTTTCATCTTCACTTTTATTTATCTTATTCAAATTAAATACTGCAACCTTTTGGTGCTTTCAGTTGCACCCGTCCTCGTGCATGCATTTTCGTATACATCCATTGTTTGTTATGTCTTCTGATTTGATTGAAGGAATCAGTTCTTCCTAACATAATTTTTCAAACACTGATGACCGCGCCCTAAATTAATAGTTAACTGTTAGTTAAATCCCATCAAGCCTCGAGGGCTTATAGAGCTGGTGCTTCCCTGTCTCCATGGTGAATGTTGACCAGTGCATGGGTGAGAGTATACCCTTGGATTGGATACAAGTCCATCGCAGGCTAATTTACCAGCCGAAACTGGTACTCATTTTCACAGCTGAGTAAACTGGACCAAATGGGACAAGAGTGTCCTGCTGAAGGACACAGCACATCGCCTTGGCTGAGATTCGATCACAGTACCTTTTGAGTGCGAGACAGGGGCGGATCCAGAGGGGGACGGGGCGGGACTATGGCTCCCCCTGAGATATTTCCAATGATAATTTTTTACCATGGTTTATGAAATATCATGCTACGAGATAACCTAATAAAGTATTCAAGCAGTCAAATGCTTCGTATCTTGACGAGAAATTGCTTGATTAATACTCGGTTAACTTGTTTAGTATTGACTATACTGCTAAAGGTCATAATAATGGCTAGATTATTACGCTCCCTTTCGACTTTTAGGCTGTCTGACATTTGTGACCGTGAACGCTTTAAGATTAAAACTCGATGAATTAGCTGTGATTATGTGCGCATGTGTACACAAACATTAAAGAGGGGTAATAAACTACTTTTTGACTTTTCAAAAAGCCACCAAAACCTCAGGTGGATACTTCAACTTTAAACTAAGCATCTGCAATTTCCACCATCTTCAAAATTTGACCAAAAATCTTAAATTTGGGGCCAAAGTCTTCAATTTCGGATTGAGCTCTTTAATAATTTTTGAACCAAAAATTTGCAATTTTCAACTAAGCCTCTGCACCTTTGGACCACAACACTTCAATATTTGACAAAAAATCTACTTTGGACCAAACAGCCAAAGTCTTCAATGTTAGATCGAAAATTCAAATTGAATAAAAACTTTTATTGTTGTACGCACTCCACTCCAATTTCACTAAACATTTTCTTGAACTTTATAAATTAATAGTTTCAAATTTTGCCTCCCAAGCTGGAAGAAAGCAAATACATCGGGCTGTCGAGAGAGTAAGAAAGCAAATACATCGGGATGTCGGGAGAGTAAGAAAGCATACATCGGGCTGTCGGGAGAGTAAGAAAGCATACATCGGGCTGTCGGGAGAGTAAGCTAGCAAACATCGGGCTGTCGGGAGAGTAAGAAAGCATACATCGGGCTGTCGGGAGAGTAAGAAAGCATACATCGGGCTGTCGGGAGAGTAAGAAAGCATACATCGGGCTGTCGGAAGAGTATACATCGGGCTGTCAAGAGAGTAAGAAAGCAAATATCGGACTGTCGGGAGAGTAAGAAAACAAACATCGGGCTGTGGGGAGAGTAAGAATGCAAACATCGGGCTGTCGGGAGAGTAAGAAAGCAAATACATCGGGCTGTCAGGAGAGTAAAAAAGCATACATCGGGCTGTCGGGAGAGTGAGAAAGCAAACATCGGGCTGTTGGGAGATGGAAATCATCTTTCCTGCTCTACGCCTCAAACGTTTTTGGGCAGTTGTGAAATTTACAATTCTTCTTTAATCGATGTTAGAGAAATTTTCTTTAATTTTTGGACAATTTTCTTCGATATTCAGGAAATTAGATGTCAATTTTTAAAAATGTTCTTGAATTTTCCGGATATTTTGCGAAACTTAACATAAGTTTCAATCAATTTACCAAAGTTTTCTTATAATTTACCAAAGTTTTCAATGTTATGTTAATAATTTCTCAAGAAAGCTTGCAATCTTGACGGAATGTTGAATCCTTTCAAATGGGGTGCAGTGCGCCCTGTTTCCTAGGCTGGCCTCAGTTTGGTGTGGCTTGGCCCCTGACACCGGCATAAGCACCGGCTCTATGGGTCTACTGGCTCAGATGGATTTAGTTTTTCCACATTTTGCAATCATAAAAAATGATTTTCCAATTGATCGCCCATCAAAAGAGAGCATGCAGCCGGGAGCTTAAAACCTTTCTACCCCCTCCCCTTCCTCTCCCATACTCAAGAGGTCTCTCAAAATATGGAAGGCAAACGGAAGAGTGAAAGACGAAAAAATGACGCGTAGCTGAAAATAATAACATAAAAATGTTAAAATGTCATATCTAATTAATTTAATTAATTTTGAAATTCTTGACTCCACCCACAACCTGTAAATTTATATTAGATTAATCTCTTTTGTACTGTTGTGAACTACTACCCTTTCATAAATATAAGTTCCTTTGTTTATTGTCTATAATAGCATTATACTAGATGAATTAATAGATGGTCACAATGGCAAGACTGCCACGTTTGAATTGCATTTGAAGTGCATTCCTTCTCAATGCTGAACAATCGCAACAGTTGCAAAGGATGTTTCACGGGTGGGTCATCATTAGTGACTTTATATAATTATCTAAAAGCTTAAAAGAAATAAATACTTTGGTCTGGTCACTTCACGACATTACCAAATTAGATGCCCGTGGTTAAATTCCCGGCGGGTCCTCATCCACCAGTTATTTACAGGTGGATTATCTCTATATAAGTTTAACTGTTGAAGACTGGATGTAAAATACCCAATATATCTATTTACATTTTAAAACTTGATGTGAAAACTTATCAGTTTAAAACACCAATATCTATGTGTATTAGCACCTACCAATTAAATATTTTTTTTCCCACAACTGGCGGAGGGGTAAAATTTACATCAAAGAGTCATTCGCACAACTGTGGCCTAAAGTTGCTATTGCTTTAAAACCTGCTTTATATGACTATACTATTCAACATTTCCCTGTTTGGAGAGAAAGGGCCATGAAGCAACTGACTTGAAATGCAAACTGGGTCTCACTAGGGGCTCTAACTGATTAACAAAATGAAATTAAGCTGATCTCAATATCCTCATATGTTAATTAAAGTACGATAAGGGATAACATTTAATCGGAGTCCATGAAATAACGTTAATATTCCACCTGCACTACAACAGCTTCTAAAAATAGAAATAAAACGTATCGGAACCACACAATTACCCTTTTGGTTTCTGGTTAGATTTTTATTCGAAAATATCAGAAAACTTAAATAGCATTATGAATATATTCTAAACAGCCGGAACATCCGAACATGGCACGGAACTTATATAAAAAGATATTAAGATATTAAAAACGTAAATAATGTCAAAACATTTAAGTCTCATCTTGAAGAATTACTTTCTAAGCTTATATGATTCTATTTAAT
Source organism: Chiridota heheva (assembly GCA_020152595.1). Classification (NCBI taxonomy): domain Eukaryota; kingdom Metazoa; phylum Echinodermata; class Holothuroidea; order Apodida; family Chiridotidae; genus Chiridota; species Chiridota heheva. The sequence continues at coordinate 593,155 of JAIGNY010000962.1, read as the reverse complement.
TTTGATTTTTTTTTTTGTCCACTTTTTTCTTAAGATACCCCGTTTAATAATGTTGATTATTGATATATGATTTCTTTTCTCTTTTTTTCATGTTAAGTTTGTGTCGTAACATATTTGTTAATTATGTTTTCATGGGGGTTTCTGCCTCGATAAGCCTTTCTGGCTTGAGCAGATAACCCCCTCACTATCCCTTTTGTCACAAATGTATGTAAAGCTTAATTATTATTTTCTTAACCTGTATATTGTTGTATTTGCAAGAGAGTGAAAATAAAGTTACAATCAATCAATATAATGACCAGGCTCTGAAAGAAAAAAAAAAGTCCAGCTATACGGTATTGGATGAATCGGATTAGGAGTAAGTATATAACTTCTAATAATGTACGAGCCCAAATTTGTGGAGGAATTCTGGGAGCATGCATTTCCATACTCACTAGCAGTGAAGAAATATGAGGAAACATTCGGAATTCATATTATACAATTGTATGGGTTCTTTTTTAAGCAAATTTGAAATTGCAAAGTCGATCCCAGATTGCCACAGATTTTTTTGTTCGCATTTTGAAATTTGCTTTGAAACAAAAACCGCCCAATTTAACATCCCCACCCTCTAACAATGACCCCCTATCAAATGTTTTAACATTAGTTTAATTACCTCTCCGACAAATGCCACCCCTGGTCTCTGCAGAAGACGTCCCTCGGTCAACGAAAGGAAAATTTCTCTCGGTCGATGAACACTCTAATCCTACGTCACAAAATCCAAGATAGTCCCATTTACCTCCGCACGATTCCCTTTCGAGTTTGGCGCAACGTGGACAACAATTGCACACCCCTAAAGTTACCCCACCGGGGCAGTTAAGTTTGGAAGCCTTCCTTGGATAACATTGAATTTGATCACACTGGGGGCAGCGTAATTCTTGTGTCTCCCTCGGGTAGCGATTTCTTACACTGTTTATTACCCTATTTGCCTTCCACGAGTCTAAGGATTGCGAACTTAGCGTGGGCTCGGCTAGTATCAAGACGTAGCATGTTAATGACACAAGAAAACCGTAAGAAAAGTGAAGAAACAGCGATTCCCCTCTAGTTAAGATCATTTTATCACTTGCGTTTTTCTGCTAACCGCTTCAGATTTGCATTCAATGCACCAAAATTGGCTGACAATTAAATTTTATTTACTTTCACTCATATCGAAATAAAAAAGAAAACATTGCCAAAATTACAAGTTCCTTCTGTTTAATAAATTTTTCATAAGTAGATCTAGTATAGGAAAAAACAATCCATGAAAAGTTGATAATTGTAATACAAACATCACAGATACATGTCCAGACATAAAACTACAAACTGAGATAAATTAATAAGTTGTCTCAAGGTTCCCAAACTAACAAACTGTCTCCTGCGCTTCGTGCTTATTACTTTCCATAATTCAGGTTTTTGTAATCAATTCCTCCAAACACTTGCCACTTTTTCCTCGGAGTAGTTGTTTACTGATTGTGACGAAATCACCGCAAACGAATAGTCCTAGCTACTGTTTATATATGGGAAAAGAGAGGTGAAATTTCTCCTTCGTATTTACAGTGTATAGTACTTCCTTGGTATTTACAGTGTATAGTATTTACAGTGTATAGTATTTACAGTGTATAGTACTTCCTTGGTAATTACAGTGTATAGTACTTCCTTGGTATTTACAGTGTATAGTATTTACAGTGTATAGTACTTCCTTGGTATTTACAGTGTATAGTATTTACAGTATATAGTACTTCCTTGGTATTTACAGTGTATAGTACTTTATTTACAGTGTATAGTATTTTCTTGGTATTTACAGTGTTTAGTATTTACAGTGTATACTACTTCCTTGGTATTTACAGTGTATAGTATTTACAGTGTATAGTACTTCCTTGGTATTTACAGTTTTACAGTGTATAGTACTATTTACAGTATATAGTATTTACAGTGTATAGTACTTCCTTGGTATTTACAGTGTATAGTATTTACAGTGTATAGTACTTCCTTGGTATTTACAGTGTATAGTATTTACAGTATATAGTACTTCCTTGGTATTTACAGTGTATAGTACTTCCTTGGTATTTACAGTGTATAGTATTTCCTTAGTATTTACAGTGTTTAGTATTTACAGTGTATAGTACTTCCTTGGTATTTACAGTGTATAGTATTTACAGTGTATAGTACTTCCTTAGTATTTACAGTATATAGTATTTACAGTGTATAGTACTTCCTTGGTATTTACAGTGTATAGTATTTACAGTGTATAGTACTTCCTTGGTATTTACGTGTATAGTATTACAGTGTATAGTACTTCCTTGGTGTTTACAGTGTTTAGTATTTACAGTGTATAGTACTTCCTTGGTATTTACAATGTATAGTACTTCCTTGGTATTTACAGTGTATAGTACTTCCTTGGTATTTACAGTGTATAGTATTTACAGTGTATAGTACTTCCTTGGTATTTACAGTGTATAGTATTTACAGTGTATAGTACTTCCTTGGTATTTACGTGTATAGTTTTACAGTGTATAGTACTTCCTTGTGTTTAGTTTACAGTGTATAGTACTTCCTTTTTTACAGTGTATAGTACTTCCTTGGTATTTACAGTGTATAGTTGGTATTTACAGTGTATAGTATTTACAGTGTATAGTACTTCCTTGGTATTTACGGTGTATAGTATTTACAGTGCATAGTACTTCCTTGTATTTACAGTGTATAGTACTTCCTTGGTATTTACAGTGTATAGTATTTACAGTGTATAGTACTTCCTTGGTATTTACAGTGTATAGTATTTGCTACAGTGTATATAGTATTTCCTTGGTATTTACAGTGTATTTACAGTGTATAGTTCCTTTATTTACAGTGTATAATAGTATTTACAGTGTATAGTACTTCCTTGGTATTTACAGTGTATAGTATTTACAGTGTATAGTTCTTCCTTAATATTTACAGTGTATAGTATTTACAGTGTATAGTACTTCCTTGGTATTTACAGTGTATAGTATTTTGGTATTTACAGTGTATAGTATTTTGGTGTTACAGTATTTATAGTGTACAGTACTTCCTTGGTTTTTATAGTGTATAGTATTCACAGTGTATAGTACTTCCTTGGTATTTACAGTGTACAGTACTTCCTTAGTATTTACAGTGTATAGTATTTACAGTGTATAGTACTTCCTTGGTATATACAGGCTTGTGGACTTTCTTGTTTGTTATTACTCCACTTCTTATCAAAATGATTCCACGAAGCAGACATCTGAAAGTTTTCTTACAGGACAAACTGGACTGCGTGAGATAAAATTATTCCAAATATGAACAAAAAAAACTTTGGAATATCATTGTTAGAATTTTCAGTGGTGGTTACAATGTGGGCGACGTCCGTCATTCCCATATTGAAACCAATGAAACAAAAGCACCGAACTATCAAAAGCTCAGAAAAGATTATTGTGTAATAAAACAAAAACTGATGGGAAAAAATATCGATCTGCGGTCATTTCATTAATTGATACCAAGAATGGTTTGTTACAGCAAAGAGTTGTCATTATAAAAAATGGCAAATCCCCAGCTACACTGAAACAAAGGAGTTGCCAGTTTCTTGTTGTTTGGAATGCAATAGGACTATATTTCAAATATTTAGTCAAAGGTATGACCAAGATAGTATAAAAGGTATGACCAAGATAGTATAAAAGGTATAACCAAGATAGTATAAACGGTATGGCCAATATAGTATAAAAGGTATGACCAAGATAGTATAAAAGGTATGGTCAATATAGTATAAAAATATGATCAAGATAGTATAAAATGTATGACCAATATACTATAAATGGTATGACCAAGATAGTATAAAAGGTATGACCAATATAGTACGAAAGGTATGACCAATATAGTATAAAAGGTATAACGAAGTTATATAGATAGTATGACAGATTTAATGCAGAAATAAATTTGTAATGTTAAAAAACTTGAAACTTTTGATTGCTAATTCATAAATACTTTAAGGAAATCCTTGCATCTGATTGGTTAATTACCCATGTTCGAATGAAGTATCGAGACATGGCTTGAGCTTCCACATGAATTTCTATAAACAAGTTGGGAGAATTAAAATTGTTGATCAACAATGAATCTCCACTTGTTGCTTTTCAATGTGTCTTTCAGCTCATACACCTCAATTTTACACTTTTGTTTTATACATTATCCCTGTAGTTATTGGTTTATAATGAAAATTAGATATTTCAACGCCAAAACAAAATAGTAGCCTATTTTTTTTTTTGCTGCGTACACGTAAATTCGTGTTATCATCTTGTTGTTAAGTGTATCTATTTTAATGTGTAAGGAGAATAAACTTGTTATCAACATGATTCAAATTTGTTTGCATTTTTCTCTTTTTTTTAAATTTTATGTCAGAATTTATGAGAGGCCCTCGGCTGCGCCTCGGGCCTCTCAGCCTCCCCTGTGACGTCATAGCCGGTTTTGAATGAGCAGTAGAGACCTCGGCACCATCTACTTGATTCCTTAAATCAAATTTATAGTTTATTTCGAAAAGTCACAAGTACTTTTTTTTTGTAGACGCAGAAAACTTCATTTACAGTAAAAAATACAAGAGTACAATCAAACCAGAGGATAGGGTCGAAGCAATTATGAGCGCAAGGGGAGATAATTGGCATGGAAGAAATTAATAATCAATCAGAGTTCAATGTGAAGCAAAATTTATCCAAAGGTCTATTTTTGGCTTGGTTGGCTGTGCAGGGATTAACGACCACCAAAATACCCCCATTGGACATGTTGGACTGCTGAAGAATCTATATAGGACGCACACGGCTGTGATTCGAAAAAAAGACATTTTGAAATCCCATTGGACAGTTGGATGCCTTGAATGAGTTTGAATGGGTGCCCAGTGTAGGGGGAGCATTGGTACCCAGCATAGGGGGAGCATTGGTGCCAGTGTAGTAGGAGCATTGGTGCCAGTGTAAGGGGAGCATTGGTGCCCAGTGTAGGGGAGCATTGGTGTCAGTGTAGGGGAGCATTGGTGCCCAGTGTAAGGGGAGCATTGGTGCCCAGTGTAGGTGGAGCATTGGTGCCCAGTGTAAGGGGAGCATTGGTGCCCGGTGTAGGGGGAGCATTGGTGCCCAGTGTAGGGGGAGCATTGGTGCCCAGTGTAAGGGAAGCATCGGTGCCCAGTGTAGGGGAGCATTGGTGCCCAGTGTAGGGGAGCATTGGTGCCAGTGTAGGTGGAGCATTGGTGCCAGTGTAGGGGAGCATTGGTGCCCAGTGTAGGGGGAGCATTGGTGCCAGTGTAGGGGAGCATTGGTGCCCAGTGTAGGGGGAGCATTGGTGCCCAGTGTAGGGGAGCATTGGTGCCCAGTGTAGGTGGAGCATTGGTGCCAGTGTAGGGGGACCATTGGTGCCCAGTGTAAGGGGAGCATTGGTGCCCAATGTAGGGGGACCATTGGTGCCAGTGTAGGAGGGGCATTGGTGCCCAGTGTAAGGGGAGCATTGGTGCCCATTGTAAGGGAAGCATTGGTGCCCAGTGTAGGTGGAGAATTGGTGCCCAGTGTAGGGGGAGCATTGGTGCCGGTGTATGGGGAGCTTTGGTGCCCAGTGTAAGGGGAGCATTAGTGCCAGTGTAAGGGGAGCATTAATGTCCAGTGTAGGTGGAGCATTGGTGCCCAGTGTAGGTGGAGCATTGGTGCCCAGTGTAGGGGGAGCATTGGTGCCCAGTGTAGGGGGAGCTTTGGTGCCCAGTGTAGGGGGAGCATTTTACTCCCACTTTTTCTCCATAGGCCCACTTATATATTTTTGTACATGAAAAAAAAATGCAATCTTTGTGTGAGTTTATGATTTTGTCCCCCCTTCCTTCCCCCTCCCCCTTTACCCCCCCTCCCTCCTCCCTATACCGCCACCATGATTCTGCTGATGCATTCTGCTATTTGCCTATACGGGTTCAACATTTTCAAGAGGAGAAAGATTGTTTTGACATAATAAGATTCCTTTTCTGTTTTGCAAATTTTGACGGATTTACATTAAACTGTGGTACGCAAAATTGGGGGGGGGGGGGAAATATGCACTGCAACATTTTTCTTGGCTTTTTACGCGTTTGTGACCTTTTTCACAATGTTTGATCCGGATATTGAAGACGTCTAATAATATATAATACGTCCAATAATATATATAATTTTAAAGTGAAATTTCTTCTCTACCTGTTTGGAAGTCAAATTTTTGCCACTTCTGTCACGACTTCTGTCAATCTGTGTATTGATTTTCAGTTATATTGCATTTTGGAGCATCAAAAAAAGAAAACTTCAGTGCATTCGGGCACTTCCCTTTTGTACCCTATACCAGAGCTTCGCCCCTAGAATCCAGGCTATTGCACCAGATTTTTCATATTTGCAGGGGAAATTTCTTCTCTGCCTGTTAAAAAAAGTTAACCCAAAGCGTATCTATCTGTCAATAATCTGTTAGGTAGATTTTATCATTTTCTACTGGTGTGTTTTTATTAGTAAGCCATTTCGGGGTATCAAAAGCAAAAATCTTCAGAGCTTGACCCCTACCAGGGTTTCGCCCCTGGACCTCACTGGGGCCCTTAAATGGATCACGGGACCCCAATCCGTTACGCGTACGCTATATATGCGCAATACTGCATTTAGCTACTGTGCACCCCACCACCCCCCCTTCCCCTCCCCTTCCTCCGAAGCCAAACTCTGGCAGAGCCAATGCTCAAAATTAAATATTTATTCACAGATTCATTGCAATGCTCCCTTCGTAGTAGATTTTCAAGTCGAGCAAAACGTCACCGCACCCCATGAGTAAGATAATCCTGTACGGCCATGGTTGTCACACGGTGACAGTTCGAAGCAAAATTTGTGTAAAAATTCTTGACAGATCTTTTTCTTTTTTCTTTCTATTTTGCGGTCATAAATATTATATCGTTTATAAATTCTTAAATCATAATTCAGAATATCGGAAATTTCAAATTATGGCGCGAGGAAACATTCATCATCTTTTTTCCGGAAAATTGTAGCAAAATCTTCAATGTATGTAAACTACAAACGTATTGATTGGAATATTACCGTATATATGCCTAAATCAGGGGCATCCTTGTGAACAGAGACAACATCTCTTATCTCAGGGAAAGCCTTCACCTTGTTTTGTTTCTACTTTTCATTTCACATCGTATAAGCCTCTTTTCAAGTCAGCACAATTTTGTTCACTTTTTACATTGCAAGAATGTCCTGACGAGAGAGGGCGTTCTGCCAATATATTATTTTAAATAGTTATATCACATCTCTTTGTTTATTTGTAAGATCACCATTAATTGCGCAACTATGAGTTTTGGCGGCCCGTGGGTAACACAGAGCAAGGGGCCCTATAACAAACATACCACAGTGTCATTGCCGGCCCCCTCCCCATCCCAATTTTTTCTCGGACCCGTGGGGTTTACTCGCCATTCCCACCTTATTGTTTCGCCATGCTAATGTTCCAAGTTGTACAAGCCACCACATTCCTTAAATCGTACTAATGCTTAACAAATATGGAGGAATTTCCCGGTCATATGGAACGCCGCTTGATCATTTCATCCAGAATTTCGGATATCCAGAAAAGAATTTTTAATATCCAAAAATCAATTTTTAATATCTTAAATTAGATTTAGATATCTTGAATTAAATTATAGATATCTGAAATTGAATTTTGGATATCTGGAATTATTTTGGATATCTGATATTTAATTTCAGATATCTGTAATTCCAGATTAAATGATAAAACGGCGTTCTAGAACGCCATTTTATCATTTAATCCAGAATTTTGGATATCCATAATACAATTTGTGATATCAAAAACCAAATTTTGGATATTTGCAATATGAATATTCATGGCAGGTCATAACTACGTCGCGCAGGAATTAAAAGTCTGCAAGTTGCAGAATGCCATACAGCACATGCCATGCAGAGATAGAAGGGTTTGCTTAATCATCCTTTTGCTTTGCGTTTCTCTTACCTAATAGTATCTCCATGCTCTTACCAATTAAGATACATTTCTGAATATGGAATCGAGGGTGTCCTGAACAGCTACAGTACTGCAGTCATGTACAGTACTTATAGTACTTATACAGTCTAACAGTACAGAATAGCATGTTATGCGCGATATACACGATCATGATTCATTTGTCCTCCGCAACCTTTGTGTTGATTATTATTTTATATTCTGGATATCGGAAATTTAATTTCAGATATCCAGAATTCTTCATATCAAAAGTTGAATTTTTGATATAATCAGGAAATTTTTATATCAAAAATAGAATCCTGGATATCTGAAATTCAAGTCTGGATATCTAAAATTCAATTCTGGATATCTGAAATTCCATTTTGAATATCCTAAATATGATTCTTGATATCCAAAATATAATTCTTGATATCTGAAATTCAATTTTGGATATGCAAAATTAATTTCATTTTAATTGATATCTGAATTTTGGATATCTGAAATTAAACTTTAAAGATCCAAAATAATTCCAGATATCCAAAATTCAATTTCAGATATGCAGAATTTAATTCACGATTCCAAATTTAAATTCAGATATCAAAATTTGTATTTTGGATATCAAAAATTAAATTCTGGATATCCGAAATTCTGGATTAAATGATAAAATGGGATTTCAGAGCGCCGTTTTATCATTTAATCTGGATTAACAAATATCTTAAATTGAATTTCAGATATCCAAAATTCTATTCTGGATATCTAAAATTTAATTTTGAATATCAAGAACTCATTTTGATTTAAGTATAATTTTTGATTTCGGTAATTGAATTTTGATATCTAAAATACAATTCTTAAAATCAAAATTGAATTTTTGTTATCCAAAATTCATTTCTTGATATCTGAATTTTGGATATCTGAAATTAAACTTCAGATATTTAAATAATTCCAGATATCCAAAATTCAATTTCAGATATCCAGATTAATTTAATTCAAGATATCTAAAATTAATTCAGATATCAAAAATTGTATTTTGGATATCAAAAATTCAATATGGATATCCAAAATTCTGGATTAAATGGTAAAATGGTGTTCCATACGGTCGTAAGGCGCGACCGCGTGGGTTTTTAAGTCAGCCTCACTCAAACATCGGGGTTTTAGCACAAATCAGCATTGAGATTTTGAGTGAGCTATAGTATATATACTGTATCACAACAGACTCCTATACATGCTATAGAGACTAAGACTGAGAGGCGGAATCGAGACATTGGTCTGCTATAGAGCTTGAAAAAATTTGGCCGGAAATGCTGTTCTTAGTAGTTAGAGGCCGCTATACAGCCGCTGACCAATCAGAAGCCAGCTTTGCTATCACGTGATAGCTTCGCCGCAGTTCGCTTCTGAATGGTCAGCGGGTGTATAGCGGTCCCTGAGATGTTTTCCTCTGGGTCATTGGATTGGATTGCGTCACAAGATATTCTCCATTGCTCTGCACAGTCTTTCTAGCGAGGTGTAAAGTTCATTTGCATATACTAAATGCTAAGTTCTGATTGGTCAGGGTTTGTTATAGTGGCCCCTGAGATTTTTTTTCCATCTGGGTCATCGGATTGCGTCAGAGGGTGGTAGAGTTTTTTGTCTGACAAGTCTTGTGAATTGATGGTCATTTTGGAGAGGGCACAGAGAGCCCCACCCCAGGGTGAGGGTTTTCCGTAAAAGGAGTGTAGTTTGCGGTGAGTTTACGGTCATTTTAAAGTGGTTCTGATCAATTTCTGTGGTTTAGGTATCTAAGTTCTATGGGAGTACTATGGGTCTATATGTTTTCTACACCGTCAGGGGTGTCCGAGGGTAATGCGCCCTGCTCACCTCTCAATGTAAAACAAGAAGGGGGTCTACGGGGGCTTAATCGTGGGAATAATCGGACGAAACTACGATTTTTAACGGACAAAATGGCGTCTACGGGGAATGACAGGACAGAACTGCGCTTTATCGCGAAAAATAAGTGCATGCTCAAGTGGAATCATTGAGGAGAAAAGTTCAGTGGGCGTGGTTTGGAATCAAGTCCCACGTATAATCCCTTTTTTTGCATTAAAGCGCAGTTCTGTCCTGGCATTCCCTGTAGACGCCTATTTTGACCGTTAAAAATGTAGATTTGTCCGAATAGTCCCACGATTGAACCCCCGTAGACCCCTTATTTTTCGCGATAAAGCGCAGTTCTGTCCTGTCATTCCCCCGTAGACGCCGCATAATTTTGACCCGTTAAAAACGTAGTTTTGTCCGATTATTCCACGATTAAGCCCCTGTAGACCCCCTTTTTTGCGTTAAAGTGCAGTTCTGTCCTGTCATTACCCCGTAGACGTCATTTTTGTGCGTTAAAAACGTAACGATTAAGCCCACGTAGACCCCTTTTTTTACATTTGTGTTTCAGAAAAATTGTTTCTCAAATGATGAGTTTTAGAAAAAAACGTCTTCTCAAACCAATTACGTTTTCAAAATATCGTCGCTCAAATTTTGTTCCCTGTGCAAAGTCTATTAGATTTAAAAATAAAATTTCGTTTTCAAATTGTACACGTTTTCAAAAAAGTCTTCTCATATCACACCGTTTAAAAATATCGTCGCTCAAACCTTACCTATTTTCAAAAACATGTTCTCAAACATGACAAGTTTCTTGTTTCTCAATTGTCAAGTACATTGTCTTCTCGAATGATGTGAATCAGTAAATTGTGACGATATTATAACGATATTATCGATAATCGCGACATGGCGATTTATCTATATTATTGATACTTTTTACAGTTTAAGCTCTTTGACAAATCTAAACTTCTAATCAACAGATTATCAGGGTTTATTGTTTTGAAATGGGCGACAATGAGTGACCATGATACCCCCACCTTTTGAGTGGATAGTACCAGGGTAACGTTCCCTTGGGGATCCCATAGCCATTTTTTGATTATTTTTTCTTCTTGTTTTACCCTCGGACACCCCTGACGGTATAGAAAATATTTAAACCCATAGTACTTCCATAGAACCTAGATACCTAAACCACAGAGATTGATCAGAACCACTCCAAAATGACCGTAAACTCACCGCAAACAACACTCCCCATAGGAAAAACCCTCCCCCTGGGGTGGGGTTCTCTGTGCCCTCTCAAAATGACCGTCAATTCACAATACATTTCTGAAGAAAAACCCTCCCACCATCTGACGCAATCCGATAATCCAGATGGAAAAAAAATCTCAGGGGACACTATACAGACCCTGACCAATCAGAAGCTAGCATTAAGTACATGCAAATTAGCTATATACCTCGCTAAAGGACTCTGCGGAACAAATGAGAATATCTTGTGACGCAATCCAATGACCCAGAGGAAAAATATCAGGCGCCGCTATACAGCCGTTGACGAATCAGAAGCAAACTACGGCGATGCTATCACGTGATAGCAAAACCGGCTTCTATTGGTCATTGGCTGTATAACGGCCTCTTACTACTGTTCTTCCGTTCCAAATTTGTACGAACAACGTTCAAAAGTTCGTAAAGATTGGCAGTTTATCAATCTCGCACGGGTCTGCCCATTGGCCAGGTGTGGTCAAGAGGCGAAGCCCTGATAGTATCCAGAGGCGAAGTCCCCTAAAGCAGTGGGGTCCGGATCCCCACCCCCTCCTAGCCACTTGCTTACACCCCACCCCCTCTTTTTGAATTAAATTTTTAAAACATTGTGATAATCTTTGTTTTTTATGTCTTTTTTGCTTTTAAAAAACAAAATTGCTCTCAGAAATGGGCTAAATGTTAAATCTTCGTCTTGAGAGTGGGGTCTAGGACCTTGTCGGACCCCTCATTTTTTAAATACTGGCTACGCCACTGCCCGGAAGCTTTGCAGATTTCTTGTTTTTGATGCCCCAAAATTGCTTTAAATTAAACACAGAACTTCAAAATTTAAATTGATGAAAAGATTATAACTTTATAACGTTAAACTCAATTAAGACTAGCATTTGGGTTACCATTTCTGAACAGGCAGAAAAACATTTCCTCTGGTAATTGAGAAAATTCAGGGGGAAACCTGTGGTTCAGGGGCAATCATGGGCGCCGCCACTTGATCGGAGGCATAACTTAAGGGGTTTAGGGGTATTGCACCCCCTATAAACATTATTCGTCGGGCAATTCCAATTTTGTCGGGCAAAAAATTGCCCAGCATTGAAAAAAAATTGCAGGAAAATCAAGTTAATATGCTTATACCTTTAGGTTTCTTCGCAAAAATACTTTCGAAAATGTTTTAGATAATGCAATAATTATCTTCATAGCCACAAGAGCCACCCCACCCCACCCCCTATTTGTTGGACAGGCGCAGATCTAAGTCGGACAGAGATGTACTATGTCTGATGTACTTGTATCCTGGTATCAGAGTATGTCAGTCATACCCAACTCAGCTAAATGTTCTCCCAACCGCCGACTTGCCATGATGCTGACATCATCATACTTGGGCACTTTGCCGGGCAGAGAAGTTAAATGTCGGATGTACTCTTTAAATCAGAGATATATCGCAATCATGCCCGAATCAGCTAGATATCCAAACATTGTCCCCGACTCGACATGATGCTGACATCATCAGACTTGGGCACTTAGCCGGGCAGAGATGTAAAATGTCAGATGTACTGTTTAATTCAGAGAAATATCGCAACCATGCCCAACTCAGATAGATATCCAAACAATGTCCTCCAACTGCCGAATTGACATTATCTGATGATGCTGACAACATCATACAGTCATACTAGTCGGGTAGATATGTAAAATATTGGATGTACTGTTTAAATCAGAGATATATCGCAATCATGCCCAACTCAGATAGATATCCAAACAATGTCCTCCAACCGCCGAATTGACATTATCTGATGATGCTGACAACATCATACAGTCATACTAGTCGGGTAGATATGTAAAATATCGGATGTACTGTTTAAATCAGAGATATATCACAATCATGCCCGACCCAGCAAAATATCCAAACAATGTCCCCCGACCGGCAACTCGACATGATACTGACATCATTATACTTTGGCACTTAGCTGGGCAGAGATGTAAAATGTCGGATGTTACTGAAACTCCTCTCACATTATTTGCCCCTACCACTGAGGATGAGGTACGAACATTAATTACAAGGTCCCCACCAAAGTCATGTAGTTTGGACCCGATGCCTACCTGGCTATTGAAACATTGTGTAAATGAACTTTTGCCAATCATCACTGCTATCATTAACCAATCACTTGTTAAGTCAGTTGTACCACCCTGCTTTAAGCGTTCAAATGTAAAACCAGTAATAAAAAAACCCTGGATCAGATAAAGAGGTGCTAAAGAACTACCGACCTGTATCGAACATCGAACTTACTTTTCATCTTGAAACTTTTCGAAAAAGTTGTGGCATTACGCCTCCAGCAACATTTAAAAGACAACGCTTTGTTTGACAATCTGCAATCTGCCTATCGCAAGTTCCATTCCACTGAGTCCACATTGCTTTGAGTGCACAACGAGATATTGCTGCAGCTCTTGACAAAAAGGCAAACACTGCCTTAATCATGTTAAATCTTTCTGCAGCTTTTGATTTAATCGTTATTTTTTAATTTTATTTAATCGTCTTGAACATACATTTGGAATTGTCTTAAATTTATTGCAGTTGTTAAGGTCCTATAGAAATGTTTGAGTGCAATGTGTGGAAATAGGCAATGAGATATCTCGTGAAAATCAGTTAAATATGGGGGTTCCACAAGGATCAGTCTTAGGTCCTTTGATATACTGTATGTTTACCCATCCAGCAGGAGAAACTCAAGCGCCATAAGATCAACTACCACTGCTATGCGGATGATACCCAATTGTATTGGGATTTTAATTCATTAGAATCGTGGGAAAGTGTTTCATTAAAGCTTCAGGCATACTTTTCTGATGTAATCAATTGGATGCAGGGAAATTGTTTGAAACTAAATCCAGACAAAACGGAACTAATCGTTTTCACACCAAAGTTTCAGGGCAATTTTTCCAAAATAATTGTATAAAAATGGGACTATATGACATAAGTCCTGTTTCCGTTGTGAGAAATTTGGGTGTGCAGCTTGGTTACAATCTTTCGATGCAAAACCAAATAGACTCCACTTCAAGATCATGTTATTGGCAGATCCATAATATTGGTAAAATCAGGCGGTATATTACTGATGAGGCTTGTAAGACATTGGTTCACGCTCTTGTGACATCAAAATTGGACTACTGTAATGCCCTACTTTATGGTCTGCGTCATAAGCTTACTGACCGGCTTCAGCGCGTTCAGAATTGCGCTGCATGGTTGTCACCCGCGCACGTAGATGTGAGCATATAACGCCTGTTTTGCGTGACTTGCATTGGCTGCCGATTCATCACAGGTCCAGTTTCAAAATTCTTTTATATACTTATAAGGTTCTCAATGGTTTAGCCCCTGTCTACCTTACAGATCTTGAGCATAAATATCAACCAACTAGATCTCTTTGGTCCAAAATCAAGTCATTATTAAGTAAATCAATTATCAGAACATCTACTTACGGAAATAGGCGGTTAAGTTGATCATTCAGCTGCAGTAGTGTGGAATGATTTACCAGATAAAGCCAAGCGTGCAATAAATATTAAACTGTTAAATGATGAATTAAAAAAATTATGTGAAAACTTACCTTTTTAGAGCTGCCTTTCTGCCTTTTAATATATCGTCAGGATTGTGTGTGTATATATATATATATATATATATATATATATATATATATATATATATATATATATATATATATATATATATATATATATATATATATATATATATATATATATATATATATATATATATATATATATATATATATATATATATATATATATATATATATATATATATATATATATATATATATATATATATATATATATGTATATATATTGATAGAGTACATTTTTAGCTTTTTACAAGGAATTATAATTTTTGTACATATATTGCCTATTTACTATTTTTACCAGTTTAAACTTTTATAAACCTTTTCATATCTGTAGTTTTAACAATTAATGTATTGTATTTTTTCTTAACTTGTATGTTTTTATTGTAAAGTGCCTTAAAGCAATTTTATATCGGATAAGGCGCTACATAAATTCAGTAAAATGAAATAAATAAATAAATACTGTTTAAGTCAGAGATATATCGCAGTCATGCCCGACTCAGCTAGATATCCAAACAATATCCCCGACCGCTGACTCGACATTATGCTGACATCATCATACTTTGGCACTTAGCAGCTTAGCCGGGCAGATATGTAAAATATTGGATGTACTGTTTAAATCAGAAATATATCACAATCATGCCCGACTCAGCTAGATTTCCAAAAAAGAAACCCCGACTGCCGACTCGACATGATGTTGACATCATCAGACTTGGGCACTTTGCCGGGCAGAAATGTAAAATGTCTGATGTACTGCTTAAATCAGAGATATATCGCAATCATGCCCGAATCAGCTAGATATCAAAACGTTGTCCCCCGACTCGACATGATGCTGACATTATCAGACTTGGGCACTTAGCCGGGCAGAGATGTAAAATGTCAGATATACTGTTTAAATCAGAGATATATCGCAACCATGTCCGAATCAGCTAAATATCCAAAAAATGTCTCCCGACTCGACATGATGCTGACATAATCATACTTGAGCACTTAGCCGGGCAGAGATGTAAAATGTTAAATGTACTGTTTAAATCAGAGATATGTCGCAATCATGCCAGACTCAGCTAGATATCCAAACAATGTCCCCCGACCGCCGACTCGACATGATCTGATGATGCTGGCAACATCATACAGTCATACTAGTCGGGTAGACATGTAAAATATCGGATGTACTTTTTAAATCCAATATCCCAATTATGCCTGACCCAGATATCCAAACAATGTCCCCAGACCGCCGACTTGGCAAGATGCTGACATCATCAGACTTAGGCATTTAGTCGGGCAGAGATGTAAAATATCGGATGTTCTATTTGAATAAGAGATATATCTGAAGCATGCCCGAATCGTCTAGACGCCTAAATATCAAAATCGATGATCATGGGCCATATTTGGGCATCAAAAATTTAGTAGACATCTCATAAATTTTCGGGGGGCCTTCGCCTTCTGGACCTTAGCAGACTGCCAGAGCTAACATAAATTACATTTCAGAATTTTGTGTTTATTTTAAGCCACTTTGGGGCAAATATAACAACCTTCAGACCAAGGTTTCACCCATCTGCCCATGAGCCCCACAATTTTCTCGATTTCAGGGAGACTTTCTCCTCGGCTTGTTTTGAAATGATAACCCTAATGCTTATCTGAGAGGATTTTAACATTAGAATTTGAAATTGCCCTCTGTCATCACTTACATTTTGGAACTTTTTGTTGATTTTTAAACAATTTTCCGGGCATCAAAAAAGCAAGAATCTTTGGAGCTTCGCCCCTGGACCTCTACAAAGACTTCATTCATAAGTTCCAAAATTGTGTCGGAATTTTCTGATTTTTTGAGGAAAATTTCTCCTCTGCCTGTTGAGAATTGTAACCCAAATGTTTATTTGAGTACATTTTATTATCAAAATTCGAAATTGTCTTCTTTTCATACTTACATTTTGGAACTTTGTGTTGATTTTAAAACGTTTTCTGGGCATCAAAAGCAAGACATCTGCGGAGCTTCCGGAGGGAGGGGGTTCGCCACTGGACCCCAACCAAGGTTTCTTCTATTTGCATGAGAAATTTTCCCACTTTCTGTTTAGAAATGGTAAAGCAAATGCTTTTCTGAGATTTTAACATTAGAAAGTGAAATTGTCTTCTTTTCATCAATCAATCATTTGAAGTTTGTGTTGATTATTGGAGCACTAAAAACAAGAAATCTGCGGA
Source organism: Chiridota heheva (assembly GCA_020152595.1). Taxonomy (NCBI): domain Eukaryota; kingdom Metazoa; phylum Echinodermata; class Holothuroidea; order Apodida; family Chiridotidae; genus Chiridota; species Chiridota heheva. The sequence continues at coordinate 576,281 of JAIGNY010000962.1, read as the reverse complement.
GCTTCCGGAGGGAGGGATGGGGGGATTCGATACTGGACCCCAACCAAGGTTTCGTCCCTAGACTTCGCATGTAGGGGATCTTAAGCGGTCACATATGCTACGCAGTGTCATGTTTGGCACTTCAGAACTGAACCCCAAGCCAAATACTCTGACGATGTCACTAGTGGAGGAGAAGGCACCCCCCCTCCTCGGCTCAAAGTCAAGTTACGCCCCTGCGTTTGGTCACTCCGTTGTAAGGCCGTGGGAAGGACATTTGACTGCAAGTGAAATATGAAATACCTTAAATGGGAAAAGTGTGCCCATACCTTTTATTAGACCGCGCTAACGTTACTCGGTCCCCTTAGTACTTTGCCCGCATACATTTGTTCAATTCAATGGTCATATTAAATATTCAAACATTTGAAAATGCACTTGCCAATATTGTCCCCGACATTGCTACTCGCAGCACCCTCACTCAGTATTTCTAAAAAAAAGTGTACACGCTGTGTCAGACTTAATCCATTCCCGAAATAAATTCCGTATGTACGTACATACAGAGTATTGATAATTGTACACTGTATGTAAGGAGTGTGAGGGCAGAGATGCATGAATTTTCGGAGGCCTTGAGATGTTCGATTTTCCAACATGTGAAAAAGCAGAACATACCAGATGTAAGAGCGCGAATATTTCATGGTAGTACTCGCTCTTCCAACAATATTCATATTATTGCACTTGCAAAAGCAGCCTGGAAGAATATGAGTGTTGCAAAAGTGCCATTTGAGAAATGACACCTCCCTGGTCAAGCTATTAGGTTCTGCCAAAGAATGTATATTTTAGTCCGTCCTGATCTCACATTACCGGGCTTCCTCAATAACAACTAGACCGCTAGAACATCAATGATGTATTAGCTCAACATTCAGACATATATTTTTGGGGTGCTATGTAAGCCTGTTTTGTGAGTGCTTTGTTACTTGAAGTGTAAGCTGGGGTTGTTAGCAATACACGTCAGTGCCGTCGAAAGCGGGGAGGGGAAGAGGAGAGAAGGGGATGGGTGGGCGGCTGGGGAGGCTTTAGCCCACCCAATAATTTGCAGACCTGTAATTAAAATTGATGTCGTATTTTCACTTTTCGTCATGGCAAATGAAGGGGGAAAAATGATCAAAATGCTCCTCGGCCTGGTGATCCAAAATACTGCCATATTACTGCACACTTAGGACTTCAGACCGTGAGTTAACTGAGCTCACACATAAACGTTTTGCACGTTGCGCTATCCATGAAAAGCATCGCTCTTTAAAATGAATTAAATTAAATTACTTGCATTAATAAGCAGTAACGTGGTGGGTCGTGGTGGTTTCACTGTGGAGGTAAGGGCATTTTACCCCACCACCTCCTCCCAAAAGAAAATGCTTGCTCATCGTTGAGCACATAAATCTAAATTGGCATGCACCGTTTAGATAACAGGTATATAAATTCATCGAATTGATTAGTTGACGGTAGTTCATAAGTTTCTTTATAGGCAGCCGTTGTAGGGGCCCGATTGCCTTTTTTTTTTTAAATACCCCCCCCCCCACCATTGTTTTTTATTGCCTCCCAGTGGTGCGTTTCTTGACCCCTAGGATAATATACTTTTGAAATAGATATATTAAGATTATAAATAATAAATTAAGATCATTAATTCAATAGTCAACATTGAGTAACATACTTAAGAAATCCTCTTCAATTTTCAAAAAATTTCTTTCAGTTTCTGTAAATGTCCATCATTTTTGGAAAATTTCCATCTAATTTCTTCAATATCCCTTCAATTTCGCAAAATTTTCTTCAATTCTCGGAAAACTTCCTTATTTCCTGGATTTTTCCTTCTTTAATTTTCAGGAAATTTCCTTCCTTTTTCGAGAAATTTGCTTTTATTTTTGGAAAACTTCCTTCATATTTGGAAAATTGCCTTGTCTTTTAATTTTCTGGATTTTTTTTTCAGTTTTCGGGAATTCTTCAATTGCCTCCATTTTCGTAAAATTTCATTCATTTTTGGGAATTTTTTTTCAATTTTCGTAAAATTTGCTTTAATTCTCGGGAAATTCTTTTAATTTTCTGGAAAATTTCTTTCAGTTTTCGGGAAATCTTCAATTTCCTTCATTTTTGGGTAATTTCCTTCATTTTGGGGAAATTTTGTTCAATTTTCGTAAACTTTGCTTTTAATTCTCGCCAAATTTCTTCTTATTTCTGGAACATTTCTTTCAGTTTTCAGGAAATCTTCAACTTGATTTTCGGAAAATTTCCTCCATTTTCAGGAAATTTCCTTTATTTCTGAATAATTTTCTTGCTTCTTGAAGCTTGCTTCAGTCATTTTCATGAAATTCTTTAATTTTTGGAAAGTTTTCTTCGATTTTGGGGAAAATTCCTTCATTTTGGGGAAATTTGATTCATTTTGGGGAAATTTTCTGGAAATGTTGCCAAATTTTCCAATGAATTTACGATCCCCCTTATCAATACATGTTTTTAGACATGTCAAATATCTTCCTATGCCGTAACTTTATTGTGTGGAGATGATATATCATTTCTGCGTGTTTTGACCCCTCCCCCTTCCCCCTTCTTTCAAACTATAGATTTTTTTTTAAACCCTGTGTTTCTCGTTATTTTGGTACAGCAGAAAAAATTGAAAAATCTTGTCAAAAATTCTAGGACCGAAGCCTTGTATACATATCTCGTAATTTTGGTAGCACTAAATGGCGTAAAATTAGTGTTTTAAACCGGCCTGCGTTTCACATGAATTTGACTGCAAAACATTACTTAATATTGTGTCAAATCCAGTGTCGAAGTCCTGGTAGGCGCGCCCAAATTGCATAAGGCGAAGCCTCGGGAGCGTAGCGTTTTTTGGGAGGAAGTGCTGCGTTTCTCGTGTTTCGATAAGAGAAAATTGCTTAAACTTATGTCAAGTCTAAGCTGCTAAGGCGAAGCACTGCGCTTCTGGTCACTTTTGGTAGCAAAAAAACAACAAAAAACTTTGTGTCAAATCTAGGGGCAAAGCCCTGGTAGGGACCCAGGGGCGAACTTGCCCCCGGAAGCCCTACGTTTCTCGTGATTGTGATAGCAGAAAAGTGCATTCAAGGTGTCAAATGTGGGGGCAAAACCCCTGGAAGTCTCCTGCAATTCTCGTTTATTTCGGTGTTACAGGCATCAAAGAAAACTCACTTAAATACTTAACCCCCGAATAATTTTTTTGTCCACTGAGAAATTATAAAAACTTCACAATTCGCGCAAACGGTATGATACAAATCAACATTGACGCTCGATACAAAACAAAACTCGGAAACATTTGAAAAATTAGTTCTCCTGTATATTCTCGTATTTTCTTAATCTTTTCAATTTATTCACAGTTCACAATTTAAACAGATAGTATCATAAAGTCCAGCATACATCGAAACATTGACTTAGATTGGACTAAGTCCAGAAAAAAGCATAGTTCTTTAAGTCGCCATGATTTTCAGATCCAAGCTTTTTATTCTTTCAAGTACAGATCATGTGCACGTACGTGCGCGCACGGGTCTTGCGCGCGGGATACACTAATTGCTTTTGCAAAGCAGTGGCGTGAGATTGGGCCTGTTTAATCAGAATATGACAATCAGTTAATAAATATGAAAGTGCTCTACTGAATATGCGCAAATAAATATCTTCATCTTAAACACAGGGTCAATGGGAGTAAACCTTAGATCATAGACCAGGCAACAGGACGGAATTGAGTTTAAATAAGATCAACCAGGTGGATGAACGATCTCAAATAACAGGTGGATGAACGATCTCAAATATAGAAGTGATATTATTAAATAACCTAGATTGCCTGACTATGAAACAAGTTGAACATTTACCGTCAGAATTCAATCTCTTCGTGACTCTCAGCTAGACCAATCATGGCACTCGATAGCGGACACAAGTTACCGCATTAAAGGGGTAGACTGAAACACTGAAATTGCGATGTTTAAAGGCGAATATGCTTTGCTATATACGATAGTAATAAGAGTGCCAAATCCAGGGTCGAAGTCCTAGTAGGCGAAGCCATATCAGAAATCCTTACGTGTCATTTCCACACTTTATAATTTGGTTAAAGGAATATTTAATTTTGATTAATATAATGTAGGATCCCATTGACTACAGTATATGTCTTAAATTGAGGTCCAGGAATGATTTTCCAGGAATGATTTAATTGAAATCAAAAAAATAATAAAACAAATGGCAGGAGAAAAAATAAAATGAGAATAAAAATAATATAAAAAAGAAGAAAAAGAGATCTTGACATTATCAGGTTTGAACATCATGTATTCTCACTGCTGTTTATTCTCACGCTGTTTAAAATTCGAATACCTCAAAGCGTAAAAAGAGAAATAAAGCCAAACACAAACATTTGAATTATACAACTAAGTTTTGGTTTATTTCAAGCTATCTTATTACGATGCTAGAGGAAAGATACGCGGCAAACGGGTACCATACGCGCATAAATCAGGGTTTAGCGTCGTTTCAAATGAATATTTAAGTCCGGTACATGTGCTAATTGGGCATTCAGGCTATTTTAGTATAAAAGCTTTGGTTTTAAACGCAAGTTATAGCCCAAACAAGTTATCAACTACAAGTGCTACGGTATATCCCAATTTGCTATACTGTGGGACAAATCCCAAACGGGTATTTATAGCTTAATTGGCTCATGAAAGCAGCGTCGTTTATCTTTCGGAAATGTTTGGTGGCCCTTCCGAGCCAATGTTATTGTATATGCTATATTAATGTAAAATTCTTTAAAGTTACGCACTATAGTGTTGTTGCATCCATGGATCGATCTATGTAAGACAAACATGACAACACAGCAAAATGTCGAATAAACGTTTAGGATTAGATAAACACTGCAAAAATAACACTAGCATCCGAACGAAAATCTGGATTTTGGGCTAGCCTTGCTTAAGCTCAAAATCCCTCAAAGGGATGTTGAGCTAAAGACATGTCTTTATTTGAAAATGTAACGATTCGTATATTGGTTAAAACAGGGAAGAGGCAGTGCCATTTTCAAGTTGCAAGTGTATTGCAATATGAGCCGATTAGTTTTTGATTTTGAAAATACTGAGCACTAAGTTTTCGATTTAAGAGCTGATTAAAGCATGATAACTTTTTACTTATACTAATTTTGTGATGTATGACTGGGCAGACACTCAAAATAATCTGTAGATTTCTTTATGAAATCCTTCTTAAATCTCAGCCATTAGAAATGACGGAGAAGTCTATTCCCGTTACGCTGTTAGGACATAGGTAATATGATTGGGGGAATGATAAACTTTAGATTTTGCTGCACCACTTCAAACAAGCATCATAGATAATCATTTAAAAAACAGAGTATTTGCAAAAGAAAATTTTAAGGACGCCCTGTAATACATCAAACAATAGCATAACAATTGCATATTATTGTATGGATGCCTGAGACTTCAAAATGCAAGTTTAACAACGAACAGTTTGGTTTTGCATGTTTCTGCTCGTATTATTCATTTCACAACAGAACGGCTGGAATCGAAAACTAAAGTTGACGCGAAACCTGCCATCTCACATCTCATGCATGCGCCGCCATTGTATTTCTGTATTTCGAAAGGCAAACGACAAACTACAATTGCAAAAATGATGCGAGGCGGTTCTGCTCCGATTTTGGTTTTAAGTGAGTAAATTTCTTTTATTGAATGATATTGTGTTTTGAATTTGTAATCTTATTTAATTATGTCTTTCTCCTTTTTCAGACCATAACACAAAGAGAGAAAGTGGAAGAAAAGTACAACTGGGCAACGTCGCCGCTGCCAAGGTAAACTCAATAACGCTAGGCTGTACGATTGTGCATGGTAACCACGTGTGTTTTACTGTTAGCCTATTTTAGGGTTTTCCAATGCATCATTCATTCGTCATAACGTGCGTGAAAGTGATACGCATATGATGATTCATGGTAGGGCCTAGCCTATTATAATGAAACAGTAAACTCCTAGGAAAGCGATAAATGGCGGTTTAGAGAATCTAGGTTTTCCTTCCCAAGTATTCTTACATTACACTCCAGATTCTTTTTCTGGTAACGGAGCCGAAATTCGTGCACCCCCTTCCTAAATTCGTGCACCCCCTTCCTAAATTCTTGCACCCCCTAAATTCGTGCACCCCTTCCTAAATTCGTGCACCCCCTTCCTAAATTCATGCACCCCTAAATTCGTGCACCCCTTCCTAAATTCGTGCACCCCCTTCCTAAATTCGTGCACCCCCTAAATTCGTGCACCCCCTAAATTCGTGCACCCCTAAATTCGTGCACCCCTAAATTCGTGCACCCCTAAATTCATGCACCCCTAAATTCGTGCACCCCTAAATTCGTGCACCCCTAAATTCGTGCACCCCTAAATTCGTGCACCCCTAAATTCGTGCACCCCTAAATTCGTGCACCCCTAAATTCGTGCACCCCTAAATTCGTGCACCCCTAAATTCGTGCACCCCTAAATTCGTGCACCCCTAATTGTTCGTCGCACCCCTAATTGTTCGTCGTGCACCCCCTAATTGTTCGTCGTGCACCCCCTAATTGTTCGTCACCCCTAATTGTTCGTCATTGCACCCCTAATTGTTCGTCGTGCACCCCTAATTGTTCGTCGCACCCCTAATTGTTCGTCGCACACCCCTAATTGTTCGTCGCACCCCTAATTGTTCGTCGTGCACCCCCTAATTGTTCGTCGTGCACCCCCTAATTGTTCGTCGTGCACCCCCTAATTGTTCGTCGTGCACCCCCTAATTGTTCGTCATTCCCCTAATTGTTCGTCGCATTCCCCCTAATTGTTCGTCGTGCACCCCCTAATTGTTCGTCGTGCACCCCCTAATTGTTCGTCGTGCACCCCCTAATTGTTCGTCGTGCACCCCTAATTGTTCGTCGTGCATTCCCTAATTGTTCGTCGTGCATTCCCTAATTGTTCGTCGCACCCCTTCCCACCCCTAATTGTTCGTCGTGCACCCCTAATTGTTCGTAATTGTTAAATGCATTCCCTAATTGTTCGTGCATTCCCTAATTGTTCGTGCATTCCCTAATTGTTCGTGCATTCCCTAATTGTTCGTGCATTCCCTAATTGTTCGTGCATTCCCTAATTGTTCGTGCATTCCCTAATTGTTCGTGCATTCCCTAATTTTCACCACATTCCCTAATTTTCACCACCCCTAATTTTCACCACCCCAATTTTCACCACCCCGAATTTTCACCACCCCCATTTTCCACCCCAATTTTCACCACCCCCCACCACCCCCAATTTTCACCACCCCGAATTTTCACCACCCCCCAATTTTCACCACCCAATTTTCACCACCCCGAATTTTCACCACCCCGAATTTTCACCACCCCTAATGTATCGCACCTTGGCAAAGTTGGACAAAATTGTTGCAATTACCGATTGTTAATTGAACTCCATTTTCACTAATTAGATGCTTCATAAATTGATTGTGCAGTTAAGAATAACAATTTATTAAAGTTTTATATTGATTTTTACCAAAGATTGAACATAGTACATTTTACTGGTACAGCTGCTGGGTATTTAGGCATGTTTAACACACAGCGGTTGAAATTTGGATCAGTCGCAGAATGTTCAAGTTTGACTAAAAGGCAAAACTGATTGTATTTTTCAAACAAACAAAAAATTGTTGAAAATTCAAGTGACACCACTCACGTATTCCGAATCGATCGTCGTACATTGTTTCACAGGATTGGAGATTAAGTTCAAATGTTCATTAATTTTAGTCAATATTTTGTTTTCATTTTGAAAAAAATTGCAAGATTGTGCCTGAAAGGAGCACTATTCAAAAAGTAAGGGCGTATTTTTAGTTCCCAAAAAAATGAATGGTATAGCAAATTTCTAGTTAATATAAATATTCAAGTATCCTTTGCCCTCAGATCGACTGTGGGCTATGGAGGCATGAAGTTTATGGATCTATTGTGGATAATATATCTGTGAAATTCGCAAAAATAAGCACCCTCTCATTTAGTGCTTTAAGTGGTTGAAATTTGGGCCTACCTGTTACCGTGCTACCCTTCTTCAGGTAATGGGTAGAAATCAGACGCAAGTATCGTGGTTGAGATTTGGGCCTACATGTAACCATGCTACCCTTCTTCAGGTAACAGGTAGAAATCAGAAATAAATAGCGTGGTTGAAATTCAGGCCCACCTGTAACCATGCTACCCCTCTTAAGGTAGCATGGGCTTTTAAGTGTCTTGGAAAAATATTTCATTTGTAATTAATCACTAAAATTTGAAGAAAATATAAACAAGTTTGCTTGAATAAACAGCACACAAATGCAACAACTGAGTCTTTGCTAGTTCATTGATACGTGTATGTTTTTTTTATTGGCAATTAGAATAGCATAGCAAGGTTTAACCTCCCGAAATCATCCAGTGTTGGACATTATATCAAGACTGCCACTGCCTTTGATAACCAGTTGTGAACTCAGTGGTTGCAGACCCATCAGGATTATTATATAATTCTTATTATAATTTTTGTTGTTATTGTTTTTAGATGATAGCAGATGTTATCAGAACTTGTCTTGGACCAAGAGCCATGCTGAAGGTTTGTTTACTATAAATTATGTGTCATGTGCCCCCTTCCCCCTCCCTTCCTTTTTTCCCATTATTTGAGAATGAAGAAAAATTAGGGGGAAAAAGATTCTTAAAAAAAACTGTTCTGAAAACTGTTATCAAAACTTCTTGATTTTTCTGAACCATGGTCTTAAATTAACCTATTTTTTTAACTCCGGTTGTACAATTTCTTTATTTTTCCGAATAGGGTTCTAAAATTAACCGATTTTTCCAAATCATGATCTTAATTTCTGCTGTTTTTGAACTAGATTATAAAATTCCCAAATTTGTTAAGTCATCATATCAATTTTATGATTATTTCAAAAATGTTGTTGAATAAACTTACACATTTTTCGAATTATTGTCTTAAATTATCCATTATTTCAAAGTTTTAAATAATTATATGAATTTTTAGATTATTTTAAAAAATGATATTACTTTTCCCATATATTTGAATTGTTATCTTAAACATATTAAATTTCCTAATTTATTCTGAAGAATGATATCTAATTTTTTAATTTATCCGAAACATGACATGTATCAATTTTATGTCGAGAATTAAATGATCTTAAGCTTTACCATTATTTCCGGAACATGTCCCTGTATAACTTTAATCCTGCTTGTTCTACTTCATCATCATGCATGTAGGGGTGGATCTGGGAATTTTTGAAGGGAGGGTGGGGTATTGGCAAGAACAAGGGCACATAGCCCACGGGAGTACAGCGGCAATGTAGTAATAGAGGCATGGGGCGAAATTCCACCCTAGCCAGATTATTTTCTTCAGAATTTCAGAAAATGAGCTAAGGAAATTGAAATGATGCCAAAAAAAAAAAAAAAAAAATTGGGGGGGAAACTTATGTAAATTTTCCTGAAAATCTGCATAATTGAAAAATATGGTTTTCAGAATATTTTTTAAATTTTCCAAAAAAAATCCCACATTTTTGTTTATTTGCTGGAAATTTCAGACATTTCTTTAAAAAGCGGTTTTTGGGGTCTATTTTCTAAAAATTCGGGTAAAAAGTTCTGCTTTTCGGAAATTTCACTAATTTTGAACTTTTCAAACTACATTTTTAGTGAGAGCCTTCGAGCAGGGAGCAATGACAACTCCCTACTTCGAGATGCCTTGCATGGAAACTCTACATGTGGGCAGCATGTGCCTTATTGGCAATATCACATAAAATTATGATAACAAATTTCAAGAGATAGTAGCACAAAATGGGTGATATAGGCCAGAGCCATGGCCAGTGTGGGGCATGGGGTTGTGCCCTCTCCCCCTGGTGAAAGTCTGTGCCCTCTCCTCCTGGGGAAGGTCTGTGCCCTCTTGTGTGAAGTTGAACTGAAAATTAAAACTGTGGTGAAATATTCAAGTTGGACAATTTTCTATTCATATTCGTGCAAGAACTTTAAATTGATTTTTTTTTTTTTTTACTTTTGCCCAAATTTTCTTTAAAATGGCCCACATTTGGTAAAAATACACAAATTTGGTTTAAAGTCATCCAAAGTTTGTTTAAAATAGTATGTTAAAAATAGCTTAGATTTATTTATTGCCCAAATTTTGTTAAAAATTGCAGGAATTTAGTCTAAAATGGCCCAAATTTTGTTTTAAAATGGCCTTAAATGTGATTAAAAATTGGTAATGATTCATATGTTTCAGTTTGTTCGACATCAGTTAATATTGGATATTTTTCATTAAGGCTGAAGTCTGATTAAAAAGTCTTATTTTCGGGCTCTTTTTGCCACTCTGGCACTAAAAGCTGGATACACTACTTCCCACAAGGGCCCATAGGTAAAACTCCATAAACTTGATTTTTAGCTTTTTGAAGGGAGAATCACATATCAAATTTTGGACTTAAAATATGCATTTTATTTGGTGGGTATCGGGTGGTTGTGGAGAACGGGTAGGAAGTTGGGCACGGCACAATGACAAACATATTAGGTCAAATTGGGGCACCTTGCCACCGAAGGTGGACTGTACAACCCCGGCATCCCACCCTCTGGATTCGCTCCCGGCCATTTAATTTTATTTGAATCATGATGTAAAATCGTGTTTGAAAATTGTTTGAAAACTCCCCACAAATAATAATAATAATTTAAAAAGAAAACCACACACATGGAAAAAGAGGCTGCAACCTTTAGCCCTGTGCCTCATCATCATGCCATGTTCCAGACACTTCAAAATATATAACATGGAATGCAAATATTAATATGTATGTGGAAGCCATGTTACCTAAAATTCAGGCACTGAACAAAAATGTGAACGTTTGCGACGCCCTTGGTGGCAGCTGAATGTCAATAAAAGAAAAGAAACTTCTACGTATTTTTCTTCTTATTAAACATGTTTGAATCATTGAAATGCTGTCCTTTCCTGGGTCATCTGAGAGAAGTACTGTATTTATTATTTATTTTGTTGGTGTTAACATTTTCGATATGCAATTGGTTTGAAATAATATAAAGATTATTAATGTTTATATTTGTCTTAAAGGGATCTTGTGGTATTATCATTCCCAAAGAAAAACATTAAAAGAGTCATCATGTGTTAGATGTTTTTACTTTTATTTAAATTGATTAACCTCCTTTTCCTAATTCTAGATGTTGATGGATCCCATGGGAGGTATTGTCATGACAAATGATGGAAATGCAATCTTGCGAGAGGTAGGTCAAAGAGAACACTTCCCATATGAATCATGGGAAATGATTTGACATCAACCTTCCAGAGCTTCAGTAGTAAAATTTTAGTAGTTTTTAAGTATGCTAGATCATAATCAGATGATGTTTGGTTATGATGCTAGTTTGTAAGTATGCTAGATCATAATTAGATGATTTGTGGTTCCTATGTGAGTTTTTAAGTATGCTAGATCATAATTAGATGATTTGTGGTTCCGATGTGAGTTTTTAAGTATGGTAGATCATAATTAGATGATTTGTGGTTACGATGTGAGTTTTTAAGTATGCTAGATCATAATTAGATGATTTGTGGTTACGATGTGAGTTTTTAAGTATGCTAGATCATAATTAGATGATTTGTGGTTCCGATGTGAGTTTTTAAGTATGGTAGATCATAATTAGATGATTTGTTTTATAGTTTTTAAGTATGCTAGATCATAATTAGATGATTTGTGGTTCCGATGAGTTTTTAAGTATGGTAGATCATAATTAGATGATTTGTGGTTACGATGAGTTTTTAAGTATGCTAGATCATAATTAGATGATTTGTGGTTAATGAGTTTTTAAGTATGCTAGATCATTTAGATGATTTGTGGTTCTGTGAGTTTTGAAGTATGGTAGATCATAATTAGATGATTTGATGTGAGTTTTTAAGTATGCTAGATCATAATTAGATGATTTGTGGTTACGATGTGGGTTTTTAAGTATGCTAGATCATAATTAGATGATTTGTGGTTACGATGTGAGTGTTTAAGTATGCTAGATCATAAGTAGATGATTTGTGGTTACGATGTGAGTTTTTAAGTATGGTATATTTTCCATGTTATACGTGTGTATGTTTGTGACACCCAGCTTGTAAACATGATATCTCAAGAACTGTACGCTGGGTTCATGTCATATGTGGTACACCGATAGCCCATGGTCTGTAGATGGGCCCTATTGTTTTTGATAATGATATCATGGATATTAATGAGTAGGTGGGGCTTAATGTACAAATCTTGAAATGCTCATGTATTTTATCAATCGCATTACATATTGTTTTTTTCACATTTGGTAGAATTATGATGTTAGCTAGTGCGTACGTGTTCATGGTATAAAAATGTTGAATTGCATTAATATGTGTAGTGGACAAGGCCTAGTATGATTTTGCTGAAAAGATTTTGGAAACAATATCTCACGAACTATGAATTAGAATCACGTCATGTGTGGTACACATTTGCTGATGTGCCCTATTGTTTGTGATGGTAATGTCATGCATATTAAAAGTGTGGGGGGAGCTTTAAGCGAAAGTTATGGATTGAGGAGAGTGAGGTTTTTAGAGTAGGGTGATGGTGATTGCTGTTGGCAGCATTGAGGAGAGCGGTGTTCTGTAAGGGTGGTGGTTGCTGTTGGCAGGATTAAGGAGAGTGGTGTTTTGGGAGGGTGGTGGTTACTGTTGGCAGGATTTGAGGAAAGCAGTGTTCTGGAGGGTGGTGGTGGTTGCTGTTGGTAGGATTAAGGAGAGCAGTGTTTTGGGAGGGTGGTAATGGTGGTTGCTGTTGGCAGGATTGAGGAGAGTGGTGTTCTGGGAAGGTGGTGGTTGCTTTTGACAGGATTGGGGAGAACGGTGTTCTGGGAGGGTGGTGGTTGCTGTTGGCAGGATTAAGGAGAGGTGTTTTGGGAGGGTGGTGGTTGCTGTTGGCAGGATTGAGGACAGTGGCAGCATTGAGGAGAGCAGTGTTCTGTGAGGGTGGTGGTTGCTGTTGGCAGGATTAAGGAGAGTGGTGTTTTGGGAGGGTGGTGGTTGCTGTTGACAGGATTGGGGAGAACAGTGTTCTGGGAGGGTTGGTGGTTGCTGTTGACAGCTGTTGGCAGGATTGAGGACAGCTGTGTTCTGGGAGGGTGGTGGTTGCTGTTGGCAGGACAGCGGTGTTCTGGGAGGGTGGTGGTTGCTATTGGGAGGATTGGGGAGAATGGTATTCTGGGAGGGTGGTGGTTGCTGTTGGCAGGATTAAGGAGAACAGTGTTTTGGGGGGGTGGTGGTTGCTGTTGGGAGGGTTGAGGAGAACAGTGTTCTGTGAGGGTGGTGGTTGCTGTTGGCAGGATTAAGGAGTGGTGTTTTGGGAGGGTGGTAGTTGCTGTTGGCAGGATTGAAGACAGCTGTGTTCTGGGGGGTGGTGGTTGCTATTGGGAGGATTGGGGAGAACGGTATTCTGGGAGGGTGGTGGTTGCTGTTGGCAGGATTGAGGAGAGCGTTGTCCTGGTGGTGGTTGCTATTGGGAGGATTGGGGAGAACGGTATTCTGGGAGGGTGGTGGTTGCTGTTGGCAGGATTGAGGAGAGCGTTGTCCTGGGAGAGTGATGGTGGTTGCTGTTGGCAGGATTGAGGAGAGCGATGATTTATTCATTGCAATGCTTAATCTTATCTTAGTAGACATTACCTTTCAGTTTAGTAGGCAGTATATCCAAATCACTTCTAGTTAATGATGCTGATTGAAAGAAATGTAAGAATTGGTTGTTAATACTAACATGTGGATTTTGTTTTGTGCATAGATTACAGTACAGCACCCGGCTGCAAAGTCAATGATTGAAATCAGTCGCACTCAGGATGAGGAGGTTGGTGATGGAACCACTTCAGTCATTATTCTTGGTAAGTTGTCATCCTCAACCAACCACACAAACCTCTGACCAGTAGTGGTTGGTAGAGATGTGACATATCTGTACACTGCTGCCTATAGTTTCATCTTGAAAGTGATGATACACTGCACAGTTCTCATACACTGCACAGTTCTCATACACTGCACAGTTCTCATACACTGCACAGTTCTCATACACTGCACAGTTCTCATACGCTGCACAGTTCTCATACGCTGCCCAGTTCTCATACGCTGCCCAGTTCTCATACGCTGCCCAGTTCTCTTACGCTGCCCAGTTCTCGTACGCTGCACAGTTCTCGTACGCTGCACAGTTCTCGTACGCTGCACAGGTCTCGACGCTGCACAGTTCTCGTCGCTGCACAGGTCTCGACGCTGCACAGGTCTCGTCGCTGCACAGTCTCGTCAGACGCTGCACAGGTCTCGTCGCTGCACAGGTCTCGACGCTGCACAGGTCTCGACGCTGCACAGTTCTCGTGACGCTGCACAGTTCTCGACACTGCACAGTTCTCGTCGACGCTGCACAGTTCTCGTGACGCTGCACAGTTCTCGTGACGCTGCACAGTTCTCGACGCTGCACAGGTCTCAGACGCTGCACAGGTCTCGACGCTGCACAGGTCTCGCACACTGCACAGTTCTCGCACACTGCACAGTTCTCGCACACTGCACAGTTCTCGCACACTGCACAGTTCTCGCACACTGCACAGTTCTCGCACACTGCACAGTTCTCGCACACTGCACAGTTCTCGTACGCTGCACAGTTCTCGTACGCTGCACAGTTCTCGTACGCTGCACAGTTCTCGTACGCTGCACAGTTCTCGTACGCTGCACAGTTCTCGTACGCTGCACAGTTCTCGCACACTGCACAGTTCTTATACACTGCACAGTTCTCATACACTGCACAGTTCTCATACACTTACAGAAGATGTTCATATTGGGACCCATTTTGCAAAGTTGGCAAAAGGTGGTTGCACTGCCCTCCACATGTAATACTGCTGCTGCTACCCCTCCCAAGATAGGATATAATGTTGGCTTATTACTAGTTTCCATCTTCTTCTTCAGCCGGTGAAATGATGGCCGTAGCAGAGCAGTTCCTGGAGCAGAAGATGCACCCAACCATCATCATTAGTGCATACCAGCAAGCTCTGGAGGATATGCTTGTAATCATGAAAGAACAATGCAGGTAAGCTTTTGGTATTTTGGAGGAAGCGTCCCTAGACTCATAGTGTGTATGAGGAGGTGGGTGGGAATGTGTGGATTGGAGCAGGACATGTGTTGCATTATTTGTTAAGTGTCAGGTATTAGAGCACAATAGAAAGAAGCTTCGCTTGAGATCGACAGTTACTTAGGTTGTGAGGCAAATATGGCAGAAAACATTCTGTGTTTTGGAATAGATTGTTTAAGGGTTGAGGGAACAGAGGGTTTATAGGAGATAAAGTTGAGGAAATAAAAAACAGTTGAGAAGAATTTAAGATTGGCATAAGAAGTTAGTAGGGGAGAAGGAACAAAGGAATATGTTGTTTGAAAGATGTATAATTTACGAGAAATTAATCTCTTCAATTTTATTTCATTTTAGCAAAGAGGTAGACATCACAAACAAAGACGAGATGTTAAAGATCATCAAGAGCACCGTTGGAACAAAATTTTTAAATAATTGGTAGGCATGTTATCTTGGATGATTTTTTTTTTTTTGCTTTTATAGCTTTTGCACAATACACCATTTTGCATTTAAATCATGTGAAAAAATATTGTGTTTGTGGTAATTTTGTATCATTGGTAAGGTAATGTTCAAGTGCATAAGCCATCTGCAGGGTGGTATCACTGGAGAATTAAAATCCTTAATTCAGAAGGCCTATATAGGGCGGCGCTCATCCCCAGTTTCCTTGGTGTAAACACATGAATGGACAACAGTCTATCGCAGGTTACCTCCCCAAGCAAGCTGGTATTCATTTCACATCAAGTTTACTGGAGCAATTAGAAATTAAGCGTACTGGGAGTTGATATCGAACCCAGAACCTTTGGTGTACGAGTCAGATGAATTACCAGTGAGCTTCCAGAGTATAATGATTACAAGACAATGGTGTTAATGTTTGTAAGAAATTCAAGATAAGAAACATCAATTTTGTTGAAATTTTCTCTTCTCGCAGGGGTGAATTGGCATGTAATATTGCCTATGATGCAGTCAAGACCGTCTCATTAGAGGAAAATGGACGGAAAGAAATTGACATTAAAAGATATGCAAAAGTTGAGAAGGTAAGGCAGCGGCCGCTGGTCGTAGTATTATTGCTTGGAATGATTCAAACACTGGATTCTGAAGATCAGATGTTGTTTCACATCAGAAGTTAATAATAATAATGATAGTAGTAATATCACATTGTATCGTGCACTGTATTTGCAAATGACTTTTTAGAGAAGTATTTCTAATCACCTTCAATACTTGCATAAAATCTTTTCTAAGTAAAAAATCTGAGAGCTATTTATTGCATTGAGAGATCTTAGAAGTTGACATTTTGAAATGTAATGTCCTGTGTGTGAGAGTATGAACAGGAAGAGATGTATATTCCACAGAAAAAGCTTACAATTGGGAACAGAATAGAATTTAACCCTTACTCTACCAGGGCTTTGAAAAATGTGAGCCAAATTTTTGTAACTTTTTTTTTCATATGCATTTTTGACGACTCTTCATTTTCTTTCATTACAAGTTTGGTCAGAAGATATTTATCTTTTGAGTAATGAAAGTCAAATTAGGGAATATTGGACAAAAATATGCAAATTAGGCAATTGGCTAAATTTGGGCAACAAATGGCCAATCTTTGCACAAGTATAACTTCTTGTCAATATTGAAACAGAGATTTGTGTTACATATTTAGATTCTTTATAAAATTCCTTTCTATTGATGCTAATCTATCATTTTTAGAAAGAAAGGAAAGATAAAAAAACAACCAAAATTATTTTTGTCAAATGACCCCTGAAAACTACAGCAGAAATTTGTTATTGCAGTAGTCATGGTGAGACTTGAATCTGGCGCGCTGCATTCATATCCACTACACCAGATGATTATTGGAAATGCTGTGGTGAAATTAAATTTTATAGGAAAGGGTCCAAATAGAGGGGGTATGCCTGTATTTATATATCAAATGAAAGGAAATTGCAAGCACTTTCGAACGGCGCTTCAACGAACGAACGGCGGTTCAACGAAGCATGTGCGAAGTACGGTTTTGGTACACGATTTTTTGAAGAAGAAAAACGGGTCGAAAATGCAGAATTCATGAAAGTTTGAAGAAATTTCTCCAGAACAACAAATTGCATGTAGGGATTCCAAAAATTAGACCAGAAATCAATAATATCTTGTCTTAGGATTTGCATGTTTGGTTTTGAAGCAAAAATGTGATCTTTAAAGTTATTTCAAGATTTAAAGGAAAGTTTGTTTTTTAGTTTTGCCCTTTTTCAAACTACTTTTTTTTTAGATTCTGTAATAAGCCCCTATAAAAGTTACATTTGTAAAAGAAATATCAGAGTACTTCAAAATGATACCAAGATTACTCCATAGGATTTTGGTAAAGTCCCGATTTTATTTTTAGAAAAAGGTGGTTTAAAAACGGCGATAATATTGCCGTTTGGTAGAGTAAGGGTTAAATCAGAAAAGGAGCATTTGTAGTTTCCGAGTGTGATGTATTACCAAGAAGACAGCTTAAATCTTTACTGTAATTGTTTAAATATATGTTCTAAATTTTACTCTGAAATCATCAGACTGTTTTCTCTATCTAGCTAAATTTTGATTAAGATTCTTGGTCTTATTCAACTGCTGCAATTTAAAGAATGTTGTCAAAGAAATTGACATGTTTCTCTTTTGTGATGTCACAATTGTTTTTTCTAAGAAGGCCTTAAAAATCAGAATGCTGTAAAATGGTCAATTTTTCACCAATTTTGACAAAGCTGTTTGTTATATGACTTCTAGCAGTAGAGTTGTTGCTTTTTGTCCATAAATAGTTTGCCTGCTTTGATACATAGGTACCAGGCGGTATGATGGAAGATTCCAGAGTGCTGAATGGGGTGATGCTGAACAAAGATGTCACTCATCCAAAAATGAAGCGTCGCATCCAGAATCCTAAAATCCTCCTCTTGGATTGCAATTTAGAATACAAGAAAGGAGAAAGTCAGGTAAGTGTAAAAAGGACAAGTCATATCTATTTTTTTTTTTCATACTTTCTAGAACAAGATTACATTCCAAGTGCAATGGTGGTCAATTTTGCTGGAAAATAACTAACTAATTTAGTTTCAGATTTATTGCTGTCAAAAAAATGTCTGCAAAGTTTTGTGAGGTAGAAAGTTTAAGGGAAGCCTACTTAAATTTTTTTGTCATTGTTAATAACTTGTTCTTTAAATTCAGCCACAGAAGACATTAAAACTGTAACAATGAAAATTATGTGGCATGGGATTTAAGACCAAGCCATTAGAGGGGGTATTTTCACCTTGTTTTGTTCTGTATTGATACATTATGTGATTATTGCGCTCCCCCCCCCCCTCCTTATGGCAGGCAAAGTTGATTTTGTGACATAGCCTTCTCTCCCACCCCACCCTTGGCATGGTTGTTATGAAAACCTACAACTGCTAAAATAACAAATTGACATGTTTTCTTGAAAACTTATACATGAAAATAAAAGTTTTAGTAAATTTGAGTAAGATATTGACTACTTTTGCAGTCTTTGTAGATTTCTAAAGTGAAATATTTAGTGTTGGCCAAGTATAAATACCTCCATCTTATACGAGTAGCAATATGTGGGTCTTCCGATAAAGAATGTTATGTATGTCTTATGTAAATTGTATGATTGAAATTAAGGGAACTTGATGTTATATTTTGAACCTTTTCTTCAGACCAGTTTAGAGATAAGCCAGCAGCAGGACTTCTCCGCATCCTTCAGTTGGAGGAGGAGTACATCCAGCGCATCTGCGATGACATCATCCAATGGAAACCAGACTTAATCTTCACAGAAAAGGGTATCTCAGGTAAGCAGGTGCCTGGGTTGTAACGGTATGCTACTAAGGTAGCCATGCATCAGTCATGTAAGTACATCACTTTGACTGACAAGATACTGTACAAAATATGTACTACTAAAAAGTAACCTTAAAACTTAGTCAGTTATAACTCCAAAACTAACCAGAACCAAAAAGTTTTGTGGTACCAATGCGTTTTTCATATGCTGATTGATTTGTAAGTTTTGTATCAACTAACATGTCATTGCATATCATGAAATATTTGTTCCATGATATTCAGTTATAAGCCACACCCACCATGCAATGCAGATCAATAAAAAGGTTGACAACATAAGCATTTGCACAATAACTAACATTATCAAAGCAAGTATGATGCAAAAACGGTCAACCTGTTTCAAGAATTTTTCAGCCAGCCTTGCCCACTCATTAATATTCATGACATCACTACCACAACATTAGAAGATATGCACAAACCATACTGTAGCTGTAGCTGAAATGTAAAAGGTCATTAATGCAACAGTAGGTAAATGAACTACCCAGCTTGTTTAATCAAATATGGTCAGAGGAAAAAGTGCCTAATGACTGGAAGGAAAGCCTAATTACTATAATACCAAAGAAGGGTGATCTTACGATATGCGATAATTCCAGAGGGCATCTCACTACTTTCAACCGCTTGCAAGATCATTGGATGCATGATTATTGACAAAATGAAGGATGCAGTTGACAGGATATTTAGACCTGAGCAAGCAGGTTTAGGCAAGGAAGGGGCACTAGTGAACAGATATTCATCCTGAGAAACATGTTAGAACAGTGTATAGAATGGCAATCTAGCTTATACATAAATTTGATTGACTTTGAAATAGGCATTTGACAGAATTTACAGAGCAAAGCTTTGGGATATATTGAGCCACTATGGTGTACCACGAAAGATTACCAACATTATAAAGCAATGGTACGATGAAGTAAATCCGCAGTCCTGTATAAAGGTGTAACATCAGATTGGTTCGATGTAGCGATAGGTGTGAAAGCAAGGATGTCCCATGTCAGGCTTCTTGTTCATCATTGCACTCGACTGGGTAATGCGACTCATTGTCAATGGTCACAGGTATGGCATTAGATAGAACTTCTGCACGCTCACTGGAAGATTTAGGTTACGCCGATGACATAGCCTAATTGTCAAGCAAATGGAATCATTTACAAATTACAATACTTCACGACTTCAAACCAATGCAGGATATGTAGGGCTATCAGTGAATGATAGCAAGACAAATGTGATAAGAATTAATGCTAGAAGGCAAGATGCTTTTTCAGTGAACAGAAAAGAGAGGAATGACGTTAATGAATTCACATACTTAGGAACCACCCTGATGAAAGTTGGCAGAACACTGATTGACAAAAGGAGAATAATAGGCAAGGCTAGAAACCCTTTCATCACCTTAAACAACATTGGGAAATCTAACAACTACAGCTTGAGGACAAAATTTAAAATATTTTAAACGTTATGTCTGTGCTTCTATACGGATCTTGTACATAGAGAATGAAGGAGGGCGACAATAAAAAGTAGATGCATTTCAATGAAACTGCCTACGCCAAATATTAAAAGTCCGATGACCAACAGTAATTTCAAATAATGACTTGTATAGAAAGACAAAGATGGTACTGACAAGCATAACAATTCGTGAGAGAAGATGGAAAGAAATTGGACATATTTTCGTAGAGATGCCGCCAATAATTCAAGGGTAGCTTTGTCCTGGACATCAGATGGGCGAAGAAAAAGAGGCAGCCCAAAAACAACTTGGAGGCGAATGGTAGAGAAAGAGAGAGCTGCTCGGATGGGGGAGCTGGAACCAAGTCAGTGAAGTGGCACAAGACAGGAAGAGATGGATCTCTGTGCTGAAGGCCTTAATCTCCACTTGGGGAGAAGGGACCAGTGAGTGAGTGACAGACCATAACCCATCTTTTGTACCATATATGGCATAAATCAGATATACCGTCATGAGATATGATGTTTATATTAGCACTTTCTCATGATTAAGCCATGCCCATCATTCATATTAATGACATCTGTTGATAACTTAATCATGTTGACAATAACTATCAATATTATCATGCCCAATATGATGCAAAACGGACATACAGTTGCTCACTTACCACTTTTTCAAAATATTTCACTTTATGCCTTGCCCACTTTTTAATATGCATGGCATCACCACCAAAAACAATACAGTACATATATATAGACCATGGGCTATCTGTGTACCACACATGACATGAATCCAGATCATAGTTCTTGAGATATAGCTTTATAAGCTTTTTATTTACAAAATCATATTAAGCCCCACCCACTATGCATATTAATAAAAGTCAACGTTTTTATACCATGAACACACAAACACACACACCAGCTAACATCATTATTATACCATTTAAGAAACAAAACAGACATGTAATTGTTAAAATGTGAGTATTTCCAAATTTTTACATAAAGCCCCACCTCATTAATATGTATGACATCACCACCAAAAACAATGGGGCACATCTACAGATCATCAGTGTACTAGATATGGCATGAATCCAGTTTACCGTTCTTGAGATACTGTGTTTACAAGCTTTTTTCAGCAAAATTATATTAAGTTTTATTATGAGGAGGTATGATTTGGAGGTAAGAACACCAATAGTCAAGCTGGGAAGAGGTACAAGGAGTGGCAACAGGTAAGATCGACGTTGTACTACTTCAGTTTTCTGTGTAGGCCTACTGTGTTGTTGTTTAGGTGATACCTTAGTGTGTGTGTTGTATAGACTTACGCGTACATTCAATGTATGCTTTAGGCATTGTTTGAAAAAATGCTGAGGTCAACAAAGGGGGAAAATGATCCCCTTACATTCTGACATAAAACCGCTTATCTTTTATATATGAAATTAGTAGTAGGCAGGGCTAAATGTAATTTTTTTAACAAGCTTGTAAACACGACATCTCAAGAGCTGTGTGGTGGCTTATAGCTTAATGCAAAAACCTTAACACTTAAACAAGAAACAAAATATCAAAATATACACAAATTACCTGTCACCATATGATTAAAAAAACTAAACATGTCAGAACACATCATTTTAAGATATACGATAAAAAAAAAATATCTTCTAATCCATAGTTAGCATCAGAACCATGTAGGATTTCTCCCTCTGGTTTATTTTTGGTGAGCATGCGAAGCATAATGCAACTTTTATTATCTGCTACATTTAACTCTCCATGTCTTGCAACTATGCAAGAGTACAGACTTAATGAGAGTTGAACAGGCATATTTTTGTAAATATTGAGAATGTGCCCGAGTTCCATATCTTATTTAAGTTCAAAAATGCTACTCTTACTGTTTTGGAAATCTTCCTCGCCACCACCTTGTTAGCTTATTCGAACTTGTTTACTTCATTTAGTTGTTGGTTATCGATATAAACTTTGTTTGCACATTTGCTGTTAACTTTCATGAGCTCATGTCTGATTCTTATTAAGTCTTAGTCTAGTTTGTGCAGCATACTGATTAAGCCTGGTCACTTTGGTTTGCATGTGTTGCAGGGTTCTAGCTACGGTGGGCGGCGCTCGGCGGGCCCGCCCAAGACTCACAATTCCCGCCCACCACTCGACTCTAAGATTCACTCTTCCGCCCAGCACTCAAAAGTTCAATTCGGTTAAATGATTAAGTGTTTAAACATATCTCCTTTTAATCTCGCTTTATTTATGTCATCCGCTGATTTACACACATAACCTAACATACATTACGCACTTTAAATTCCGATTAAAACAATTGAACTATAGGAATTTAATGCAAATGAATGTACATACTGTATTATCATAAAATCACCCATACACGAAGCTCTGTGCATAAATGTACGTACATGCACACAGTTCAGGTTCATGTTTGAATCCTTGTGAATCACTGCTGGCAGCTTATTAAGTCCGTCACTTGCCATACAAACAAACTTTAACAAAGTAAAAATTACACCCCCCCATCCCAAGGCATGCTTATAGACCGATCCAAATGTAAGTAACCAATCACAGTTGTTATAAATCCCATATGCACTTAACATTATAACGGACTGATCAATATTCTTTTGTGGGGGATTTTATATTGATAAAAGTTGTTGCGTAGTTCATAGGAACATGTGCCGCTTGGCTTTCGTTGAACGATACGGGGACAAAAATAAAAATAAAAGCGGTAAAAAGTTTGGGCAAGATGAATAACAATGGGAATTAAGAGAAGAGTTTCCGGCATATCTTTGTACTTTTTTTGGGGGGAGGGCACTTTGACAGTTGAATCTCCATTATATTTTGAATATCCATTGTACATACAAAATATTTTACAAATTCTTCTACCATTCCGATTAAAAAAAAAAACTTTTTCATTGACATTTTGTCAATAGAAGTGGACTAAATTTGAACAGTTCTTCATGGGAGGAGGTCACCTTGGATTATTACTGGAACCCAGCACTCAAACTTGTCTAGCTAGAACCCTGATGTGTTGATATGTAGTTGAAAGTACAGGAATATCATCAACAAAATCTTAAGTTCTCAAAGGTTGACATGAACTACCTTCTAATTCCATTCCTGTTATCATCAGTCATTTTCCTCATCACCCAGTCTACCACCATCAGAAAAAGGAACCCTGACATTACATCACCTTGCTTTACACCACTTTTGACTTGAAACCATTCAGATTCCACACCACCATTTAAAACTGCACATTCATTATCTCCATATAACGCTTTAATCAAAGATATTATCTGTTGTGGAATACCATAGGCTGCCATTATTTTCCAGAGGCTTTCTGTGCACCGAGTCAAACGCCTTGTCGAAGTCAACAAAGGCGATATATATGGTTGACTGCCTTTCAGCCACCTGTTCTAGAATGTTGCGCAGGATGAAAATGAAGCCACCTGTTCTAGAATGTTGTGCAGGATGAAAATGTGCTCGGTGGTGCTCCTTTCTCTTCTAAATCCAGCCTGTTCATCTCTCATCTTACGATCAACACCGTTTCTAATTCTGTCGATTAAAACTCTTCCAAATACTTTGCTTGGTATGGATATTAAGGTTATTTTGCGCCAGTTATCGCATACAGTAGTATTGCCTTTTTTAGGTATTTTTGTTATCAGTCCTTGCTTTCATAATTTTGGTGTAACTTCTTTATCCCATACAATTCTGATTAGCTCTTCAAGCCATAATACTGATGTGCATATATCAGCTTTTAAAAACTGGTATGAAATGAAAGGAAATATTCTGATCTATTTAAATATTATTTCCAAAACAACATTCTCATCAGTCACACAAAAGTTATAAAGATAGCAGTTTTTGACACCAGATATGCAAATATTAATGACATAATTGGCATAATCTTTGCATGTTTGACTGAAAAAATTTGTACATCAATTGAAAAGCAGTCTTAGCTTTCAGTGAAATTAAACATGTTATAGAAAATGAAGAGAAATTTAGGAAAAAGCAAACCCTCTTTCTAAAAAGACACCCTTTGGAATTAAAGACAATCCAAATGAATTAGAATTCTATGCAGTTTATGGGCTTGTTCTGTAATGGATTTAATAAAGGATACCTTAGTGTATCAGTTTTGACAGTAGTAACATTCAGGAGGAGTTCGATACATTTACCTCCTCTGTCTTTATTGCTGTCATACTGTTTAACCTCTTCAACATTTAACAAAAAATAAATAAAAACTTCCTCTTACTGTAGTACTGAGCTGCTGACAATTCATCCCTATTCTGTAGAGTGTCATGATTGCTGCAGTATTGGTAATTTAGCAATTTATCCCTCACTAGACAGTCTTTAATGATTGGTGCAGTAATGTCAATTTAGCAATTACTAGAGAGTTTGTAATGATTGGTGTAGTAATGTCAATTTAGCAATTCATCCCTCACTAGACAGTCTTTAATGATTGGTGCAGTAATGTCAATTTAGCAATTCATCCCTCACTAGACAGTCTTTAATGATTGGTGCAGTTATGTCAATTTAGCAATTACTAGAGAGTTTGTAATGATTGGTGTAGTAATGTCAATTTAACAATTTATCCCTCACTAGACAGTCTTTAATGATTGGTGCAGTAATGTCAATTTAGCAATTCATCCCTCACTAGAGAGATTGTAATGATTGGCATAGTAATGTCAATTTAGCAATTTATCTCTCACCAGACAGTCTTTAATGATTGGTGCAGTTATGTCAATTTAGCAATTTATCCCTCACTAGACAGTCTTTAATGATTGGTGCAGTAATGTCAATTTAGCAATTCATCCCTCACTAGACAGTTTAATGATTGGTGCAGTAATGTCAATTTAGCAATTACTAGAGAGATTGTAATGATTGGCATAGTAATGTCAATTTAGCAATTTATCTCTCACCAGACAGTCTTTAATGATTGGTGCAGTTATGTCAATTTAGCAATTTATCCCTCACTAGACAGTCTTTAATGATTGGTGCAGTAATGTCAATTTAGCAATTCATCCCTCACTAGAGAGATTGTAATGATTGGCATAGTAATGTCAATTTAGCAATTTATCTCTCACCAGACAGTCTTTAATGATTGGTGCAGTTATGTCAATTTAGCAATTTATCCCTCACTAGACAGTCTTTAATGATTGGTGCAGTAATGTCAATTTAGCAATTACTAGAGAGTTTGTTATGATTGGTGCAGTAATGTCAATTTAGCAATTCATCCCTCACTAGACAGTTTAATGATTGGTGCAGTAATGTCAATTTAGCAGTTACTAGAGAGATTGTAATGATTGGCATAGTAATGTCAATTTAGCAATTTATCTCTCACCAGACAGTCTTTAATGATTGGTGCAGTTATGTCAATTTAGCAATTTATCCCTCACTAGACAGTCTTTAATGATTGGTGCAGTAATGTCAATTTAGCAATTCATCCCTCACTAAACAGTTTAATGATTGGTGCAGTAATGTCAATTTAACAATTACTAGAGAGTTTGTAATGATTGGTGCAGTAATGTCAATTTAGCAATTACTAGAGAGTTTGTTATGATTGGTGTAGTAATGTGAATTAAGCATATATAATCTCAAGTTCTTTTGCTTTTTTAAAGTTTCTGTTTTCTTCTTTTTTCCCACAGATTTAGCGCAACATTTCTTGATAAAAGCTAATATAACAGCAATCCGCCGGGTACGAAAATCTGATAACAACAGAATAGCAAGGTAAGGTTTGTTTTTGAGAGATAAACAACAAAGTTACAAATCAGCAAGGAATACAATTGTTAGTTTAGTTCCAGGTAATCCCTAAACATTCAAGGGGATGTTAAAGATTTCTAGATTGTAATAAAAATTAGTTATTTCAGATTTATGATTTGTGTTGACATGATTGACACAACACTGTATCATTACGTGCATTGAGAGCAACGTAAATTCTGTATCTTCTCTAAACCTTTTCATTTACATTTTACTTCCGCTTTTTACCTTAAGTTTTGTTTCATTCTTTTTTTCCGGGATTTTCTTTCTGTGGATGGGCGTCTGCTTTCGGTAAGATCGTTTCTTTTAATTTTTCCTCCTATTTTGTCCAGACCTTCCAGCCCTTATCGTTACTATACAGTGGTCCTTCTATAGTAGTTCCACGATTTTTTTTTCTTGCTGCCTCGGGTCTCTCAGCCCTTGGTTTTTGTTTTTTTATTTCATTATGACGAAACGCTTGTGCATTGACCTTGACCCTCCCTCCCAATGACTCACCTGCTACTCCATTGACCATTCTTCAACCCCAATTCCAAAAATCTTAATCATACATGCCACCAACAAACAAGAAAGCTTTAAAAAAGTTTCCCCTTTCCTCATACACAAAGCGCTCTACGGCCTTGTCGGTACCCTCCCCAAGAACTCTACCCTCAGATCTGCCGATGTCCTGGTGCACTGCGCCAGGGACACTCAAGCCACCACCCTTCTCTCCACCAAAACACTGGTATTGACATTACAGTCACCCCCCACCGTTCCCTGAACTCCAGCAAAGGTGTCATAAGAACCAGAGACCTAGCTTACTTGACCGATGATGACTTTGTAGAGAAACTAACCAGCCAACACGTCACTGAAGCCCATCGTCTCGTTCCGAAGAAAGACGGAGCCGAAACACCCACCAATACCATCTTGCTTACTTGACCAGTGCAGTATACATTGTAATTTCATTCCAACCCTACCACAAACATAACCCCCACCCCCCACTCACACTATCTCCAGGGGCATCCAGACTGACATAACCTGGATCGACCAATTTTCCAATCAAAGAAAAATTGCTCCTACCCCCTCCCCTTCCTCTTCATCCACACCCACCCTCTTTACCTCTTCCTCATCCACCAACACCTCAGGCCCCTCTCACCACCCCGCTGCATCCTTCCACCACCCCAGGGAAAACCATTTCACTAACAACAACAAACCCCCCAAAAAAAATCCATTCTCTCAAGACCACCTCAACTCGACGATTACCAAAGACAACTCAAAAAGCATCCACAGATCCCTTGCCAATTAACACGAACCACCCCAACCTTTGCATCCTTACTCTCTACCCCCCACCACTCGAACCAAAAAACCCAACTCAACACCAACAGAAACCCTTCATCGAACCAAACCCTTCATCAACCAAACCAAACCCTTTATCGAACCAAACCAAACCCTTTATTGAACCAAACCAAACCTTCCTAACTCAAAATACCATCTTCACAACACCATCCCCCCCAGATTACCCCTCAATGACAGGGTAGACATCAAACTTTTTTCCTCTTTGACCCTTCATCGATCGATCACAACCCCATCCAAGACATGGAGGGTGGACAGCCCCCTCCGGACTCAGGGGGCCCCCCTCAGGGATCCCCCCTCATCTTCTCTAAAATGGCAGACATGCAATGGAATTGTCGCTGTCTCTCTGCCAACTTTGAAGAACTCTAACCTCTGATCTCTACCTTCAACCCCAGCATTATCTGCCGCCTACAAGAAACCTTTCTCTCTTCCCCCGACTCCATCCCCATTCCAGGGTACACAGGATCCCATTTTATCACCCAAAACGCCAGCTTCTGGCGACTTCTCTATTTTCTTTAGAAATGATATCCCCTCGAGCCCCATCCTTATCCAGTCCGACCTTTGGGCTACTTGCCATCTCGCGACCTTACACAAAACTATCATCTTTTGCAACCTTTACATCCACCCAACTTCACCTTGATGACCTTATCTTCCAACTTCCCAAGCCCTTCATCCTGACAGGTGATTTCAATGCACACAACCCCCTTTGGGAATTCTCACATTGAAAATTGAGGGAAACATCAAAAATATCCTGAACCTCCACAACCTTTTCCTCCTTAACAACAGCTCTTCCACTTACTTGCACCCAGGTACTGGCACTTTCACCAACCTCAACCTCTCTATCTGCAACCCCTCCCTCTTTGTTGACTTCTCGGACTGGAGGGTCCACCCTTCACTCTGCGGGAGTGACCATTTCCCCATCCTCATCACCACCCCAGTCCCCTTGTCTCACCCCTTCCCAACCAACTGGAGATTCCAGCATGCACACTGGGCCTCTACTCCAGTCTGTGCAATGTCTCCATCACTAATGACATCCATCTCTCTTCCAACCTCCAAACTCTTGGAGGTTGCCAATAGCACCATCCCCACTTCCACCTTCACCCCGCAAAACTTCAAACCCTGTTTCACCACTGACTGCAAAAAAGCCATCTTCCTCAAGAACAAAGCCATCCATCTCTACTAAACCCACCCCACACCCCACCATAAAACCTTAACAACTTTTGCATCCTCAGAGCCGAAGCCAGAAAGACCATTAAGCTCAGCAAAAAGGTCTTCTGGGAAACCTATGTCTTGTCCCTGGATCTCCAGACCACCCCCTCCAAGGTCTGAAATATGATCCGTAACTTCAAAGGGAAAAGCTCCAACAGCCACATCTCTTACCTCATCCATAACAACACCAAAATCACCCCCTTTCAAGACATCACTGACTGCCTAGCCTCCATCCGAAATTAGAAAATCGAGGCTGAAAAGAACCCTTTTAACTTCCAGTCCAACAATACGGAATACTACAATCTCCCGTTCACCTACTCCGAGCTCTCCTCTGTTTTCAAAAAAATCCAGTTCCTCCTCTCAAGGCCCTGACGGTATCTACTCAAAAATCTCCCCAGGAACTCCCTAGAAATACTCAAGATTTACAATATTCTTTGGTCCTCAAACTCTTTCCCCAACACCTGGAGAGAGGCCATCATCACACCATTCCCCAAAACTAACAAAAGACAGATTCAACCCAAAAAACTACTGACCCACCCATTTGCTCTTACCTCTAGCTTCTGCAAGATAATGAAACGTATGGTCAAGCACAGGCTTTGCTGGTACCTCAAGAGGCCTCAGAAAAAAAACCGTCCTTAAACTTTACACCTTCATCCGTGAAGCCTTCATTAGGAATCATCAAGCCATCTCAATCTTCTTTAACCTCTAAAAAGCCTTCGACACCACTTTGCGGTATGGTGTCCTTAAAAACCTTTACTCCTCTGGCTTCAGAGGCCCCCTCCCCATCTTCATCCAGAACTTCCTTCACTCCTGCCACTTCAGAGTACACATCGGAAAGACCTACACCCAAAGGTACACCCAACAACAGGGTGTCCCCCAAGGCAGCATCCTCTCCCCCACTCTTTATCCTGAAAATTAACAGCATTGCCAAAACTCTCACCCCAACATCAAAAGCTCCCTCTGTGGCGACGATTTCACTATCTACTCATCCTCTCCATGCTTCCATACTCTCCAAAATAAACTACAACACTGTTTGGATAGTCTGGTTTACTGGAGCGACTCCCAACGGTTTCAACTTCTTAAAAGACATTAAAAGACAAAACTGTTCTCATCCATTTCATCAACAGCAACAACTCCTTCCTCCTCCACCCCAATCTTAGTCCCAAAGATTCCATAATTCCCAGTAGAGACAGTTCTCGCTTCTTCGGAATCACTCTCGACTTCAAACTTTCCTATCTCCCCCACATCATCATCCTCAAAACCAAGTCATGCCACAAAATCCTCAATCTCCTCAAGGTCCTCTCAAGAACTGACTTTGGAGCAAATTGTCTCACCCTGCTCACCTTAAACCGCTCCCTCCTCAGATCCAGGCTGGACTATGGCAATTTCATCTTCGCTTCCGCCCGCAAATTTTACTTGAAACACCTGGAGGTCACTGAGAACACTGCCCTAAGGCTTTGCCTTTGCTCCACTCACACCTCTCCTATCACCAGTCTTCACGTCAAGGTCAACGAATTCCCGTTCAACCTCCGGTGCATGAAGGCCGGCTTCTCCTTTGCTCTCCGCATCCTTATCAATTCACGAAACCCTTGCTTCTATTCTATCTGCTCTCCCTCCTTCACCAACCTCTTCAATCTCAACAAATGCATCCCCCCACCTTTCGGGTTCCGGGTGCACTCCCACTTCTCCAAAGGCAACATCAACATTTTCTTGATTGCCAGACACACTATCCCACCTGTACCCACCTGGACTATTCATCCCCCTAAGGTTTACCTTGGGTCTTTCTTCCTCCACGAAAGCTCTTCACAACCCAGCCTTCTTCTATTCTTAATACTGCCAACTCAGTAGACATTTCCATGACTACCTCTCCGCTTTACTGACGGCTCCACACGGGAAGGCTCCTCTGCAGCCTCCGCCACCTGTCCTGGCCTCGCCCTCCCCTCAAGGTTACCCGACGGCACCTCTATCTACTTTGCCGAGGCAAAAGCCATCCTCCTAGCCTTAAGGTTTATAGAACTTTCTTTCCGCCCCCGTTTCGTCATCTTCTCTGACTCTAAATCCATCCTCACTGGCTTTCTCAGTATGCTCTGGCCCAACCCTCTCATTCTACAACTCCTCAACAAACTCCACATTCTTTCCTCCCTAGGAAAGAAAATGATCTTTTTCTGGATTCCCAGCCATGTCAGCATCCCTGGCAACAAGAGAGCCGGCAGAGCCGCCAACAAAGCTTTGTCAAATAACATCTCTCCTTTTCCTATTCCACACTAGGACCTTCTCTTCATTTCCAACTACATCAACACAACCTGGCAAAACTCTTGAAATCACGAAACCAGTAACAAACTTCACACTATCAAACCCAAAGTTGGGACCAACACACAGTCGCAACCGCAGGGAAGACATCGTTGTCATCTGCCTCGGCCACTCTCTTACTTCCATCTCTTATCCACCTCCCCTGCCCCTCACTGTCCCACTTGCAACACCGATCTCTCCATCAAGCATATTTTCTTAATCTGTCCCCTATACCAGACAGAACTCCAGATCTCTTCTCTCCTCACTCTCCTCAATCTCGGACCTATTCGAAAACAATTTTTCATCAAACATCAACTTTCTCCGCAACAACAACCTCTTCCACCACATATAGTCTTTCCCACCCCCTCCCTTTCTACACCTAACCTTACACACCCCTTTCTTTTCACCAAAAGTTTTCTCCCACATTCAGCCTTTCCCCTTTATCTCCCTTACAAATCTTCCATCTCCTCACTATTCTAACTCTTACACCTTAATGTATTAACACCCTAGTGGCACATTTGACTCTTGACTGTAAAGGTGCTGTTAAACATCAACAAACCAAACCAAACCCAGAAATAACATACCAGTTAGTAAATTTTCTATGACTTGCAAGCATTTTAAAATGTTTTCAGCACATATGATTGTGCCGTAACAGATTCCAAATTGTGTCGCCCTGAACCAGCTATACTGTAGAAAAAATATTAAAACCCTTCTCTATTCCCAACTGTACTATATTTGATACAATCCTCTTGGAAATGGTGGTGATCTTTGCGAACCCTCACTAAAATTTTGGCAACTTTAAAACATTTTTATTAATTTATTTTGTTTTTCTGTTTTTTCCTTTTTGCACAATCTATTTGACTCATCAGGTAAACTTCGAATTAATTTGTGGTGAAATAAAAATCAACTGTTTTTTTGTCTGTGAATTTCTGGGTTTTACAGCTATTAACCTAATGCAGATTTATGCCTGTAGTTTATTGGGCCCACCAAGTAGCTCTTACAATTTGGCAAATCAAAGCGAAATATAGCCCCATTCATAGCTAATTAGTATGAAATTCTAAATAGAATGTCACACCAGCATAACAAAATATGAAATAATTGCGTAACCGGCATATCACAGAGAGCGGTGCTTTTACAACTTCTGGTAAATCTTTTAGCGGATGTTTTTTGACTTCTGATAAATGATTTAGGAAATTTTACGACCGCGGCTACACTCCTTGATATAAACATTTTACGATCAATCATTTTCCATGTGTGGTAGTTCCTTCGTATGACTTTACACTGTACTGTACACTGCATCATACAATTTTTAACACACTGGTGAAATCTTTGAGATGCAATAACTCCTAAACGAAATAAGATATCAACATGGTTTTTTACCAGTTTGTTTCTTTTGCAGTTATCTATCATATATAACAATTCACAGGAGTATTGCTTTCATGAATCAGCCTAAATTTAACTGGATAATTAGAAACTCCTGGTTTAATACACCCCCTGGGACAGTACCACCTGGGACGCATCAGACTGTATTGTTGATTTGAGTCGGGTTGTTTGCTTGTTGGTTTTTGTGGGTTGGCTAACTTGTTTTGTGTTTTCTGTGATTTTCACAATTGTAATATCAGCTGTTATTGCTGCTGCAGGGGAGTGAATGCAAACATTAACAGGTGATTAATGTGGGTCAATTTCTGTTACATAGAATTGATTGCTGTGTGGGTGGAGGATTCGCAAGTTACACTCACTTAAATTGCAAAAACCAGCTTGTATCATAGCGAGCGCAGAAGTTTCCCAAATTATTACAAGAATGAATCAGTTTTGATTTGGAAGATGGTGTAATAGGGACGTTTCAGTAAAAACAAGGGTGTTTATTTTCTTTGATAGAAATGAAGAAACTGATTTTTGTTTTTTCAATCACAATCTCCATATTTCTGTAATAATTGAAGCCTTTTGGTTTTCTTGTATTAGTGAACATTGGTTTAAATAAATTGTGCGGACAGGTTAGCTCGGAGCACCCAGGACGTTTACAGGTTCGCTTTGAACCTGGACTTTGTCCATTGCAGGGACTATGTAAGAACTTCATAATAAAGGAATATATTCCAGTGGATTTTCATTTTCTTAGACCCTATTAAAGAAACAATTTGGTACAAAAATCACATTGAGTGACCTCACAGTATAAAATGTGATGTTACAAAGGCAAGTCAAAGATAATTCTATGTATTTAGAACTTTGAAACAATATCAAATGTTTTTCTTTTGAGTGTAAGGTTCATGAGCAGATGGGCAAAACACATTTGAATAAAGTGTCTTATACCCCAGCTCAATAATGGAACAAAAATTGCTTCCAGTAATTTAGGAAGAGGCATTTAATTTTCAAAGAAATACACATATATTGTCTTGGATTTGCCTTAATGACATCACACTGTACACGGTGAGGTAGCTTTTCTACGCACTTGCGCAATCTTTGAAATGCAATACACTGGAAAGTTCCATTAATACCTTTGTTAATCCATGACTTTATTATTTATTTATCCGTGAAACATATACTGCAGCAAATTTACATGAATGAAGAACAACAAATGATGATTGAGAATGACTTATTATTTATTTGTCCCTGAAACATATACTGCAGCAAATTTACATGAATGAAGAACAACAAATGATGATTGAGAATGAAACAATAAAAAAAGGAGGTGGAAAGGCATTGGTCGGGACAAAAGAAAAGCTGACTTTATTTCAAGACTCTAGGTCTGGTTTTGTTAAAAAGTGGATTAATTAACAACCAGTAGGGGAAATGCATTTCTATCACAAATTGCAAGGAGTAAACGGGACAAAATGGCATTGTAGAAAGGAGTAGTTCATAAGTAGTGATAATGCGATAAGAAGATTATATTAAGAAAATTACCTTTTTCTTCTTTTATGTTTGCAGGGCATGTGGCGCAACAATCATAAGTCGCACAGATGAAATCAGGGAAGAAGACATGGGTACTGGCGCTGGCCTGTTTGAGGTTCAGAAAATTGGCGATGAGTGAGTATTGGTCATTGGGTAATGTCCCTTTTGGTTTCGATGCGATAGCATAAGAAACCTATGTAGTCATGCTGGCGTGTTCAAGAACCATGCGGTGGATTTATGTCATACTTGGTATATGGATGTATTGTGGTCTGTAGGTGATCCCTATTGTTTTTGGTGCTGATGTTGTGAATATAAAATAGTAGGGGGGGCTAAATGTAAAATTATGTTATCAAGCTTGTAAACACGATATCTTAAGATCCTTGTGGTGTTGTTTGATATACTTAATAATGTGTTGTGGTCTGTAGATGATCGCGATTGTTTTTGGTGCTGTTGGCGTGAATATTAGTAGGCGAGGCTAAATGTAAAATTATGTTAACAAACTTTTAAACATGATATCTCAGGAACTGTGAGGTGGATTAATGTCATACATGGTATATGGATGTGTTATGGTCTGTAGATGATTCCTATTTTTTTTGGTGCTGATGTCATGAATATTAATTAGTTGGCTAGGCTTGATTTATAATTATGTTAACAAGCTTGTAAACACGATATCTCAAGATCATTGAGGTGGATTCATATGGATGTGATGCCGTCTGTAGATGATCCCTATTGTTTTTGGTGCTGATGTCATGAATATTAATGAGAAGGCGGGGCTGAATGTAAAATTCTGTTAATACATATTTCCACAACCCCATGTCAGATTTAAATTAAGCTTGATTTGATGCTGTGGGTAAAAGCAAGGATGAAACAGGATCCCATAAAATGTTAACTTCATTATTATTCATGCTGGGCGGAGCCAGATAAAAGTTTTCAGTGGTTCTTGCTATTTTGGCCTATAGCTTTAGGCAAAAACCTTAACAATTCCAGTGTGATAAATAAAGCTAAATATGCGATAGATAAAGCTAAACTCTCTCTCTAGGTGCCAAGTTTGGAACAGACATTGGCGATCATGGCCCTCCAGTCACTTCTCTTTAGAGCTAAATGCATAAACTTATTGTTATTTAGGCTGTTGTTGGTTGCCCAGTTGTTTAAGCTTTGGACATATTTAACTCACTGCCTTCCTCTGCTTCTTTTGCTCTCAATTTTCCCACATATTCCAACCCACCCTCCCGATGCCCGAAAAATTCCATCTGTATCCTTCTGATTGCATTGAGTAGGGACCAGTCCATGCCTGAAGCTATCAGGACATCATCATTTGTTTTCCTTTCTGTCTAAGATATTTTCAACATTCTCCTAAGGAACCACATTTCCGTAGCTTCTAATCTTTTCTTGATGTCACTGGTAATTGTCCAGCATTCACAGCTATAAAGAAGAGTAGACCATACATATGTCTTTAAGACACGGACTTTCGTGTCCATTCTAATATTTCTATTCTTCAGAATTGGATTTATTTTTGTAAACATGTCTTTGGCAATTGCCATGTAATAAATAAAGCTAAACATGTGATAAATAAAGCTAAACATGATAAATAAAGCTAAACGTGATAATTAAAGCTAAACATGTGATAAATAAAGCTAAACATGTGATAAATAAAGCTATTACATGTGATAGATAAAGCTAAGCTAGTGATAAATAAAGCTAAACATGTGATAAATAAAGCTAAACATGTGATAAATAAAGCTAAACGTGTGATAAATAAAGCTAAACGTGTGATAAATAAAGCTAAACGTGTGATAAATAAACCTAAACATGTGATAAAAAAACCTAAACATGTGATTAATAAACCTAAATGTGATAAATAAAGAAACTAAAAATTCGTGATAAATAAAAACAAAAATGCTAAACATGTGATAAATTTAGCTAATCATGTGATAAATAAAGCTAAACATGTGATAAATAAAGCTTAACGTGATCGATAAAGTTAAACATGTTATGAATAAAAAGCTTAAAAATGAATGATTCAAAAAGTGAAGTCATTATTTTTGGATGAAAAAAAATTATCTTCCACTGAAGCTATTACATGTGATAAATAAAGCTATTACATGTGATAAGTAAAGCTATTACATGTGATAAATAAAGCTAAACATGTGATAAATAAAGCTAAACATGTGATAAATAAAGCTAAACATGTGATAAATAAAGCTAAACATGTGATAGATAAAGCTAAACGTGATAGATAAAGTTAAACATGTTATGAATAAAGCTAAAATAAAGCTAAACGTGATAAATGAAGCTATAAATAAACATGTGATAAATGAAGCTATTACATGTGATAATTAAAGCTATTACATGTGATAAATAAAGCTAAACATGTGATTAATAAAGCTAAACATGTGATAGATAAAGCTAAACATTGATAAATAAAGCTAAACATGTGATAAATAAAGCTAAATGTGATAAATAAAGCTAAACATGTGATAAATAAAGCTAAACATGTGATAAATAAAGCTGAACATGTGATAAATAAAGCTAAACGTGATAGATAAAGTTAAACATGTGATAAATAAAGCTAAACATGTGATATATAAAGCTAAACATGTGATAAATAAAGCTAAACATGGGATAAGTAAAGCTAAACATGTGATGAATAAAGCTATTACATGTGATAAATAAAGCTATTACATGTGATGAATAAAGCTATTACATTTGATAAATAAAGCTAACTGTGATAAATAAAGCTAAACATGTGATAAATAAAGCTATTACATGTGATAAATGAAGCTATTACATGTGATAAATGAAGCTAAACATGTAAGAACACAATAAAAGAAATACGATAATAAAAAAACACATTAAATGCTTACAATCTAAAGCTAGCATCGGAACCACAAGGGAATTCCGCCTTTGGTTGACTTTAATCATTAGCCAATGAGACTCCCTTGAGAAAACAATATTACCCATTTAGGCTTTTGACTAGGTCTAGCAGCCAATCTTATCGCAAAGATGAAAGTATTCTTTTATTTAAATTAAGGTTGTAAAAGTTAGGCCTAATTCATTATTGTTTTCCTTCGGAACAGGTACTTTTCCTTTATCACAGAGTGTAAGGATCCCAAGGCATGTACCATTTTACTAAGGGGTGCTAGCAAGGATGTTTTGAATGAAGTGGAGCGAAACCTTCAGGATGCAATGAATTCGGCAAGAAATGTTATGGTAGAGCCATGTCTGGTACCTGGTGGGGGCGCTGTTGAGATGGCTTTGTCTCATGTAAGTATTGCGCTAGAGGACTTTCAGCAAATTACATCTTGGTTTTCATATAGAAGATAATTAAGCAATTTCATTCAGGATTTTTTATTTTAAGAAATTGACACAGTATTTGGGAAGATAATTTGAGGAAGATGGGTTCATTTTGGTTACTAGACTGGAAGCCCTCTGATCACTAGACTGAAAGCCCTCTGATCACTAGAATGACAGCTCTCTGATCACTAGACTGACAACCCTCTGATCACTAGAATGACATCCCTCTGATCACTTGACTGAAAGCCATCTGATCACTAGACTGAAGCCCTCTGATCACTAGACTGAAAGCCCTCTGATAACTAGACCGAAAGCCCTCTGATCACTATACCAAAAGCCCTCTGATCACTAAACTGAAAGCCCTCATATCACTAGACTGAAAGCCCTCTGATCACTAGACTGAAAGCCCTCTGATCACTAGACTGAAAGCCCTCATATCACTAGACTGAAAGCCCTCTGATCACTAGACTGAAAGCCCTCTGATCACTAGACTGAAAGCCCTCTGATAACTAGACTGAAAGCCCTCTGATCACTAGACTGAAAGCCCTCTGATCACTAGACCAAAAGCCCTCTGATCACTAGGCCGACAGCCCTCTGATAACTAGACTGAATGCCCTCTAATAACTAGACTGAAAGCCCTATGATCACTAGACTGACAGCCCTCTGATCACTAGACTGAAAGCCATCTAATCACTAGACTGACAGCCCTCTGATCACTAGACTGAATGCCCTCTGATAACTAGACTGACAGCCCTCTGATAACTAGACTGACAGCCCTCTGATCACTAGACTGAATGCCCTCAGATAACTAGACTGAAATCCCTCTGATCACTAGACTGACAGCCCTCTGATAACTAGACTGAAAGCCTTCTGATCACTAGATCGAAAGCCCTCTGATCACTAGATCGAAAGCCCTCTGATCACTTGACTGAAAGCCATCTGATAACTAGACCGAAAGCCCTCTGATCACTATACTTAAAGCCCTCTGAGACTTGAAGCCCTCTGATAACTTCTCGAAAAGAGCAGTGTGAATACCTGGATCCTTTCATAGTGTCACATCAATGTCTTTGTCCTTTTTCTTTCTCCCTTATTCCCAAAGCCACTTGAACGTTGTTCTGAGGAAAAAAGTGTCTCACTTAGAAGAATTTCCAGAAAGGGTTTTTTTTTTTTTTTATTAGCATCGAAACTTATGACTGTCTAAGTTGCATAATGCAGGACATGTGATGTTTGAATTTGTAATGTTTCTTTAAATGTATTTCCTGAGGTTTTTGAAAAGGATTGTAACATCTCTGCCAGTTAGATCATGATGAGGGAGGGGGTGGTTTGGTTGAATTTGTTGAAAATTGTTTGCTTTCTTTTGAAGAAGTATGAGAGAGTTAAAAGGATATTATATTGTATTGCTTCTTAATTCCAGGCACTAAGTGAAAAAGCTAAAACTATTACAGGAGTGCAACAGTGGCCATATAAAGCTGTAGCCTCAGCCCTGGAGGTCATTCCTCGTACCCTCATTCAGAATTGTGGCGGAAACACCATCAGAACCCTCACAGCTCTCAGAGTAAGTCATGCCTTATTTGCTTTTAGTTTAACATTGGACTTGTTTGTTTCCAGTATTATTAATGGAATTTAATTTGATTGAAATATTGGTTAATATCATTGATTATCGGGGTTTGCTAACTTCACAACAAAATGATTACCATTCACTGGGGTCACCCTCTTGTTCTAAACAATTCAAGGTCAATTTGTGCATCATATTTCATTGTAAGTTATATTTTGAATGCGAATTGTTGGCAATGTCTATTTGTAGCAACAAGAGTGTGTAATTCTTTCAACTTACATTGGAAAACTTTCTAAGTGACCTTTATATTGTTTTTGTACATTTGTACATTTTGAAAGTTCATGTACATTATTTCATTGTTTTATTCTTGTAAACTTGAGACATTGTCCTTCACTGTTTGTAACAAACATTGACTAAGTAGCTCTGAGAAATGTTGAATTTAAGGTGGATGTACAGGAGTTGTTACAGTGACCTGTGTTTATCATTTGACATACCCTAAAGAAACTGCATCATTTGGGTTTTATTTATTTATTTCAAATAATATCCTTTTTATCAGCTGTGCTATAACCGGTAATGAACTGTACACCAATTAATGTACAACCCTAAAACACGCTAAAGACTCAAACCAACTTCATATTAGTTATGGTTTTTGTGTTGGCTCCCCTTTCCCAAAATAACAGTCATCTTGAAATGGTTTTTTTTTTTCTTCAATATTTTAAGAAATGTTTCCCTTGTTATTTACAAGAAAGTTGGTTTCTAAAATGTTTTTTTTCTATGAGCTCAATCCACACGATAACCCCAACCCACACGATAACCCCAACCCACCCGATAACCCCAATCCACACGATAACCCCAACCCACACGATAACCTTAACCCACACGATAACCCCAACCCACACGATAAACCCAACCCACACGATAACCTCAACCCACACGATAACCCCAACCCACCCGATAACCCCAATCCACACGATAACCCCACACCACGATAACCCAACCCACACGATAACCCCAACCCACACGATAACCCCAACCCACACGATAACCTCAACCCACACGATAACCCCAACCCACCCGATAACCCCAATCCACACGATAACCCCAACCCACACGATAACCTTAACCCACACGATAACCCCAACCCACACGATAAACCCAACCCACACGATAACCTCAACCCACACGATAACCTCAACCCACACGATAACCCCAACCAACCCATGATAACTCAACCCCCAACCCACACGATAACCTCAACCCACACGATAACCTCAACCCACACGATAACCCCAACCCACACGATAACCTCAACCCACACGATAACCCCAACCCACACGATAACCTCAACCCACACGATAACCCCAACCCACACGATAACCCCAACCCACACGATAACCTTAACCGACCTACACGATAACCTCAACCGACCCACACGATAAGCTCAACCGACCCACACGATAAGCTCAACCGACCCACACGATAACCTCCACCCACACGATAACCTCCACCCACACGATAATCTCAACCCACACGATAACCTCAACCCACACGATAACCTCAACCCACACGATAACCTCAACCCACACGATAACCTCAACCCACACGATAACCTAAACTCACACGATAACCTAAACTCACACGATAACCTAAACCCACATACACAGAATGAGTGTGGGTTGAGGTTTTCAAATCGTACCCGAGTCCCCATATGTATATGCCTGTAGTAATTTTCTCCTCTGTTGTTTGAGCAGTTCTGCTTTTGATATTTTGGCTCACCCAAGACCTTTCCATGAAAGTTTAGGCTGTCATTCAACTAAAGGTTTATCAGTGTAGTTTTTG
Source organism: Chiridota heheva (assembly GCA_020152595.1). Classification (NCBI taxonomy): domain Eukaryota; kingdom Metazoa; phylum Echinodermata; class Holothuroidea; order Apodida; family Chiridotidae; genus Chiridota; species Chiridota heheva. Next base: position 535,777 of record JAIGNY010000962.1, on the reverse strand, counting down.
AGTTACAGCCTTAAGAAAGTGCAATTTGTTACATATTACAAACCCTAGCACAAAGGTGACATCTGCTTCCCTGCATTGCGTCTATTTATGTTTCTAATAATAGTTCCCTCAGTGCAGTTAGCGCAGTAATGATAACCCATCAATCACCCACACCAAAATTTCACCCATCCAATCACAGTACACATCTCCCAACTACATGCAAATCCATTTCTGGTACATATACCCAGCCACGCCTTAAAATGTCTGATACAACTCAAAGGTATTTTGAGGCTTGCAGTAAAATGTGAAATTCTAAAGAAAGGGGAAAGTATGTGCATCCTTCAAAAGCTCATGTATTTTGAATTAACTTCCCCTACTAGCCCCATTACCGGTAAATATGTCCATCAACATGCCCATTATCTACACTAACTTTAAATAGTCAAACATACTGTCCTTCCGACAGTTCTTGTAAGTTACCCTCCAGAAACATTCATCTCGTGTGTTATGCGTGGAGATTATGCTGCGAGTTCAACTCGTGTACTCTCTGCTGCGACTGGGATTAAGCTGTGTGGTCGGAGCATAGACTCCACCACTACTGGCACTTTTTAAGAAGGCGAAGAAGCGACGGTCTTCTCCACCTCTGCTGCCCAAGTCTAAGGTGCAGCACCCTCCCACCTGGGAGGCGAGGTCGCCGCCACCCGATGACGAGCCCCCGCATTTGGGCAGGTGTACACTCATGCGTACTCCTTTTGCACAGGATGCTGTGGCACTTCCCGGGCTTCCATATCCCCGGTACTGACCTCTCCTGAGTAAGGCGGGCCCTGAACGAGGGACAGGGAGTGGATTACTAAACACAAGAGAGGACGGAGTCGACAGTACCAGTCGTCTTCACTCTCTTTCTCTTTCTCACCCTCCCCTGAGCAGAGGCGAAGGAAGTGACATAAGGGAAATATCCTGGAGGATTCCTTCTTCATGGACACACTCAAGCAGACACTTGAGACTTTGGTGTCCCAGGCGATGGAGCAGAGGCTGCCCCCTCCCGCACCCCACCGCCCATTAGCTGCCGCAGCCCGGCATCCACCCAACCCTGAGGTCTTGGAAGAGGATGCACTCAACATCTATCCCTTCGAGGAAGATGTCGACCTTATGGATATTCTGGACCCTTCTGTGAAGCCTCCGGACACTCCCAGGGCACTGAACCACTGCCGCCCTGATTCAAGTTATCCCCAGTGTCGCCCTGGTTCAGGTCGTCCCCAGTGCCGCCCCGCTGACGCAGGCCGCATTGGATAGGACCCTTATACCCTACCGGGTATTCCCCATTGATGCCTCCCTGGTGACCAGGGTACAGCATTGGGCCAGGATCCCCGCCAAGGACTGGATGGCCTACAGCAAAGAGGTTGACCAGGCCACTCACATCCAACCAGTTGCCTACCAGGCGCTCATAGGCACCCCCCTTGATCCAGGAAGGAGTATGACAACTCCTCCGCCAGCCCGCGAGCGACACCCCAGCAAGGTCTGGCTCTCCGGTCAGGACCAAGAAGTTTCTTGACCCTGTTGTCCAGCGAAGGGAAAAGTCCCTCATAGCTGCTGATCAGGCCTTATGGTGGGGCTTCAAGTACCAATCTCTTGCCGTATGGGTGACTGAGGCAGTCATCTGCCTGCCGACGACCGCACCTTTGTTATCCGGACTCTCGGATTTGCTCGACGCAACAGTCAACCAACTTGTCAGAGTCTCTAGAAAAGTGGTCATGGAGAGGCGCAAGAATGTTATCCCCCTCCTTGGACTTTCTGAAGCCACACAGGCAGTCCTCGGCGGTTGCCAACCTCTTCGGTGGCAGAGAGCAGTCGACTCTTGTACCCCTCTGCATGCAGAGCGAGGGCCTTTTCCTCACGAGGGTGGGGAAAAGGCATGGGGCAGCGCTTTTGACCGACGCCCCTGCTGATGGGCGGTCAGGTCAGCGGGCGTTCGGGGAAATTATCCAAGGTGTCGGAGAAAGTGGGTGCTGAGAACTATTTGGCAGGGCTACCATCTCGGTTCACCACCCACCCCCCACCCCCCCCCCCCCGCCTCAGGGCTCAGGGAGTCTTTTGCCCCACCCCCAAGGCTCAATTGGAAAACCACGCCAAGTTGTTAAGAACAGAGATCAGAGAGTTGTTGGCAAAGAACGCCGTCACCCTCATCTCTAATACACCGAGGAACCTCGTAATATCCACGTTCTTCCTGGCCCCCAAGAAGGGGAACAAGTGGCACCCAATCATCAAATCTAAAACAGCTCAACATGTTCGTTCGTCCATTGAAGTTTAAGATGGAGACACTTCACTCTATCCTTCCTCAGTTGACGAGGGGTCTGTGGGCCACCTTTGTTGACCTCGCAGACACTTATCTGCATGTGCCAATGCATGAGGAACACAGGCGTTTCCTGACGTTCCAAATCGAGGGAGCCACGTACATGTTTAGGGCGTTACCCTTGGGGCTATCGACTGCCCCCAGGGTCTTCACCCGGATTAGGAGGGTTCTAACGGCATTTCTACAAAAGCAAGGCATCAGAATCTTCTAGATGACTGGTTTGTCATTGCAGAAGACACAGCCACCATCGCAGAGCACACAAACATAGTCATAAGAGTGGCTCAGGACTTGGGGTGGGTTATCAACCTCACCAAGTCGAGTCTAGTTCTTTCCCAGACTCAAATTTTACTGGAAGCAGTTCTGGGTTTCGCACAAGGTCGTACACTGCCGACAGAGGAATGAATCTTAGCCGTGAAGGCAGGAGTCGACGTCCTCCTCTCACCACTGGCGTTGCCGGCGAGAGCATGGCTGGTATTCTTAGGATACCTAGCCAGTCTAGTAGATGTAGTCCCAATGTGCAGGGATCTACATGCAATTTCATCTACTTTATCATTTCATCTATCATTTCGTCCCATCCAGGAGGGACCTCAGTGCTCCCATCCCCTGTACACAGGCAGTGGTCCCCCAGCCAGACCTTCAGTGTCAGTGGTGACAGACGCGTCTTTGATGGGGTGGGGAGCACATTTAGCGCGGTCCCAACTTGTTGGATTTTGAACAGGCACTTGATGCAGACAGCACAGCATATTAATATGTTGGAACTAGAGGCAGTGTGCCGGGCTCTTCTTCACTTCCTACCACAGGTACGGAACAAGCACCGACAACACCACGGTAGTGGCGTATATCAACAGGCAGGTAGGCATGAGATCCAGGAGACTGAATCCTAGCCAAGTCCCTTCTGTCTTGGTGCATGACAAAGAAGGTCAGCCTTTAGGCGGTCCACCTGCCAGGCAAGTAGAACACGATCACAGATCTGTTATCTCGCCTCCAAGAAGTCACATAGAATGGGCCCTCCTTCCGCAGGTGGCCGATGTGATTTAATTAACTTTTGGTCTCCCGGACGTAGATCTGTTCACGTTTGTGGACAACCACAAGCTACCAAATTTTTGCGCTCTGACCCCGGCCCAAGAGTCTGGAGAGTCCATGATCGGACCCACTTTGTGGGCAATGCCTTTCCACTGTTCACAGTGGTACCGAGAGTACTGGGCAAGGTGACCTATGATCAGTGTTACATGTTGCTTCTGGTAGCTCCCAATTGGCCCGGCCAACTGTGGTTCCCTCAGCTTCTCAATCTTAGGACAGGTTTCCCGTACTAGCTTCCGGTTAGGGATGAGTTGGTCTCAATCCCGGGCTCCGGCAAACTGCACCACAATCCAAGAGCACTCCATTTGACATTGTGGCCTTTATCCGTGAATCCCTTGTGTCTCAAGGCCTTTCGGAGGAAGCTGCCCAAGTGGCAGCCCAAAGTTGGAGACCGTCCACTTTGGAGATGTATTTTTCCAGATTTGGAATGTTCTGAGACTGTTGCCAGAATATATTAGTTTTTCCACATACTCTCATATTCTCTTGATGACGTAGCTGATTTCTTGTTGGGTCAGTTTAATCTGAATAAATCCATCAATACAGTCGAGGGGTTTTGGACAGCCATAGCAGCTATCCACCAGGGCTTTGCAGATGGGGCGGCCATCACCGATGCGCGGCCTCTGGAAAGATTACTTAAAGGAATATTCTTACAAAGACCTTCAGTTTGGAACCTTGCCCCCCCCCCTCCCCCCCCCCCCCTCCCCCTCCCCTCCCCCTCCCCCTCCCCTCCCCCTTCTTATTCTGTGGGACATGCAAGTGGTTCTCGAGACACTAGAATGGGTCCCGTTTGAACAGCTGTTTGAGTGTCTACTTAAAGAACTGACAATCAAAATATTTTTTCTACTCTCTGCAGCCTCTGCCAAAAGTGCTGTCGCTGAAAGAAGGCCATATTCTTTTCGAATCTGGTGACGTACGGCTCATGCCCGACTCAGCTTTCTTGGCCAAGATGCAAACTTGAGAGTTTTTACCGGAACCGATATTCCTTTTGTCGCTCTCTACGTTTTCTGACACATCCGTGGACAGGGCCTGATACCCCGTCCGAAGTCTCAAACACTATAATAAACGTACACAATCCTTATGGAACGACGTTAAAGCCTTATTTGTGTCCTTGCAAAATCTGCATTGCGTTGTTTCACTTGATACGATTTCACGATGGATTATTCAGGCAATCACGTACAAAAAATCTGCGTTGTTCACTGAACAATCGGTCAAGGGACATCAGGTACGAGGCATAGCTACATCAATTGCGCTATTTGGTGGGGTTCCCCTCAGCGAGATCCTTCGCATTGCAGTATGGAAAACACCAGCTATATTGGTCTCTGCATATCTGTAGGATATACCAAACTACCAATGCGGGGTTGCAAGGGCCATTCTTTCCAGAAAAGGACCGTCCCCTTTTTGAGGTTAATATTTGTGTATTTTATTTATTCACGTTCTCTCTTTTCAGTTACGATTCTTCCGTTAATTTATTATCGTCTTGGTCGTTTACTAACGAATTTCAGTCACTGTTTTGGCAGGTTTGATTCCTTTATTTTACTAACAATTTTTTTTGCCATTGTTTAGACACCTTATGTTTCATTTACTTTTGCTAACGAAGTTTTGCCGTTGTTTAGTCAATTGTTAGTTAGTTGTTTTACTAATGAAATTTTGCCGGGCTTAGGCATTTACTATTTCATTTATTCTTTACTGACAATTTTTTTTTGCCATTGTTTAGACACCTTATGTTTCATTTACTTTTGCTAACGAAGCTTTGCCGTTGTTTAGTCAATTGTTAGTTAGTTGTTTTACTAATGAAATTTTGTTGGGCTAAGGCATTTACTATTTCATTTATTCTTTACTGACAAAATTCTGTCACTGTTCTGGCAGTTTCTGTGTAGTTTAACATTACGGACGGTTTGTTCCCCTCATGTTTAACTAAACCGCCCTGGTCCTCTGACGAACCTTTTAAGTTTTCGCCATGACATATTGGGCGTTGTTTACAGTTTGACTCTGTTCACTAACAGCTTCTGTTAACATGCGTTTTCTGGTGACAAGCCTAGGTTCTGTCGACATCTTGCCACAGTTATTACTAACGGTGGTTTCCTGTTCCTTTGTTATGACTAGGAGTGGTTTACTATTTTATAGTACTTCATATTCAGAGGTTTTTCGTCCTTAAGAGGATAAGGAATCTTGTCCTTTATTTAAGTAGGATGAAACGACCAGCCTTTAGAAAATTGGGCTTTGACCTGAACTCCCTTCCGATCCTCGGTTGCAATCTGATTGCATATTTAAAGCATGGAAGGTAAGGTACAACTTGAGGTGAATTTACCCCGCTAAGCATGGTGGGGATATTTACGAGAGTTATACTTACCTTCCATGTGTTCCTGCCCGCCTCCCCTCTCGTTCAGACCTTAGTGGAATGTTAAGTGAGGGATATTAGAGGTATTATGGAGGTAATTTTGTATTTAAGGTCAGTTGGAAGTGCATTAAAATCAGGTCATTAGACAATATTGCATATGTATAGCATGGAAGGTAAGTACAAATCTCTAAATATCCCCACTACACTTAGCGGGGTAAATATGTGGTACACAGATGGATCATGGTCTGTATGTATGTTCTAATGTTGTGGTAGTGATGTAATGAATGCTAATGAGTAGGTGGGACTTGCTGACAAATTCTTGAAATACGATAAATGAGCAATCGTTTTTGCATCATACTTGCTTTGATGATGTTGTTAATGTGCAAATACTAATGTTGTTAACATTTTTATTGATCTGCATAGTGGATGTGGCCTATGAATAAATATGGAACAAATATTTTGTGATATGCAATTACCTGACACTTAATGCAAATTTTGCAAAATTATCAGTTTATGAAAAAGCGTCGGAACCACAAAACCTTCTGGTTCGGTTAATGATCTGCATGGTGGGTGTGACTTGTGATTTCATGGAACAAATATTTTATGATATGCAATGACATGGCAGTTAATATCAAACTTGCAAATCGATGGAACCACAAAACCTTGTGGTTCTGGTTATTCAGTGCATTTATATATCCTTCAATAATTAAGTGCTCTTGGAAGCCATTAGTGATCCATTCATTTGATAAAATGGTAACGGCTTTGCTCCCTACACCCCACTATGATGTACAGTTTCTGACTGGTATCCATACCGGTATACCGCCCAATCGTATTCGGTAATAAAGTTTAAAGTGATGGTATTATTTCCAAATATTATCATTTATCAAGGCCCACAATAGCATTAAAATTCTGTAGAAAACATACTAAAACCACAATATTACCACTCTCTAGAGTGCATACCTCTGCCCCATTGCAATTCCAACATGCCTAGAATAATTGTAGAGTTTAATTGATCCCCATACTCAATATAAGCTACCTCAGAAATCTTAGGCCCACCAAGAATCATCCCTAAGTTTTGATTTGTAATGAACATTTGCAATCTGAACATTTAAAGATAATCTTCTGATTGGATTTCTTGCATACCATTGTTTTCAGTTTATTCAAGTAAAGCATCACTGTTTGAGCTCTAATTCAAGCAGGATTCACATTGCATTATTTTCTATTCATGGCAGAAACCAATTGTTTTATTTTAACTGATTTTAGAGAACACTTGATGTAAGTCTCTTTGAGTTCAGAAAATTGATTGTTTAGATCTTCATTCAGAGCACAAAGTCATTGTTCAGCACATTTCATTGGTATTGACAGCTTAGTCTTGACAGATCTTATCCTAAAATATCCCCACCCTTCAATTTCTGCCCTTCCTGTTCCAATAAGTCCCAAATTTCAATCACTTCTTCCTGAAACAGTAACAAAACCACACACCAAATTTAATCCAAATTCAATCATCACTTCTTGAGATATCTTGATGAAAGACAAACTTACCTTGAAATGTCCTCACCTATCCATTTGCACCCTTTCGCTGCTCCAATGTCTCAAATTTTAATCACTTCTTCCTTTAGCAGTAAAAAACCATACACCAAATTTAATCCAAATCCAATTATCAGTTCTTGAGATATCTTGATGACAGACAAAAGACAAACTCACCTTATTATGTCCCCACCCTCCATTTACACCCTTTCCCTGTTCCAGTATGTCCCACATTTGTCACACTTCGTCTTTAGGCAGTAACGAAACCACACACCAAATTTAATCCAAATCCAATCATTAGTTCTTGAGATATCTTGATGACAGACAAAAGACAAACTTACCTTAATATGTCCTCACCTGTCTATTTGCACCCTTTCGCTGCTCCAATATGTCTCAAATTTTAATCACTTCTTCCTTTAGCAGTAAAAAAACACACAACAAATTTAATCCAAATCCAATTAACAGTTCTTGAGATATCTTGATGACAGACAAAAGACAAACTCACCTTATTATGTCCCCACCCTCCATTTACACCCTTCCCCTGTTCCAGTATGTCCCAAATTTGTCACACTTCGTCCTTTAGGCAGCAACAAAACCACACCAATTGACCAGAATCCAATCAACAGTCCTTCAGATACATGTATCTTGATGACAAAGAAACAAATTTACAGAGACAAAAACATAACCTCCATCCAACTTGGTTGGTGGAGGTAATAAAGGTATAGATGACACATATTAAGACAATTTGAAGAACCGGTTGAATTTTTGGTTACGATGCAATCAGCATCAGGAACCTATGTGATGTGATCATGATGGCGTATGTGTGGGTGTTGTAAACATGATATCTCAAGAACCATACACTGGATTCATGTCATGTGTGGTACACAGATAGCCCATGTCCCATACATTTGCCTATTGTTTTTGATGGTGATGTCATGCGTATTAGTGAGTAGGTGGGGCTTATGTAAACATTCTGGAAATACTCATATTTCAAGAACCGCATGTCTGTTTTGTTTCATGTTGTATAGTTATGTCATTAGCTGGTAGGTACATGCCCATAATATAAAAATATTGAATTTCATTGCTATGCATAGTGAGTGGGCTTAATATGATTTTGTTAAAGAGCTTGTAAACATGATATATCAAGAACGATACACTCGAACCTTGTCATATGTGGTACACAGCTAGCCCATGGTATGTAGATGTGCTCTATTGTTTTTGGTCGTGATATCTTACATGTTGATGAGTAGGTGGGATAAATGGTAAAAGTTGAAATGTTCATATTTTAACAACTGCTTGTCTGTTTGGTTTCATATGTAATATAATTATGAAGTTGGCTGGTGTTGTTTACGTGTTCATGGTATAAAGACTGAATTTTATTAATATGCATAGTGGGCGGGGCTTAATTTGATTTTGTTGGAAAGAGCTTGTAAACATGATATCTCATGAATGATGCACTTGATTCATGTCATATGTGGTACACAGAAAGCTCATGTTCTGTAGATGTGCCCTATTGGTTTTGGTGGTGATATCATGCATGTTAATGAGTAGGCGGTGTTTAATGTAAACAAATCTTGAAATACTCATATTTTAGCAATTTGTTTTGCTTTATATTAGGTATAATTACAATTGTTAGCTAGTTCGTATATGTTCGTGGTTTTAAAATGTTGAATTTCAGTTGTATGGAAGAAGGGGGGGGGGGGGAAATCCATATTGTGCATCGAAACCTCAAAAGCGTTGGTTTTCTGGTAACAATGCCAAGTTGAATATTCGTTGCCTTTATTTGGTGTACTGTAGCACGGGGGCACCCCTGAATTGAAAATATAATGTCCCAAAAGAAGTGAATGGAATATCCCCACCACCAAATAACCCACTTCCTTCACCAGTACACAACTTTACATTGAATGCATTCACAACCTTTGATTCATTAAAAACAGCAAAGACATGCAGAAAAGTTATTCTCATAATGTAACTATATGGGTTGAGCTACTACATGAGTGATGTCTAGTTTATTTGATTGACACTTTGTATAAGCTATGTGATGTAAGTATCTGTATTGTGATGTTTTACACATAATTGGTCGGGTCAGTGAAATTTAAATTGCAAACAGTTTTGAAATATTGTAGTTTGAAGGAGATATGAAAGAATATTGGTAATCATATTTTTGTTTATTTTCAGGCCAAGCAAGCTGACCCTGTCAATTTTGCTTGGGGTATAGATGGCGAAAAGGGTACTATTGCAGACATGAATGAGTATGGAGTGTGGGATCCATATGCCGTGAAAGCCCAGACCTATAAAACAGCTCTGGAGGTGAGTTGGGTCTTTACCTGCTACTAGAATCTGATTGGGGGAGTATGGTAAAGATGCAAAAATTTTGGTCAAAATATGCTGCAACCACTTTTAAGAATTATTATAGGAAAGGATGTGCATAAGATAATACCAAGATAACCGTGTAATACAGCACATTTGCATATTCATGTCTGAGATTTCAAACGCGCTGCGACATTGTCAATTTTCATCAATTATCATGGATTTGTTTTGTTCTTTCATGACAATTAATATGTTTTCAAGCATCATGGTTTATGTTGCCTCTTCACATCCATATACCTTTAAATACAAGATTGTTCACATATTTTCTTAAATCATGTCAAATTCCTTTTTTCCAATTAGACGGCCATGCTTCTGTTGAGGATAGATGATATCGTGTCAGGTACCAAAAGGGCGACTGGTGCAGAGGGTCATGGTGCTGCTGCTCCCACCGTTCAAAACGCACAGCCAGCAGTACCAGAAGACTGAGAGGTTATGTGCTTTGTCTTCTTAGACAAGACCTGCATGGGTCACACAAGTTCTATGTCAGATAATGGGGAGGAACTTTAAATAATAGTTATCCTACTTTTTACTCTTTGTTTTTCAATGCCTGAATATAAATAATGTGAATGAAAATGCTCATGTCCTTCCACTTCAAAAGTTGATGGCATAAAAATAAGAAACAGAAAGTTGACACAAGTGTAAAGCTTAGGTGTTGTCAGTATACTTAGTTGTAATCTGTGAATGCATCTTCCATGGCGTTCATGTATACACCGTACAGAGAATCATTGGAAATGTGTGTTCAAACTTTATTTAATGTGGCTGAAACTTTTTTTTTGTACTGGTGTGTTTTGTATCCGTAAAATGTGAAGTAAGTCAAAATGGTTTGGAATTTAAATCTTTTTGCAGACTTTCTTTATTTAAATGCTATCGTTAAGAAGTTGCCTTGAATGGATCCCAAAAAGTCAATCAAACTTTTAAAGCTAAATTTGTTGCAAATATTTAGCTGCATGCAAACTTAAACTTTTGAATAAAGAGCCATGTATAGCAAAAAAAAAATTTAAAAAAAATTAAAAAAAATAAATAAAATTACAGTGCAGTTTAAATCCATATTCTATTTTTTTCTGGTTTATCTTTTTTGTTTCATCAAAAAACATCTCCATTCTGAAACATTCACAGTATATATTGTTTTTGTGCTAATAGTACACCTTGCAGTGAGTTTGTAATGACAATTGAATGTGAACATGTAAAAGTACCCATTGGGTGAAATGGCTTGGTGGTAATGCTAAGATGCAATTCTAGACTCAAGCTATTTGATAATGAAACAATAAAAAGGAATGAATTTTATCCGCGACAACCAGCTGGAAAGGAGAAACCAAACCTAGCCTCATTTCCCTATGAGCAAAATACCTCTCAGTGGAAAGATAACTTACTATCTACACCATAGTATTATAATGTAAATAATGTATTAATTTAGCATTGTTGAACTTTATGAAAATTTTACATCAACAAAATCATTCCAAGTGTTGAATTTTCTTATTATTGCCTTCTCCAATTCTGTTTTGTAATCACATAATTTGCAGATATAATTACAATTACTGTGTGACTGGTTGCAGATATAATGACAATTACTGTGTGACTGGTTACAGATATAATGACAAGTACTGTGTGACTGGTTGCAGATATAATGACATTTACTGTGTGAGTGGTTGCAGATATAATGACAATTACTGTGTGACTGGTTGCAGATACAATGACATTTACTGTGTGACTGGTTGCAGATACAATGACTATTAATATGTGACTGATTGCAGATATAATGACAATTACTGTGTGACTGGTTACAGATGTAATGAGTAGCATGTGCATTGATTAATTTATCTTATTAGCTTCTCATGAATAATTCACTCCCATCTCAATTTCATCTACTGGATCATTTCATACCATCCAGGGGGACCTCAGTGTCCTCGTCCCCCGTACGCAGGTGGTGGTCCCCCACATTTGGTGGTGGTGCTGCGTCCACTCTTACCTGGTCACAGGAAACGATTTTTCCACCCGTCAGACATTCAGTGTCAGTGGTGACCGATGCGTCTTTGACAGGGTGGAGGCACATTTAGCAAGATTCCAAGTCGCGGGATTTCGGACGGACACTTAGTGCGGTCAGCACATCAATTTGTTGGAACTAGAGGCAGTACAACGGGCTCTTGTTCATTTTCTACCACAGGTACGGAACAAGATTGTTCTCATGCGCACGGACAACACCATGGTAGTGGCGTTTATCAACATACAGGGGCACGAGATCCAGGAGTCTTTGGATCCTGGCCAAGTCCCTTCTGTCTTGGTGCATGACGAACAAGGTCACACTCCAGGCGGTCCACCTGCCAGGCAAGGAGAACATGATCGCGGATCTGTTATCCCGCCTTCGAGGAGCCCCCACAGAATGGGCCTTCCTGCTGGTGGCCGAGGTGATCTGGTTGACCTTCGGTCTCCCAGACGTAGATCTGTTCGCGTCCGTGGACAACCACAAGCTACCAATTTTTGCGCTCATACACCCGACCCGAAAGTCTGGAAAGTCGATCGATCAGGTGGAACCACTTCGTGGGCTTCGCCTTCCCACCGTTTGCTCTGGTACCGAGAGTATTGGGCAAGGTGGTGTACGATCAGTGTCACATGTTTCTTCTGGTAGCTCCCAACTGGCCCAGCCAACTGTGGTTCCTTCAGCTGCTCAATCTTGTTGCTTCCAGTCACGTAGGAGTTAGTCTCAATCTTGTTCCTGTACCAGCTTCCGGTCAGGGATGACTTGGTCTCAATCCTGGGCTTCAGCAAACTGCACCACAATCCAAGAGCACTCCATTTGACTGTGTGGCCTCTATCCGCGAATCCCTTGTGTCGCAGGGTTTTTCGGAGGCAGCTGCCCAAGTGGCAGCCCCAAGCCGGAGGTCTTCTACTTTGGGAATGTATGCTTCCAGACTCGGAATGTTCTGAGACTGGTGCCATGATAGATCGGTTTCTCCGCATACTCTTGGTGACAGCTGATTTTTTGTTGGTCTAGTTTAACCTGAATAAATCCATCAATACAGACGAGAGGTTTAGGACAACCATAGCAGCTATTTCCCAGGGCTTTCTAGATGGCTCGACTGTCACTGACACGCAGCCTCTGGAAAGATTGATTAAAGGAATGTTCTTACAAAGACCTTCAGTTCGGAACCTCGCTTCCCCTTGGGATATGCAGATGGTTCTCGAGACATTAGCACGGACTCCGTTTGAGCCTTTGCCAGAATGTCCTCTCAAGGAACTGACGATCAAAACGGTATTTTTACTCTCTTTGGCCTGTGCTAAACGCAGAGGTGCCATTCACACGCTTTCGCTCAAAGTGGGCCATATTCGCTTTGAATCGGGGGGCGTTTGACTTGTGCCTGACCCAGCCTTCTAAGCCAAGAATCAAACATATTTTTAACAGAACCTATTTTCCTTCCGTAACTCGCTAAGTTTTCTGACACGGCAGAGGACAACGCCTGGTGCCCCCTTCGATGTCTCAAAGACTATATGAAATATACGCTATCTTTTTGTAACAACATCACCACCTTACAGACATTGTGACTTTGGTTTCAAGTGCGTGAAAATGTGGATATCTGATGAATAGAGAGATCACTGTATCAAGAAGATTTTCAAAGCGACTATTGTGAAATGGGAAATATTTAAAGTTCAAATAAATTCAGTGCTGTAAGAGGGAGGGGGTGTTGCTTGACATATATGAACAATCCATTTGTAGTAGATCATCTGCTCTCAGTCATGTCATTACATTAAAACAAGTATACAATACTCTTGCCAGTATAATTCTCAGTGAAGCATTTTGTTAAGTTACCCAAGGCAATGTTAATAAGGAGTTTGGTCAAGCTAAAAAGCTATGATAATTTCTCACCAGAATATGATGTGACGAGATAAAGGGACGAGTATTTGTAAGAGGTACCTTGGTTCTTATTAAGTGTATTTGTGTGTGTAATTTGTTTGCCTTGATGTTGATGTATTGCCTTATTGAAATAAAAGTTATGAGGAAATACTCAAAACAAAAAAAAGATTGTTTGTCTTTAGTTCAATATTCCAGTATGTTCTTCATAGACTAGTACTTCCTCATTCCTCATTGGCCAGTCTGTTCATCATTGATAAGCCCATCTAAGGTAAACAGCCTCTTCTTTCACTCACATTGGCCCTTCTGTTCCTCATTGATAAGCCCATCTGAGGTAACAGCCTCATCTTTCACATTGGTCAGTCTGTTTTTTTATCCGAACATAACAATATTAAAAAGTGTAAGTGATGTGATGGCTATATGTGTGTGTTTAAAAAAAATATATACATGTATTTAATTATTTATGGTATCATGCGGATTTAGTGTAAACATTTGAAATGAGACATTTAAAGACGGTTGTGTTTCCTATAAATTGCATGATGAAGCATGTAGCTTCTAATGAAAGGAAGCAATGACAAGCATGTAGAATCATTATAATCGTATGTAGCTTCTAATGAAAGGAAGCAATGACAAGAATGTAGAATCATTATAATCGTATGTAGCTTCTAATGAAAGGAAGCAATGACAAGAATGTGGAATAATTATATTCGTATGTAGCTTCTAATGAAAGGAAGCAATGACAAGAATGTAGAATAATTATAATCGTATGTAGCTTCTAATGAAAGGAAGCAATGACAAGAATGTAGAATAATTATAATCGTATGTAGCTTCTAATGAAAGGAAGCAATGACAAGAATGTAGAATAATTATAATCGTATGTAGCTTCTAATGAAAGGAAGCAATGACAAGCATGTAGAATCATTATAATCGTATGTAGCTTCTAATGAAAGGAAGCAATGACAAGATTGTAGAATCATTATAATCGTATGTAGCTTCTAATGAAAGGAAGCAATGACAAGAATGTGGAATAATTATAATCGTATGTAGCTTCTAATGAAAGGAAGCAATGACAAGAATGTAGAATAATTATAATCGTATGTAGCTTCTAATGAAAGGAAGCAATGACAAGAATGTGGAATAATTATAATCGTATGTAGCTTCTAATGAAAGGAAGCAATGACAAGAATGTAGAATAATTATAATCGTATGTAGCTTCTAATGAAAGGAAGCAATGACAAGAATGTAGAATAATTATAATCGTATGTAGCTTCTAATGAAAGGAAGCAATGACAAGAATGTGGAATAATGATAATCGTATGTAGCTTCTAATGAAAGGAAGCAATGACAAGAATGTGGAATAATTATAATCGTATGTAGCTTCTAATGAAAGGAAGCAATGACAAGAATGTAGAATCATTATAATCGTATGTAGCTTCTAATGAAAGGAAGCAATGACAAGAATGTAGAATAATTATAATCGTATGTAGCTTCTAATGAAAGGAAGCAATGACAAGAATGGAGAATAATTATAATCGTATTTACATTTAGAAGGCTTGGAATTTTGAAATGAAATGTTGCGTAAGATTATCGGAATTTAGGGTAATACTCATTGAAATACCGTTTAAATCGCACGAGTCGGACACTTACAAACATGGGCGAATTTATTCCTTCCATTGACGATCCAGATGATTGTAATCATGTGGGGCAAGAGCTGAAACTTCAGAATGGTACATTTGATAACTTACAGTCAAGCGGATATTAGAACTTAGGTGAAAGATAGGGGCGCTTTTGCACAAGTAGTTGTGACTGATTATTAAGTCAATCGGTGCAGTTATTAAACACTGGGTATGTTGCCAAGAACCTATGAGGTTGGTGGTGTGTACTACCACATCATAAAATGAAAAAAAAACCGGCATCGATTGGTGTCTTAATTGGGGGGAGGGCAGTGAGCGATTATTCCCGGGCGCAAAAATATAGTTTTGTCCTTGGCCATTGGTGGTGCTCGCTACGCCATTGGAAATCAGGCGATATGCATCACATTCCAAATTCATTACCCCCCCCCCCCCTCCCACTCCCAACATATCTCTCTGCCACCCCTGGTTAATGAAATTCCGCGCCGTCTTAATCCCAGGCGCAGTAATAAAAGAGCACCAAAACCCAGGGGCGCCAACATATAAGTTTGTCCCCGGCCGCCGGTAGTGCTTGCTACGCCTTTATAAACCAAGTGATAAGCATTAACACATTTCCAACATATTCCAGATCCTACGTAACCCCGCTGTGTACCTTTATATAAAGAGAACCACACAATTCTTTTATATATTAGCTGTGTACCATTGACTGCGCTACCTAAAGAGATACCTTCAATGTCCTTTAAAGAGAATTCATATAATTATATATCTGAACATAAACTACATACATTTTTCAGACCTCCCATTTGATTATACTGATATATTTCACAAATTCTAATACGGATTTTCATAATAACAATTAACTTGTGATGCGATGCAAAGAAAATCAATTATGAAAAATTCTTCTATTCCTAATTACTCCCAAACTCGTATGTAATATGATTCCTTCGTCTAAGCTTAATCTCATGCAATCCCGAACATTATTTTGTATTGCTTTGATTATTATAAAAAAAACACATACTTCACCATATAATTTATAGGAAACAACTGTCTATAAACCTGTAAACAGATAAATGTCTCATTTAAAATAAAAATCCGCATGCTATAATTAACTACATAAATTTAAACACATATAACCATCACTTATACCTTCTAAGATTATGTTTTTTTTTTATCTGAAACTCAGACAATCAGCAACAAAATACTTGGCACCTTGTTCCCTCCCCGCATCATGTTGGCATGATTACCGCTTTCAAAATGGAAGAGGCTAAGAATCTATTCTAAATTTTTTGCAAATATTGAGGAAAGATAGTACAGGGAAGAAAAAGTGCCAAATAATTTTGTCGTTGATTGTAGTCTTCGTACACACAAATTTTACTTCATTCTGGTGCAATTTTTGGAAATTTTATTTAATTTGGGGAAAATTCTTCTGCGGTTTTCGGTAAATTTCCTTCAATGTTTGGGAAATGTCTTTCAATTTTGGGCAATCTCCTGAATTCTTGTGCTATATTTTCGGAAAATTGCCTTTTGAGGGCAATTTTTCTTTGATTTTCGGACAATATTCTTCAATTTTCAGGAAATTTCCTTCAATGTTTGGAGAAAAAAATTTCATTTTTTAACAATTTCCTAATTTTGTGCCATTTTTGAAAATTTCGTTTATTTTGGGGCAATATTTATTTGATTTTCGGCAAATTTACAACAATGTTTGGGAAATCACTTTCAATCTTTGAGAAATTCTCTACATTCATCCATTCTCGTGTAGTTTTTGGAAAAGTTTCTTCATTTTGGGGCAATTTTTTTCTCGCTTTTTGGGAAATTTCCTTCATTTTGGGGCAATTTTTTGTGAGTTTTCTTCAATTTTTTGAAAATTTCTTTCATTCTCGTGCCATTTTTGTCATTCTAAGGTAACAAAAACAAATTTCAAGAGCTTCCGGCAGTCCGGGGGCTTCGGAAACACACCTATATCGTTTGTGAATAAGTTGGGCAAGTGCAAATTTTCCCCCCCCAAAATGTTTTCCTCCCACCTTACACCTTTCCCCTCCCCCTCCCTTACACCCTTCCCCATGCGGTCGAAACTTAGTTACGCCCCTGGCCGGAAGCCCTGCATTTCTCGCGAAAAGTGCTTAATATTGTGTCAATCCCAAGGTTGAAGCCCTGTTTGCAGGGCCCAAGACTGCAAAAGGCGAAGCCCTGCGTTTCACCGGATTTTGATTGCAGAATATTGTGTCAAATCCATTTCCTCTTCATTTTGAAAGTGGAAAATTGTTTAAAACTGAGTGTCAAATCTAGGCGTGAAACCCCTGGAAGCCCTGCATTTCTAGTAATGTTGACTGCTTGATAGCAGAAAATTGTGTCGAACCTACAATCTGGGATAAAACTCGTTGAAACATTTACTGAAAATATGTGATGTTTATCATGAAGCTACTTTTCTATTGTAAATTATTCCACTTTTAGAAATCAGAAATGCTGGAAATTTTTCTGTTGCTTCTTCAATCTCTACTCCTTCAATAGTAATTAAATATTTTAGAATTTTAAGTACATTTTTATAATTTCATTGACGCTCCCCTACCTAACTATATTAATTGTCCTCCCCTCCTTCCCATTCAATGTTGGCCGTTGTTACTGTTTTTCCTGGAAATGACGTTAAGAAAGAAAGAAATTCAACAATGAAAAGGGGGGAGAGGATAGGGGGTTACAATTCTGGGAATAAATATTAAAGAAACATAATAGTAACATGTAGTTTTAAAAAAGCTAAAGTGTTCCAACAGTTTTGTCCAAGATTGTCTGAGGAAATAATGTCAATTTTTTACTCAGATAGCTTGCATTATTTATCGATAGCAGATGTGTTTTGAGTGTCTAGAGAAAAAATAGCGATACAATTCTCAAAGACAATAAGTTATATGATGAATAAGAATAGACTTGGGGATTGGAATAAGTAAATAGGTCACTGGAAAGTATTTTATGTGTTTTTGAAGAATGCAAAAACCTGAGAATTCGTGCGCTTTTCGGGAATTAAATGAAGAAAAATAGATGCCGATAAAAGACTGGTTAATCTAAGCATATGTATAAAAACTATTCAATAAGTAAAAATCAAGGAAATAAAAGGGAATGTCCACCCTCATGTTATCGACATGATTCGAACCCAAGCTCCAATTTGTTGAAATCCATCCTATTATCCGCTACCCCACTGCATAGGTCTGTCAGTCTGTAGGCTGGTATGTAGTTCTCAAAAAGCTGAAATTTTCCAACAGTTTTGTCCAAGATTGTAGGGGCGAAGCCCACTGAGGCCCTGCGCTTCTCGTGATTTTGGCCTGTTGGTGGTAAAATATAGATTAAAACTGTGTCAAATCTGGAAAAAAAGCCTTGGCATGGGCCCAGGGTATAAAGCCCAGGAAGCCCTAGTATATGTGTATGACTTTGATTGCAGAAAATAATGTCAAATTTATGGGGCGAAGCCCCGGAAGCTCTGCAATTCTCGCGATTCAGTGTGATAGCACAAAATTGCTTAATATTGAGTTTAATCAAGTGTCAAAGTCCTGGTAGACGCCTAGAGGCGAAGCCCCTGCAATTTCGCGGTTTTTGGTATCAGAAAATTGCTTAGAATCTGGTCAATTCTACACTAAAGTTAATTTTAAGGGATGTACATTTTAAAACGAACGCAAGTTCCGCAAATGTAGGATCCCATTGACCACATTATGTAGATGATTTCCACAGAGGATTTTCATGTTTTTGATGTAAGAATAAAGCTTTGAGAGAAAACATTAACCACGTTTGTTATGAAATGATACAAATTGCAGAAGTTGAGAATAAAAACATAGAATTGTATTCTCATGACAATTTTTGCGCCCCTGTGGCCATTCAGCGCCTTCTCAGAAAGCTTAACGGGGCAGTTTTCCCCTTGGGCCCCATGCCACCACGGCACTGGTTCACACCTTCACAAACCGCCAAGGTATACAAATGTGAAGCAAAATTTTCTATATTTTGGGCCTATGTTCAGATACTACATACCTCCCTATATTCATGATATTATTCAAGTTATATTAGACATTTTGAGACATCTGCTTCTTAGTTCATTAGTTCTACATCATAAAAAAAGGTTTTCAACATGACCTCTCGTCTCCCGCTCCTATCGAAAATTCTGTCGATGTGCCTCTGTAACAATATTGAATTGATACGTATACCTGTATACGGCGGTTAAATGATGCAAGTTCTAAAACGTAACAGCATAAAGCTTGTCAAAATTAGGATTCACCTGCCGGGCTCTTTCAAAGAGCATTAAAAGACACAATCACCTGGCGAGCTCTTACAACTGTTCACAGATCATTACAAAGCACAATCTGAGGTAGTGACTTTCTGCTCAGTATTCTACCCCAAAGAAAATCATAACAAACTTCCCACCAACACGTACAAATTTAACCCCAACTTGTTTCTGTTTATCTGTTTATACTTTTCTCATACTTTCTCATCATTTCTGTGACGGAAAATAAGATTTCAGTATGTTGATTTTGAGTTTACTAATCATCAGGGAGAGGTGCTTACCAATCATCAGGAGAGGGATGTTTACCAATCATCAGGAGAGGGATGTTTACCAATCATCAGGAGATGGGATGTTTACCAATCATCAGGGTCCACCGTCCACCTAGAGGTGCTACACCACTAATCATTCATCACAAAATCCGCACATATGAAAAACTAAAAATACATTAAAAAACTGATTAGCCATTACCAGATTACATCAAATATCTAAACTTTAGATGTTCATATAAACCTTCAAACTAAAATTCATTTATAAGATTGCATCTGCAAGTCGATAGACATTTGACAGTTTGAATACGGAGACAATAAATTAACAAACACATGTGTGAAAAAAAGCGAGAATGCGCAAAAATCTCCCCTCCCACGTGACATCTGTAAGGGTCCTGTTGATGTGAGGTACCACGGAACTAATAAGGTATCACTCCGCCATCGAAAAATGAGAACCCTTGGAGAAAAGGCTAATAAATTTTTTTCTCGAAAGGTTCCATTTATGAGAACAAAGATGAGAAGTTGAAAATTTCAGGAATGGCAGAAAAGGATAAGACTTGCCTATGCATATCCAAACTCGACGAGATTTATTTCAGTAAAAGTTTCATGGGGAATTATTTTACTAAGTACCCACACCCAAATTTGAGTGATTTGATGAGAGTGTATAACCTCTTAACTTCAGCCTAAAAAAAAAAAGGCCAAAACCTCTGGTGACCCCCTATTAAAAGTACCCTCACCCAAGAGATATTAGATGGTACTTTTTGGAAAACATCACAAAAGATCCTAAATCTATAACATTCTGGTTTAAAAAGAATCCCGAACTTGACTCTTTCATCATAGGCTTCAATGGGGCAAATAATTAGTTCCGTGCCACCTGTGAGGGTAACATTTGCACCTCACTTCATTTCGATGAAATTGAAAATAATGATGGCGGTACACAAGTGAAATATACTGGCGTGCCCAGGCATGCCAGGGGCGTAACTTGACTTCGAGGACAGGGAGTTTAAGTTAAATTTGCTCGACGAAAATTTGCATTTGCCCGACTTTATAACAAAAATAATATATACATGTGTCTATACAATCACACAATATAGAACAGTGGGGAACAGATCACCCCCTCCCCCTTCCACCAATGCGGTCAAACTGAAGTGTCAAACTTGGTACTGCGTAACACCGTGTTCCCGCTTACGGGCCCCTGGCGAGGCCTATAGGGTTAATCCTTGGTTGGGGTCCAGGGGGGAAGCTTTGAAGATTTCTGGTTTTTTGCTCCAAAATGGCTGAAAATCAACACAAAGTTCGCTAATTTGATTGATGAAAAGAAGACAAATTTTATTCTAATGATAAAATCTACTCAGATAATCATTTGAGTTACCATTTCTAAACAAGGCAGAGCGGAATTTGTCCCTGCAAATTGAATGAATTCGGGCAAAATTGTGGGGTTCATGGGCGAAGCCTTGAAAAGCAGCGGCGTAGGAAAGTATGTTATCATTTTCCACAACAAACCTCAGAACCAAATGTATGAGCCTCTTATCACAGTCCAAAAACTATTCGTAAACTGGTAAAGGGTGTGTGGGTGGGAAGGGGGTGAGGCTAGATTATTGGTACAAATTGGGACCATTTCCTTAAAATGAAGAAAATGTTTCAGAAAATAAAGTAAATTTCCAAAAAATTGAAAAAATTTAAAATAAATTGAACAAAAATTGATGCAAATTACACGAAAGTGAAGGAAATTGTAAAAATTCACGAAAATGAATAAAATTGCACAAACATTGAAGCAAGTTTTAAAGGAAATTGCAGAAAATGAAGAAAATTGAAGGAAATTAAAAAAATTGAAGTAAATTTAACATTAAAGAGCTAATTTTCCGAAAATAAAGAAATTTAAACAAATGTTACGAAAATTGCAGAAAAATTGATGCAAATTTCACGAAAATGAAGGAAATTGCAGAACAAGGAAGGAAATTGTACAAAAAGTGAAGAAAATTCCAGAAAATGAAGGAAAATGCACGAAAATTGAAGCAGATTTCACGAAAATGAGGGAAATTTTATGAAAATTGAAGGATATTTCCCGAAAATTGATGACAACTCCAAAATAAAAGATATTTTCCCAAAAATGAAGGAAATTGCACAAAAATTGAAGCAAACTTCGAAGAAATTTTACAAAAAGTGAAGGAAATTTTTTTCAAAATACTTCTCAAAAATTGAACAAAATTTTCCAAAATGAAGGAAATTGCACAAAAATTGACAGATTGAAGAAAATTTCTTACAAATTATGACGTGGAATCTGAGTGGATATCCCCCCCCCCCCTCCCCTTCTTATAAGTTTGAGGGCCTTGGCCCACTGGCCTCGGTTCCTACGCCCCTGCTTGGGTCGAAGCTGTCAGGGGCGAAGCGCAAGCTACGAAGATTTCTTGATTATGATACCCCACAATGGTTTAAAATCAACACAAATTTCCAAATGTGAGTGATGAAAACAAAATAATTTCAGATTCTATTGTTAACAGGTACCATTTCAAAACAGGTAGAGGAGAAATTTGCCCTGAAAGTAGAGAAAATTTGGTCAAAACTGTGGGCTCATGGGCGAAGCCTTGGAAGGTCCAGTGACGAAGCTACGGAAGCTCTGAAGATCTTGTTTTTGATGCCCTAAAAATTATCTAAAATCAACACAAAGTTCCAATTTCAACTTCGAATGTTAATATCTACTCAGAGACTGGGAAAGCATTTGGGTTACCATTTCTAAACAGACATAGGACAGTAGGAAATTTTCCTGAAATTGAGAAAACTCGGGAAAATTGTGGGGTTCATGGACGAAGACCTGACTGCCTGGCATGCCTGGTTTGAACATTTCTTGTTTTGATGCCCCGAACTGTCGAAATGGCTGAAAACTGGAAAATCAAACACAAAATTCCCAAATGTAAATCGTGGGGTCTATGGGCTAAGCAAGAGTGGGATCCAGGAGAAGAGGTCCCGCTTCAGGGTCCCTTAGGATAGGTCCAGGGGAAGAAGCCCCGGAAGCTTTGAAGATTTATTGTCTTTGATGCCCCAAAATGTCTGAAAATTACACAAACTGATCAATTTTGGAAAATCAACACAAACTGAACAATTTCGAAACTTTTCCTGAAACTTGAGAAAATTAGGGCAAAATTGTGGTACTCAAGGGTGAAGTCTTGGTCTAAATTAATTTTTGCCTCAAAGTGGTTAAAATCAACACAAAAACCGAAATGTAATTTGTGAAAAGAAGAAAATAATTAGATTCTAATGTTAAAATCTTTTTGATAAGCATTTGGGTTACTGTCAGACAAGATAAATTTTCCCTAAAAATTCGTCCACAATATTGTTGGGTTCTGGATGCAGCTCTGATAGGATCGAAAGGGCGAATCCCTTCTCAGATTTCTAGTTTTTGATGCCCAAAAAACTGAAAAATGGCTCTTGACTTTAAACGTGTGTGGGCGGGCATCTTTGCTATATGCATGATATACGTCTCCGCAGTTGCCCAACCCGAGCCCAATCAGCAGATCAGCATCATACCAAGTCAAGTGGACTAGTGGAGATGATTCTGATATCTAGACGATTCAAGCATGATTGAGATTTATCTCTAATTTAAACAGAACATACAGGCATGCAACATTGAAAATCTCTGCCCGACTAAGTGCCCATTCAAATTGTGTATTTGTCAGCATGATGCCGAGTCAGGATGACATGATTCTGATATAACGATTCGGGCATGATTGAAATGTATCTACAATTTAAACAGTACAGCCGACATTTTACATCTCTGCCCGACTTAGTACAGTATGATGTTGTCAGCATCATGTGTCGAGTCGGCGGTCGAAATCTAGCTTACTCGGGCATGACTGAGATATACTCTGTTACAAGTGCACCTACACCTGCACTGACATAGGTCATTCTACATTTCTGCCCGACTAAGATCGTTATCCGGCCAAAGGACATGGGGCGAGGGGAAGGCAAGGGGGTGGGGGAGGTAAATGGTGAAAAAACCTATGATTTTATCAACATTTTCAAAAGTAGTTTGTATTTTGCGAAAAAATAAAACAAAAGGTATATAGGCTTAACCATATTAATTTTTCTACAATTTTGTTTCAATTTTAAGCTACATTGCCCAGCGAAATAGTCAATTGCCCAACGAAAGATGTTTCGGGGGGGGTCACACCTCCACACACTCCTTAAGATACACCCCTGGGCGTGTCTATAAATGATGATCGCAGGGAAACTCGTGAAGAAAGTACTCTCTATGACGTCACTTAAGTAACTCTTCTCCCGTTAATGAGGGCACTCCTTGTTGCTATTGAGCAAACCCACAGCGGTAATCTTTAAATGCATTCAAATCATTGGCTCATTTTGAAGTAAAATACTATTAAATACAATTAATGAATTTCTGCCTCTCAATAAAATCTAGGATCAGCTATAGAGAATTGACACTTATTCCAATCCTGTCAGATAAACAAAGATATCCTATTTATCAAACCTCCTTTTCATTTCGAAATGGAGTAATACAGTAATACAGTAATACCAAAGGGAGGATCGCAATCGAACGCTCAAAGCAAGTCGAGTCGAGTTCGAGTTTCTGCCGCGCGAGTGACGTAGTCGATTCCGGACCCGACTGCGGTCTTACTTAAACGTTTGGAAATCTCATTAATCTTGATTCATGTCATATTTTCATATCAAAATACGGTTATGATTATGCAGCCTGAAAATCACAATTCAGAATTCAGCGCCTCGTTAAAGTGTTAAATGCAGAATCCATTTAGTAGTAGTTTCCAGCCGATCAGTGAGCATTTTGCTCCTGACAGGGCACGACGTGGCTAGCCCAAATTGTGTGTGTGTAGGTGAGAAGGGAGGGGGGGGGGGAGATATGATTGCAGTTTCTGAAGAAAAAACTTCCACGGTATTCAGGAGAATAATCCCCCTAACCCTCCCCATCCCCACCCCACTAACTACGGTCCTGACTCATAGTTCTTTCAACGAGAAAACAAACTCTGGCGTCGCCACATATTTTGGTTTAGGGCACTTCAGTTGAGATGAAGAATCCAGGGAGCCCAAACAACACGTCACAACGCGCCAAACGGCGTGGGTCGATGGCCACTTTAAGGGTCCCTGGTGGGGTCCCAGGGGTGAATTCCTAGTCGGGGATGAGCCTCCATGGGGAAGCCTCTGAAAGCTCAAAACTCTCAAATATAGCTTAAACTTCTTTAAAAATTAATATGAAAATTACATGGGGACACACAAGTTTCAACAGTTCATTGATTTGTTGATGAAAAAGGAAACAAAATAATTCCAACAACAACATCAACTAAGACAAGCGTATGGGTTTTTCCAGTTCTAAACAGAAAAGAAACAAACTTGAAACTTCTCCTAGTGGATATATCCCGACTTAAAAGCATTGCAATGAGTCACAAAAGTGTAAAAAAAAATACCTTAAATATTCATCTGCACATTTGGCTAGTCTGCTAGTAGTTTGTCGTCAATCTTCGCGAAAAACTCTTTTCCCCTAAATATTGAGTCCGTATTCGTCTGCTTGTGCGGAACAATTCAATTCTGAGGTCCTTTCAATAGAAGCAACACGAACCCACGGTAACCCACGGTGACCCTGTAAATAGCTTTTGTAATAAAGTGGTGAAAATTTCGAATTCTATATAACTTATAAAAACGGATGAATTGACGGTTGTGACCAAATTTTTAGTGTTCTTTTATCAATGTTAAACTTAAAACCTGACCTAACTAATAATTACATCAGGGACGTTGGAAAAAACCGAACATTGTTGAACTCGAGGTCATCCGTGATATTTATAATGCCAGTTTTCATTTGGGGCGGGGAGGCGCACTCAAGGGCAATATAATTTTGGAAGCAGCTTTTCACTCTGCCGTCTCCAACCATTACTTCACAACTGGTTAACAACGGCAGTGGGCATCTTGGTGTAAATACTCCAATGGAGATAACCAACAAACAATAAATCAACTTCCTGATTCTAAGATGGTACGCTGCATGGTTATTGCCAGATAAATTCGTAGCGCAAGAGAAAGAAAGTTCCGGACATGGATGTCATCTGGCTGTCTGGGAAGGAAGGATGGATGGCATAAGGGAAGTAGGGTTGGATGGCATTAGGGAAGGAGGGTTGGATGGCATTAGAGAAGGATTGCCTCGGGAGGGAGGGGTAACATGGAAGAGATGTGGATGGCATCCCGGGCAAGGATGGATGGAACCGGGTAGGGATAGATGGTGTCAGGGGTGGATGGCACTCGGAGGGGAGAATGCAACCTGGAAGTGATAAACCAGTCGCAAGAGGAGAAGATGGATGATATTGGTGAGAGATGGGTGGTATCAGGGAGGTTTGGATGGCAAGTTGAGGTGGATGTCATCAGGGTAGGAATGGACGGAATGACAAGACATTTTAATCGGTAAGGGATTAACGGTCTTTAGCAAGGATGGAGGGTAACAGAGAGGGATTGATGGTACCATTGGGGTTTTGATGGCATCAGGAAGCGATGGACGGTACCGAGGAAGATGGGTGGCTTCTGTGAGGTCTATGGATACATCGGAGAATGGATGGCATCCGTGGGGTAAAGATATAATCAGGGAGGTATGAATGGCATCGAGGAGAGATAAAAAATCTCATCATAGAGATAAAAATGGCATTTGGGAAGGATGGATAACTTCGGGGACAAGGCAAGTTTGGGAGCTCTTCTATTTTTAGATTGGCGGTAGATGTAAGTGTTTAAGGTAATAGCTAGGCCTAGATGGATTTTTTTGTCTTGATATATCTAGAACAAGTCCATAAAGATATTTAAAGTGTGGTAAAATGTTGTGACAATCTAAAACAAAGCCCCATTACCGCATACTTTCCTTAACACGACCATTTCTCTCGAATATTCAAATAGTCGAGCATGTTGTCCTTCCGACAGTTCTAGTCTTATACCAAGTCAGCTTTCATCTGGATACAAAAATATGGAAGGTGATAAAAATGGACAGGCACTGCCAAATTTCCACCCTCCAAGAAAACAATGAACATGTGTACATATATAGATTATAGGAGAAAGTGGGGTATGTATTCCGCCCTAGCTCTGTAGCCATTCTTATAGTGTCGCCTTTGTTATAGGGGATATAAGCCATCGCCTTTGTTATAGGGGATAAAGCCACTTCGCTATCGAGTCTACCTACTGTGGTGTAGCGGTTATCATACCTGTCTACAGACCACGAGGCCCCGGCTTCAAGCCTGGGGTGGGTAGACACACCAGTGCACCACAACTGGTTATCAAAGGCCGTGGACATTGACTTGGTTGTCGATGTTATGTCTGTCCGTACGTCGTACCTGTGTTCTCGTCCGGGTCGTATTAAGCGTTTCGTGATAGCATTTGTACTATCATAACCGAATACGCAGGCAACGACCCCGTCATTGTAGTTGTGTGTTTAACTCTCTCTCTCTCTTTTTGCTATTGAATAGTTAAACTTCCCATAGACCCACAGCATACTTACAATCATAACAAAATAGATTGGTTTTTATTTTATTTTATTTGTTCATAATTTAAGAGGTAGTACAAAATTTCTTTGGAAAATAACGTGAACTTTAAAACAACAAAAAAATAGCAAAAACTTATATCTGAATACAATCAAATAAACAATTTTACATGTACATATATACCGCCAACCTATAAATATATTACTTTGAATATAAAACGAAAGGAGAATAATGTGGGCTTAGGAAACTCACACTTATCGAAAAATTGTATTGCACTTTTAACCTTAAGGCACACCCTCCTACTCATCTTGTCATAATTCATTTTTAAAGATGCAAAAAACACTTGTTTACTTCGCGCACAACCTCATGTAGTACTAAATCGCTGTAATTTATGTATAATTTTCCCATAATATTTCTTATGTTCAATGAAAATTACTTAAATAGATAAAAAGTAACTAACCACGTAGGAGTTTTAAATTCACTCATCTGTTCATGATCAAATATATTGTTTTAACAATATCATCATGGTGAACATGTGAAATATTATTTCTATCCTTTTTATCTCTTTTCTTGTAAATTCCACCAACTTCTTTTCCCCCGACTTCCTCTGATTGCTTTGAATAAACCAATCATCTACTTTCCAACCCCTTCAAACGATACAAAGGCGATATAATATATTTATAAGGCGATATAATATCTTATTTCTTTTACACAATTTACTTTTCCCTACATCTGCTTTCCATTTTAGTCTCTATTTGCTGTAACAACCATTCCATCCTTCAAGTTCTTATAAGAAAAAGCCTTTCAAACATTAGTCCCACAAAACTATCACTTAATAGTTTAATAATCCCCACGTTTTCCCAAGAAAATCAAGTTATCATATTATGAATAAATTTGTTGCCATTGATATTTGGCACCTTACGATGGGACACATGAATAAAGCTAGGCAGACTATTGTACCACCTCATAATGGAAACAAGTCATGAAAAAACAATAAATAACTGCACTTTGTTTGAAAGTTCTGTAGAACACTGAAAATTTGTAAAAAATATACAAGAAAACAATTGGGCCTACAGGTAAGATAGCTGTCAACTACTATTCATTCTAATTGCACGCTATAACCGAGTCCAAATTATGAAGAAAACTTTTTGTAGGCAATGCAATACAGATATACTGAACAATATACCGAATAATATACCGAACAATATACCTAAAGCACAGAAAATTAAATATGATGAGTAAAGATTCACTCAAGCTTGATTCACTCAAGCTTGATTCACTCAAGCTTGATTCACTCAAGCTTGATTCACTCAAGCTAGATTCACTCAAGCTTGATTCACTCAAGCTTGATTCACTCAAGCTTGATTCACTCAAGCTTGATTCACTCAAGCTTGATTCACTCGAGCTTGATTCACTCAAGCTTGATTCACTCGAGCTTGATTCACTCGAGCTTGATTCACTCGAGCTTGATTCACTCGAGCTTGATTCACTCAAGCTTGATTCACTCAAGCTTGATTCACTCAAGCTTGATTCACTCAAGCTTGATTCACTCAAGCTTGATTCACTCAAGTTTGATTCACTCAAAGTTTGATTCACTCAAGCTTGACTCACTCAAGTTTGATTCACTCAAGCTTTATTCGGGTTGGTCTCAGCGTGCATGTTACAATGGCATCGGACATGTTCCCACCGCCCACAATTGATAGCAAATTACCATCCAAATAAAGAAAAGCACTTTTCAATCTGGCGGCGGCTTAATATTATTTCGAGCCACACTGTTCTAATATAAAACAAGTGTTTCAAATTGCCTTTTTAATCAAATACAACAAAACTTCTGTTTTAATTGTCACTCTCAATCTGAGGCCTGGTCATTGATGCACATATCTATTACAATTTCAAATCTGAATATTTCCTTTCCAGAATGACATTTTTAAACAGATTGTTCAACATATTTTGTCATAGGGTGTAGAACGTCATGCCTGACCACTGACTTAACTTCCAGTAAAATCAGTTCAAGCTCTTTTGATTATCTTTGGCAAGTCACTTTCTCCACTGGAATTCATTTTCTCTCCCACCCACTAATTTCTAACAAACATTCCCATGATTGTTCATCATAGTAGTCAATACAAAAACTGTTAAAATCGATAATAATCATTGCATTATTCTGAACAGTTTTCCCACCATTTAGCCATTAGTCGCTACATGATGATGAAATACCACAACCTCAACGGGGACTGAGTTTATGAACAATAACAAAGTAATTATGACAGGTCTCATTATTGTTTTCCATTGATTAATGCAATAAACTTTAACAACTTTTGGAATATTTTACACCTCTATTGATAATGACCTTGATAATTAAAACACAGATGGCAATGTCTTGATGTTTCGCATCGTATAAATATCAATCATTAAAACTTGACTGAAATCAAAATAGATCAAAAAGTAGTATCTCTTTTACTAATTAGGGTTTCAATTATTTGTTATTAATAATCACCACTATTTTTTTTAATTAGTTGTAATACGATTATTATTTACTTATTGATCGTAATTTACTTGAGGGAATTAATGATCAAAGTTACTTTTGTAAAGATAAGCTGCCTTAAGGTGAATATCTCTTTCCTTTGTTCAAGGACTACCACGGTCGAACGAGTTTCTTCGATGTAATGTCTGGCTCTGAAAAGCTGTGTCTTCTATTCACATGGGCAATCTAGGTTGGAGACAGAAACACAAAGGTTTGTTCAAAACTTTTGAAATTAGGGCAGAAAATATTTTGTGATACTAGCAGAGTATGAAAATTATTAAAGATATTTTACTGCTGACAGACTAAAGGGTTACATAATTAAACACAACCAATGTTGTACGATATAAAAGATGCCAAGTATATAAATGTGTACGTTTATATCAAAATTGTAGGTATGATAAGAGGTTGTATCACTCTCATTAATCTTTTCCTACAACACAACAGCATTTCCTACATTAAACACAACAGTATTTCCTACATTAAAAACAAATTAATGCAATTTCATCAATTTGACTTGAAATGTTCATATGAGTATTTCAATTTCTTTTTCAAATAAAAAAAAAGAGGAAATATGAAAGCACTAAAATGACAACATTCAAGAGCCTTTAATGCCCTTAACTCCACCACACTCCTCAAAATTAAAATTAAATTAGACCAAAAGTGTCATATTTTGCAGCATAAATCTAGAAAATGAAAGTCATGAATATTCATAGACTTACATTGTGAGACAAATGGCTGAGGATCGACGAGAAAGTTGGCCTCTTCTCTGGAAGTTGCGACCAGCATTCTTTGTGAATACGCTAAGGGAAAGAGACAAAAAATATTATATAAACTAGATTTTCACATATTTTCTGAACAGTAATATTAGTAACAGAAAGATTTCTAACAAATAATTTAGTAAGCGATTGATAGAATTAAGAAGATTATTCTAACTTAAAGCGATTTATTTTCTATATACATAACTGGTTTCAGATATCAAAAGAAAGGAATGTGAAGAGAATATTTCGTTTCTCTGTCTGTCGCTTACCACAAGTTTACCACCTTCCAATACACTTACAGAAAACTTTACTATGTCTGAATTTTTCTTAGGATTAAATTTCTGAGGAGCAACGAAAGTTCGTCCACTGTTTTGTTCACAATTTGGCACTGGGGGAGTGACAGCTTGGGGAGTGACAGCTTGAGGGGTGACAGCGTGGTAGAGTGACAGCTTAGGGGAAAGACAGTTGGGGAGGTGACAGCTTGGGGGAGGTGACAGCTTGGGGAAATGACAGCTTGGGGGTGACAGCTAGGAGGTGACAGCTTGGGGGAGTGACAGCTTGGGGAAGTGACAGCTTGGGGGAGTGACAGCTTGGGAAGTGACAGCTTGGGGGAGTGACAGCTTGGCACAATTCATGGGCATACTAGTAAATATCAAAGTCACAATTGCATTAAAGGTCTGATGCACAATCATTTTTAAGGTAAAAATTTCTACACCATACCTTTAATGAAGGAGGACATCGAACATCTTCTGGCAATGTTGCTCTCTGACCTTTGCAAACTTTATAGACTATGCTCTCCAGGCTTTCTTTTCGGAATGGAAACCGTCCAGTAAGCAACTCATAGAGTATGGTCCTGTATGATAAATGTAAAATGATATAATTAAAGGAGCGTTCATGAAATGAAAACAAATGGGTTCTTAAACTGTCATTCTTGATACTGCGTACTAAAAACAACTTAAGAGCAATTTGAGAAAAACATCAACTAATATTTATGCACAATGCAAATATTGCAGAGAGCGACAATAATTTGTACATTTTTCTTGCACCCGGGCCAGCAAACTCATCCTTTTTATTTTAAGTATTCAGTATTGAGTATTCAAATATTAAAGGTAAGACTAAACAATTGCTTTTTGTTAGAAGATGTTTATTTCTTTCATGAAGGCAAATAGACAATAACTATCACAGGTATCAACCTACAGGTATCAACCCACAGGTATCAACCCACAGGTATCAGCCCACAGGTATCAGCCCACAGGTATCAACCCACAGGTATCAACCCACAGGTATCATCCCACAGGTATCATCCCACAGGTATCATCCCACAGGTATCAACCCACAGGTATCAACCCACAGGTATCAACCCACAGGTATCAACCCATATTCCCTTGAAAACAATAACAATAAACCCATTCCTTACCCAAATGCGTATACGTCAGCATCCTTTGTCCTTTCAGCATCATAACACAGTGAGGGCGGTGTCACCCTTGCAGTTTGCAGAATCTCGGGTGGAAGGTACGTGACTTCTCCTTCCTGTATTTGAACAGTCTCGGAAGAACTTGCTTGACTTTCCATACTCTCTCCCATCATGCAAAGCTTGACCTTGGATTCGAGATAGATGGCTCTTGAGTTGAGATGAGGGACGAGGATCTCTTTGGCATGCAAGTAGCTCATAGCTTGGGTGATCTGACGGGCAATACGAATTTTCGAAGACATTGACATCTTCGCAGCTTCTACATGTAGTTTGTCATAGAGGGAGGGCCCTTTGTGAATACTGAAGAAAAGGTAAATAAGATTGAATAAGTTTTATGTAAAAAAAATGTACAAGAAGAAGTTAATTTAAAACCATTATGCATATCATTAACACAATGTATGACATTCATTCAGGCATAATTATAATTGCATTTGTTCCCTATCCATACCTAAAGGGGATGGGCTAACACATAAATACAAATTCATAAGTGTGCACACAAATAAACAGTGGAAACAAATATCATAATAAGAACACAAACAGCTGAGTTTGCAGAATATCAAGGACTATCTCATTCACACAGCACACAACTAACATTATAAGCTGTAATTATGAATTAGCCCGGCTATAATCAATAATAAATCAAACATTTTGTGTGAAATAATCAGCTGGTAGGCAAAACTACAGTAAGCGATCTACCATACCAAAAAGCATTACACATTACACGTAACTATTAATTTCTAATTGGTGCAGAAAATGAATACAAAGCGTAGTCTAAATTCAATAAAGGACTAATTTTGTTTGATATTTTGAACACTTATTTGATGAATTTGGTGTTGTCCTTTGGTGTTGTCCTTTGGTGTTGTCCTTTGGTGTTGTCCAGACTGTCATGAAACAATGAAAGCGTAACTAGCTAGATACACAACATTGTAAGACCCTCCCCCTTCTTTGAACAAGCTGAATTTAGGATAATGATTAAAAATTAGATAATGGAAGAAATGTATTGTTGCAAAGGAAACACAAAAATGGTAAGATTGTATCTACCTTGTGATAATGGCAAGGTTTGGTTCATCAATGCAAGTACCCATAAAGAGAGTCACGTTATCATGACGTATCATGCTGAGTGTGGCCACTTCATCCAAGAAATCCTCCATGTTGGTAACATTCCTACGGGTATGGATTAAGACCTCTCCATGCCAGTTGCCCCTGTACAAAGATGCAACAAAATTTATTCATTTGAGCAAGAAACAATGGAATAATAAATTAGTTTGATTTAAATCTTAAACATTGTGAAAATAATGACTTTGTTTAATTGATAGCATGGATCAATCATTAAAATAATTAAAACAGCTTCTATTTTCAAAATGGATTTCTATTGTCAAATTGGACTGAAATAAAGCCCTTCACATTACCATTATGCTCCTTGTTTGGTACTTCATAAATTCAGTACCAGAATAGCTAACAAAAATTTGTCTGCTATTCTGATACAGATTCTATTAAGTACCAAAAAAGAAGAATAATGGTAATGTGAAGGGCTTTATTGCAGTCCATTTCGACAATAGAAATCCATTTTAAAAATAGAAGCTGTTTTAACTTGTTTGATTATCTGTTGCTGAGCCTGCTTATACCAATGATGATCAGATATAACCGAGCATGATTTCAAATAATAATCAAAAACGAAGTAAGCTATTTTAAAATCTATTACATATTTTGATTGCATGACTCTCGTACCTGTAAATGTCTGAATCTTTGCCCTTTCTCATGCAGTCCCCAAACTTGAAATCTTTGTGGTCAATAGCCCACTCTCTCAATCGCTCGCGAGCCTCACGAATATTTGCACTAAGAAATTAAAGAAAATATGAGATGCATTGTGAGTCATCTGTCATGTTTACGTGGAGGCAGATATGTTTACGTGGAGGCAGTCATGTTTACGTGGAGGCAGTCATGTTTACGTGGAGGCAGTCATGTTTACGTGGAGGCAGTCATGTTTACGTAGCGGCAGACATGTTTACGTGGATGCAGACATGTTTACGTGGAGGCAGACATGTTTACGTGGCGGAAGACATGTTTATGTGGCGGCAGACATGTTTATGTGGCGGCAGACATGTTTACATGGAGGCAGACATGTTTACATGGAGGCAGACATGTTTACATGGAGGCAGACATGTTTACATGGAGGCAGACATGTTTACATGGAGGCAGACATGTTTACATGGAGGCAGACATGTTTACGTGGAGGTAGACATATTTTCGTTAGAATGTTTTGATTTGGAGACATACAATGATTCAAAATCCACTACATTTAATTAATAATTCTTGAGTCCTCGTTTTCATCTTTTAAAATGAATATTTTATTTTGTTTTATAATAAAAACAAACTTGCATGAAAAAATGGAC
The DNA here is from genome assembly GCA_020152595.1 of Chiridota heheva. Classification (NCBI taxonomy): domain Eukaryota; kingdom Metazoa; phylum Echinodermata; class Holothuroidea; order Apodida; family Chiridotidae; genus Chiridota; species Chiridota heheva. The sequence continues at coordinate 501,525 of JAIGNY010000962.1, read as the reverse complement.
TATTGCTTAATAATTGTTTTCTTGCTGGGAAACTTATTATTTCATGTGGAAATTTTATTCTTCAAATTTACACAAATAATGATAAGCCAATCAACAAAATGGGCGCCGCCACATTTATGCCATCCACTGGACTGAGAAAACATTCATTGATTCATTGTAAATGATCAATACTCCGATTCCGAATTCAAAACAATAACCATCCATCATAAGAACTTCCTTTTGTTTCACAGAGCAAATCTTTTCATGAAAAGTCAAGTGTCTGCATCAAATGTATACACATACACAACAAGAAATCGTAATTATGAAGTTGATATTGATTAAGAGCTTCATTTTGGTGGCCGAAAATTCTTAAGAATTTTAAAATGTTTTACAACTGATAAGCTGAAAACATTATGAGGGAAATTCCCAGAATGTTCCCAAGCAGTATATCAGTAAGTGTTATCTAGATGCGGGCACCATATGGTCCAAAGATTTGTTAGGCGCAACTAATTTATAAACCATACAGAAAAGGTAAGCATTTTTATTTTTATTGAAGGCAGCATAGTGAGGGCGTTTTTGTAATATTTTGGTAAATTAGAGATAAAGAAAGTGATCAAAAACTTGGCAAGCTGTTTGTGGGCTAAGTGGCAGCTCGTCATGTCATACCAATCAAACAAGTGAGCAGTTTGAATAGTTAAGTATGTTCATGGTTCAGGCGCCGATAGTACAAAAAATTTGCACGCGTGAGCATGTTAATTCTCACCTTGCATTGCTTTCCTCGTCGTCTGGCAACCATTCATCTGTTCTGTCCTCGATAGCATCTTCAATATCTGAAACCATAAAAATATACAATTAACATAACGCGCCTGTTACAATCTAAGTTTTCCGAGAATCATAGTTTATTATGACTAAAGTTGTATTTTTACCACCTGCTTTATTCATGACCAAACTCATATCTGCCATAAGTACATAAACTGCAACAATAGATAGGCCTACATTTATTATCACTCACTAAATTAGCCATTATGAGAAGGAAAGGGAGAGGATTAATAATGAACATTGGTTGCAAGCATGCTGTATCTCACAAAAATGAACTCGTACTTTGCTCCTGATAGACAAATCACAGTGGTCTGATAAACTGATAAAGTCGGTCCCGATTACTTTTAGTGCAGTAGGAACGATTTTAAAAGTGTGGGGGCGACGGGGCTAAATAATTACAGAAAACGTAAGTTACCGTGACCCACCAAAATTAATTTAATGAAAAATGTATCATAATTATGACGATCATTAGGGAAATGTGGGTGGGGCGCAGCACCCCTAGCCCCCTTCTCCCGAAGCCGGCTAGACCGGCTCGAGCGGCCACTAGATGCACCCTGAATAACCCGCACCCACCGTCTGAGCGGGGGCAGATAAATATATGCTCTTCTCCCACTCTTACGGTACACTCGACAGTCATTACGTACTGACAAGGTGCTCGTAAATCTCAAGAAGACGTAAATAAAGATTCACGCCATTAATTACGGAAATCGATGTAATTGTCGATAATACAATCAAACATCGGTTTTAAACAAATCATCTCGGGCATGCAGTTTGGTGATGAGCTTCAGTGCATGTTTTATGCACTATGCATATATGCTCTATCGCTTGAATTACGACAAAATCTTGACGTCACTGGTAACATAAAGACTTGGCCATATGTTACCCATTTTGATCAACAAAATCCTCCAAATTTAGATGATAATGAACTGCTTTGAACATATACAAGTTATCCATATGGCGGTATGGTGAAATGAAGTTGCACTTTTTGTAAATATAGCCTAATAGCCGTTTTTATATTGATAATTAACTCATACCATAATAATTATACAAGATTAAACGATTTATTTCGTGAGCGATTTGATAAGTTCTGTTTAGAGAATACGTCCTAATGAAGTTAGGTTCTGATAAGTGTCATTGTGTAAATCGCCAACGAAGTTGGACAGAGATTATGTTTTTGCCTCTGTTTGTTTGTCTGTCATCAAGATATCTCATGAACTAATCTGTTGATTTTAAGGATTAAATTTGTTTGGTTTGAATTTGGTTTGTTACCATTTTGAGACATTGGAAGAAAATGGGGGCATGATTATCTCAAGAACTAATTATTGGATTATTAAATTTGGCACAGAGACATTGGATCAGGAGAATGGTGGGAAACATATTTGTTCCTGTTTGTTTGTCTGTCATCAAGATATCTCATGAACTAATCGTTGGATTTGGATTAAATTTGTTGTGTGGTTTTTTTACCATTTCAGGAAGAAGTGATTAAAATTTGGGATTAATTGGCACAGGGAAAGGGGAAAAAATTGAGGGGTGGGGATGTTTTAGGATGAGATCTGTCAAGACTATGCTGTCAAGACTATGTTCAAACTTTCCAATGGAATGTGCTAAACAATGACTTTGCGCTCTGAATGAAGATCCAAACAATCAAATGACTCAAAGAGACTCACATTAATTGTTCTCTGGAAATAAACAATTGGTTTCTGCCATGAATGATGGAATGTGAATCCTTGCTGACTAGAGGGCTCAAACAATGATGCTTCACTTGAATAAAACTGAAAACAATAGTATGACCTTAGATGAAATCCAGTCACAAGATAATCTTCAAGTGTTTGCAAATGTTCATTACAGATCAAAACTTGGGAATGAATCTTGGTGGGCCTAGCCTGAGGTAGGTTATATTGGGTATGGGGATCAAATGAACTCTAAAATTATTCTAGGCTTGTTAGAATTGCAACGGGCGGAGGTATGCGCTCTAGAGAGTGCTAATATTCTAGCTATTATTATCATTATTCAGTTAGCCTATTATGCACCATAACAATTATAGTGACTAATGGCTCTAAAGAAATTTCTTGTTTGTTTTTGCTCACAGAGAATTATATACACAAACAGTATGGCAACGCCCCCTCTCCACCCCACACACAAAACAATAATAATAATTAGAATATCAAAACCACCAAATATCCAGGTAAATCGTATACGAACTTAAGATTCGGAAAGATCTTAAAACTGATTGCAAAAGGTGACAACCTTAGAAATTACGGAACATAATTCTCTGTTTAATTGTTATGCCTGTTAACGTTCGCTGTGAAGCATACACACGACAGCACAAAAACACACGATTTGCATAAGTGACTAATTTATATACTTTTGTACTGCACTCGCCGGGTCGTAAAAATTCATTCTCAGACTTTTTATGTCAAAAAAAAAAAAAAAAACACCATTCCACGGTATGGGTATTACATTACAATCTCGAAAAAAACTGGTTTGTACCGAATGACTAACAACACATCGAGCAAGTTTTTCATGTCGAGAATTGAGGCAGTTTGCTTGATTAATAAAGATAGTGAACTTAATTCTTGGAAGCCGTATGAATTGCCACAATGAGTGTCGTGCGTCGGTCAAAGCAGGTAGCTCAACTTCAAGATTGGTTTTGTCTTATAGTGAATGTCACAAAAGTAATTTGTCAGAACACTGAATGCCTGATTATTTATCACCCTGTTTGATGAGAAACTGTTGTGATTCTCTGCAGGTAAAAAGATGTGACTCTTTGTTATTTATTTTCAAAGAAACTTCAAAGGGAAAAAACTGTTTCATAAATGAAAAAAGGCCGCTTTTTTATTGTTCACGTTTTGAAAAATTTGTAAAATACAAGTCTTCACTAAATGTTTAGTTTGAAACAAAAGAAGTCATAGACCTTTGGCTGTTTGGCAAACAATGTTTATTGGGAAGAATGCCGACAATGCAGTATAGTGTATGGATTCTAGCCAATTTGCTTCTTTTTGTTTTGAATGTGGGCGCATTTTTGTATGTGCATTTTGTTAATATTTCGCAATCTTCCAACTGAACAGTTCTTTTAAACTCATTGTACACAAATTTGAGTTGAATACAAGTAACTACGAGTGTAAAGCTAAATCGATTTCAGATTCATCAAACAGCTTACTTACCAGTTTGATTCACATGACAGTAAGGGTCCAAAGGCCATGTTCCTATGCGGGCACTCCTGGGGCTCGGAGGTTTGATATATCCCACAGCTCCTTTTGCTGTTGGTGTTGCAAAATCAAATGTCTGCCCACGACACGGAGGGGACAACCACAAGGCTCGACGCTCCTCCCTACTTCGTCTGTAGTGTGAGTGTGACACTGCCTCGTACTCCTGGAAATGCATCGATTCAGATCCAGACGCGGAGCAGTAACCTTGGGACAGAGACGAGTGGTTTGAATGGTGTGGATCCAGGTCAAAGGAAATATTTCCGTCACAAAAAACATTATCTGAAGTAGGACTTAGAAGTTCCAGATCGGGCCCAGGACTTTTACACAATTCTCCTTCCGAGAAGGACAGGCATTCTGGAGCCATTGGGCCTAGATCACTGGATGGTTCTTGCTTCACTTCATGATTACTGCCACCTCTGAAATCATCAGCATTTTCCCCATTAATGGGAACTCTCCTATCTTCAGACAACTGCTTGACTTTCTCAAATAACGCCATCATGTTATCTGGCAAAAAGAAAAAAATATTACATTATATTGTTATCATCAAGTGTATCTATCACAACACCAACAATGACTCAGCCACCTCCACGATTGGTGAAACATTTTCGTACGAAATCACGCCGTCGGACACCCCTCCCCTTCCCCGCCCGTTTTCGTTGCTCTGAGTGACGGCAATATTAGAATGAAAGTTAACCTACCTGGAACCTGGTTGTCTTTACATTGCTTTGGTGTTGCTAGGTGACAGCGAGAGGGGACATGCCTAGCACAATGACGGTGAAAGGTTTTTCTAAGTTAAAAGAAACAAAGTGAAGGACTTTAATATCTTGTATAATTCTGAGGATATATCCCCTTCCCTCATCAATGGCACCGTATAGACCCACCCCTTACACATGCCCACATCAGGTGGCATGATGCAAGATGGTGTGATATTTATTCAATATTCTTTCATTTCAACATTATCTGATTATACACAAGAACAACAGCACAATAATTCATGATGGAAGAAAGGCAGTGGGCGTTACCTTGCGGTGACCCGCCTTGTCATACACTGTAAATATCAACAAAGAGGCGGATTCTGACGTTTCTCCCACTCTTGTCCGTGTAAGTGCGTAGGCTTACACTTAATAGCATACGGGCTGCCGCCACCCTTTCTCACTCTCTCTCTCTCTCCCACGCGCGAACCCTCATTCACTTCTTTGATTTTCACTACTAACAGACAAAACAACATTCGGAGATTACCCGTAACGCCACCCACACATACCGTATACATCGGGCGGTAATCATGCATGCATCTCAAATGGAAATCATAGACGATCAGTTACAGATTTTTGATATCTGAATATTGAAGTGAACAAGTTGCATATAAATGTCAAAGAGTGTAAACATGTTATGTCAATAAGAAGTTTTCTAGGGGACAGATTAAGAAACCTACCCGCAACCTTTACAACGAAGGGCGACGAAATACAATGTCTTCTGGCAGTGGTCACAGAGCTTTCCAGTGACGAATTTACGGGAGTACCTATAAAGAACAAAATATATGTTTTACTTTCACAACCCAGGAGTAGAATATGGTTGCAATAGGCTAGGGGTGGAGGGACGGAAAATATCCACGAAGGGCCGCACTACTTTCCCCTCTTTCCGAGTAATGGAAGACACTTCTTCACCCACTGTAGTCCCTTGATGAAGGGCAGGGACGATTGTCCCGCTGCAGAGTCGTCCTCTTTGTATATTTAATATGGACAAATTTTGAACAAGTGTCGGTCACTATCCTCGCAAGTTCCCGGTCGTAAAATATTCATTTTGATATATTGAAAATTGCTGGTCATATGTTATAAGTTTGAAGCTGTCCGCGCCGCAGTGCAAGCAATAACAACGTCCTTATGCGACGTACATGATAAACATAAACAATGATTTCTGACTCATGTCAATATAACTCAGCTACATAATACTCGCAAGCGACGTTCTAAAATCTAAATATAGACTTAAATATTTCTTCATGTGTAATGTTACTGTGTGTCTTGTATCAGGGATACTGTTGTATGACAAAATCTGATTTCGGGAAATCTGTGATCTCTGGATGACTATCCGTGTTGTGCGAGGGTGAGGGTGATCTCTGGATGACAAGCTGTGTTGTGCGAGGGTGACCTCTTGATGACTAGCCGTGTTGTGCGAGGGTGAGGGTGACCTCTGGATGACTAGCCGTGTTGTGCGAGGCTGAGGGTGACCTTTGGATGACTAGCCGTGTTTTGCGAGGGTGAGCTCTGGATGACTAGCCGTGTTGTGCGAGGGTGAGCTCTGAGTGACTAGCCGTGTTTTGCGAGGGTGAGCTCTGGATGACTAGCCGTGCTTTGCGAGGGTGACCTCTGGATGACTAGCCGTGTTGTGCGAGGGTGAGGGTGACCTCTGGATGACTAATCGTGTTGTGCGAGGGTGACCTCTGGATGACTAGTCGTGTTGTGCGAGGGTGGGGGAGCAAACACATGTTTCGTGACTGACTGAAATACCAACAGTTCATTGCTCAGGAGTTTTCATAATTGAACTAACAAGATATACGGTCAGTATTCAATAGTGTCCATATGCCCTCACTGTGAACCTAACAAAAAATCCAGGGTAAACAAGACTGCAATATGCTGTGGAAACTGAGAAACATATTTACTTCCTAACCTAGGACTCTGCAGACGAGCTTAATCATGTTAATATCATATGTCCGAAAACATTTTGGGTGATTCACTTGCTGCGTCAATGATTTTCTCACAAAGTTGAAACGAAATATTATGAACGCCCCCTAAATTGACCTTTATCATGTTTCTAATCTAAATATTCGTAATCAAGCAATAAAAACGAGACCCCATATCAAAATTGTATACAAAGCACCATCATCTGATACATGAAAACATCTTCCATATACCTAGAGAAATTGTTTGTTTACTTTGCTTTGAATGACTGGAACCCCTTGCAGCTCTTCCTATTCATCAACATCTTATCATTAAGAGAAGAAAACCTTCCTCAGGGATAAAAGTATCCCTGAACCCGATGGCCCTCAACGCTGTATGGCTCTATAGCAGAACCCGATGGCCCTCAACACTATGATGGCTCTTTAGCCTAGGAATCATCAAAAAGCTGAACGAGTTCACGTTTTTTGTTGTAAATGTTTTACCCGCTCGCAGGTCTTACATCTTTGGAGTAGTAAGTCAGCCTTGAGTAAAATGATCGTTAATTCTTTTCGCCTTAGGCAGTGTATGGCCTTCACCTGGTTCTCGGTTCGAACCTATTTCCTTACATAAGGTTGAACTTTAGTTCAAGGTCGTCTTAAATTGAACCCCGGGAATCTCTTCTTAGAACGATTGAGGTAAGGTCTTTGGGATTACAGCCAGCCAAATGTGTGTTAAGTGCCCATTGGGAATCGTGCCTTTGTTCGGAAAGAAAGCATCAGTTATAGAATGAACTTTACATTGCTTTGCGAGGTCTCATTTTCACATAATACTTAACAATCCTGCATGTTTTCAACCGTACCTTGACCTTTTGTGTAAAAAAATTGAATGTCATTATAAACAAGTTCTAATGTTCAAATAACATAACATAACATAACAAGATGACGGGCTAAGAAGGGTTAATCACCCCATAGAAAGCCCAAACTAACATCATCACCGCCACACACACAAAAAAATCAAAGACGCCCAGAGTTACTAAAGAACTTATCAATGTTGACTTTGTGAAATTGTGAACAGAATTAGATTTAAGTACCCACTCAGGCAAACCATGCCACTCATTAATAACGCTTTGCGAAAAGCTAAAACGCCGAACTATCTGTGAGAAATCTTTGGTCAACTTTAAACTGTTACCACGTGTAACATGAGGATTAGCTAAAACATGCAAGAAATAACAGGAAGTCAAAGTATCACTACCAGATAGGAATTTATAAACCTGAATTATAACGCCACGTACTATTCTCAACTCAAGCGTGGTCAAACCAAGAATTTGCAACCTACTGGCCTAGATTCATAAGAGAGATTCCTTACTTCAGGAATAAGTCTAGTGGCTCTTCGCTGAACCTGCTCCAAAATGAACTTATCATTCTCATAGAAGGGACTCAAAGCTTGAATAGCTTAAGGCGAGGCCTGACTAACTGCTTATACAAGTTAAGAACAACCTCTCTCTCTACCAAGGAAATCTACAAACAAATCCATCCATCTAAATATCTGACATCTATAGTTCCTCATCACAAAGAAAAATGCAGATCATTGTGGAACAAAAATATAGTTTTATTTTTGAATATTTCGAAATAAAAACAACTCTTCGCAATGGATGTACCAATGGCGATGTTAACGATATACCCACTGGAGTAGGCCATATCATCATTATTGGGAGGGGCATAGCCCATGGGGAGGGGGTGGCCCATGGGGTAGGGGTACATGGAGGATGTGAAACATACGGTAAAATCGAATCATATTTTGAATGGTTATTGCACCCTTTCAGCGGATTTTTTCCCCATTGAATTATTTTCAGCTGTACAGTTTCAGTATTTCGCAATCAATTATAATTTAAAGACATGCAATCCAACCCAGGAGCAGTAATTACATACAATTCTTAACGCAGTGTCAATCGGTGAATACCCTTTTGATTTCTATAGCTTTGCAGCATCCTTGTTTCAGGTGCGATGCATATATAACTTACACGGATTTAGCATACGTGTAGTGGGTGTATCAAAACAACACCAGGAATTAAAAGAATATGTAATAATGTAATAGCTAATTGATCTTGTGTATGAAACATTCCTGGAAATGTTTATTACTTTATAAATTGATATATGATACAATTTCAACAACCACAACCGAAATCAACTTAATGAACAGATGAAGTACGAGCCTCACTTGGCAGGTGTTTTCCAACGGGTAAAAATGTTTACGCAACTGTACAATGGGTAGCTTAAGGCACATTAGTTAAAAGATGGAAGATTTATTCCCCACATGAAGATTTATTCCGCACATGAAGATTTATTCCCCACATAAAAATTTATT
>JAIGNY010000962.1:457500-487500 GCA_020152595.1 Chiridota heheva | reverse complement strand
TTGACCTTGAAATGTCAATTTTGCGAGAGCTTCCAGGGGCTTCGCCCCCTTGACCCTTACCGGGGTTTTTCGGGCCCCTGGATCGCACGCCGACAAGTCGAGCTCGAAGTGACACACCTCAACTACACCACCAAATATAGTGTTGGTCAATTCAACCCCCCTCCCCCCCCAAAAAAAAATATATATAAAAAAAATGAAAATCCTGATATGGTAGTTGCATCAGATAATTTGTTAACGTACTAACTGGGAGACCATTGTCATTTGGTCGCCCGGGAATAAATTTTGGTCATTCATTGAACAAAATTCTTATGCATCGGGCGAGCAGGATTTTCACCGTGGTTGAACAAAATGACTGCTCCCATACAGTCGTAGAATAAAACATAAACATCATATGAAATAAAGTTTATGCATGTTATGTCAGACTTAATGTCTGCTTTAAATTTGAAGGTGCACAAATTGACATGCTCCTTCGTGCCTCGCATCACTTGCCCTTGGGGTTATTGTGGTCGCCCAGTGAAATTTACTTTAAAAATAAATTCACTGCATTGCATACTGGTATACGTCATCAGTTTTTCTGATAACTGAAGGCGTGGCATTTGAAATGCCCATATATGGTTACGACACTCAAAATCATTTTTAGAAATCATTTTCTTACTCACTAAGAGTTTGCATCATACAGTCATATTGTATGCTATGAAGGAAATATACTGGTGGAAATACGACGCGAATAATTGTGAAATCTGTAAGGGCTAAGGGTGAAATTGAGAATACCGTGAAGACTTCAATCCAAAATGACTGCAAACAGGCAAAGTCCGCCCCTGGTGCAAAAAATGGCTGTAAATAGGCAAAGTCCGCTACTATTGCACAAAATGGCTGCAAGCAGGCAAAGTCGGCTCCTAGTGGATGATAAGTAAGATTTGTTGAGATGATCCCATCTTTGAGAAACAACAACAAAACTGAAGAGGAAGCCAATTATATTATTTTGTGATTTAAGAAATAAGTTATGTAAATAATGTGCATGAAACTGTTAGACTATAGCATGTGAATATGGGCTGCCAAGTTCTGAAAAGTTTTTAGGAAGAATCGATACAATCCTCGGCAGTCTTGTCAGGCAATAACCGGGGCAATTTACGCAACTGACAATGATCTACAAAATGACGTTCCTAAATTTGTCCAATTTATGCAAGAGCACCTAATATACATAATAATTAAGCAAGCTACCATCTTTGCTTATTTCATATCTGATAGCAGTAACTTTAAAATGTGAGTATCTCCCCCTTCCCAACGCCTCCGTGAGGAACACATGAGGCCGGTGTTGAGATAATTCAGTTCATTTTCAATATGTGGCCTATCATTTTTTTCTGTAACCTTTTGTATTTAATATTCCCATTAAAATTTTCAGTAATGGGGAGTCTTTTGTCTTTTTTTTTAAATGGATGAGATTTCTAAAAACAAGCCATTGTTTAAGTTCTTGGAAGCTATCAAAATTTAAATTTTATGAGGAGAATAGAACTTAAGACTTATTTCTACAGTTTTTTGTTTTGTTGTTAATCCTTCGATGTATGTTAATGAAGAATTTACCTAGTACCCTATATTAAGCAAATAAACACAAGAACAATCATTGGCAAATTCATTATGCTGTGAAATTTGCGCGAAATTTTGACACGGACTATTGTCTGCTGCTTTTAAAACGCCATGCATGAACAACTACATTTTCTCAAAACCCCACGGTGTTGTCATTTTTCATCAATAATAAATCAATATTTTACAACCCACCCATATTACCATATTAGTCTACTCATGACCAAGAACGATCATGGTTAATAAACTTGCCACGTGCCATCTGGCAACTACACAAGCCATTAACACATCACCATAGCAACATCCAGGGACCACTAACTCTGTATCTCGCAGGTTTATATGAGTAGTCAAATTAGAAGTTGTATAGCTTGACAGAGAGCTATATCATTATCTGCATGGCATATAAGTTCCATTTGGGTTCATATTTTGATTTGACTAAAATAAGCCGGTAGTCATTAGCAGGGATATCTGCCTTCTCGATGAAGACCTTATATCAAACCAGGGGTATATGATAAAATAAGTGTGTACGTTTTGTTGTTTCTTTTTTGCAATCATGCATATATCAATCATTGTCTATAACAGGGAGAAACTCCCTGCTTTTGGGGGCAAGGCTTATCATTATAAAATGCATTATAAGAACTGGTCAATCTTTTCAAGACAGTTTAGGAATTTATTTTAGAGTTGTTTCTTTATTTGTAAGTTAACCTCTAAAGAGAAAGGAAGTCGTATGAGAAAGGAAGTCGTATGAGAAAGGAAGTCATACCTCAAAGAGAAAGGAAGTCGTACCTCTAAAGAGAAAGGAAGTCGTACCTCTAATGAGAAAGGAAGTCGTACCTCAAAGAGAAAGGAAGTCGTACCTCTAAAGAGAAAGGAAGTCGTACCTCTAATGAGAAAGGAAGTCGTACCTCTAAAGAGAAAGGAAGTCGTACCTCTAATGAGAAAGGAAGTCGTACCTCAAAGAGAAAGGAAGTCGTACCTCTAAAGAGAAAGGAAGTCGTACCTCTAATGAGAAAGGAAGTCGTACCTCTAAAGAGAAAGGAAGTCGTACCTCTAAAGAAAAAGGAAGTCGTACCTCTAAAGAGAAAGGAAGTCGTACCTCTAAAGAGAAAGGAAGTCGTACCTCTAAAGAGAAAGGAAGTCGTACCTCTAAAGAGAAAGGAAGTCGTACCTCTAAAGAGAAAGGAAGTCGTACCTCTAAAGAGAAAGGAAGTCGTACCTCTAAAGAGAAAGGAAGTCGTACCTCTAAAGAGAAAGGAAGTCGTACCTCTAAAGAGAAAGGAAGTCGTACCTCTAAAGAGAAAGGAAGTCGTACCTCTAAAGAGAAAGGAAGTCGTACCCCTAAAGAGAAAGGAAGTCGTACCTCTAAAGAGAAAGGAAGTCGTACCTCTAAAGAGAAAGGAAGTTGTACCCCTAAAGAGAAAGGAAGTCGTACCTCAAAGAGAAAGGAAGTCGTACCTCTAATGAGAAAGGAAGTCGTACCTTTAAAAAGAAAGGAAATCGATTACCTCCAAAGAGAAAGGAAGTTGTACTTCTAAAGAGAAAGGAAGTCGTACCTCTAAAGAGAAAGGAAGTCGTACCTTTAATAAAGAGAAAGGAAGACGTAGGCCTACCTCTAAATAGAAAGGAAGTCGTACCTCTAAATAGAAAGGAAGTCGTACCTCTAAAGAGAAAGGATGTCGTACCCCTAAAGAGAAAGGAAGTCGTACCTCTAAAAGAGAAAGGAAGTCGTACCTCTAATAAGAAAGGTAGTCGTAACAGCACGTTTCGCTCCTTTCACATTTCTATTGTGTTTTAATTGCAGGTAAAGTATGCATTTATTATTAACTATGCAAATAGGTCCGCAAACCTCCCTCACGAACAGACAAAGGCAAAGTATGTGTGTGTGTGTGTGGAGTGAGGGGGAGGGACTGATATCGGGGGAATTTGGAGTAAATAACTGCCCTTCTCCCCTCCTTCGAAACTTAACGTTTTAACCAAGATGTGCGTTCTAAATCCAAGACAAAGGGTTATTTTTCAAGCAATGATGTGATCACATTTGGGGGATAAGTCCCATGCCCTTTGACCCTGCATGTAATGAAGTACAAAATTACTAACAGGTCTAATTTAACATTACTAATAGGTCATCTTTCAGGAATATAGATAAATCTTTTTATGTGATCTTCCTTATATTCGAACTATAAATTATATTTTATGATAAACAAAGAGCATTGAACTGTTGAAAGATGTATTAATACTTTTTGAAGGCATACACAGAAAAACATTTATCTGTTTACAATTGCCTGGTTTAAATTGCATTTCATTAAAATGCTGCAAATTATTATGTACAAATTATCCAAATTCAAGATATAAATGTTTTAGGGCCATGAACATTATGCAAAAGAAGTCCGTTCCAGCAATTCAGAGAACAGCAGACAAGGGTAACACCATCATGAAGTTATGCATGGTGACACCAAGCATTGAAGGAAACAAAGAGTACCGTATACCGTCTATAGATCGATGGGAATAAAGGCATGCACACTGCAGATGACTGGATGAACAAAAAGATGCGAATTTCCATTGAAGGTGTAACGCACTGCCAGACAAAGAAACAAAATGATTGATTAGTTTGCTCGGGAAGATGTCAATGACATCTCTTACGTTTTTTCTTGATCTCATACTGTAATATGCCGTCCCCTGAGGCCTGTTCCTCCCTAATACCTGAATATCCTTCATTTTCTCTGACATGTTCCCCGGGTGTATCATACCATTCAATCCATTATTCATTAGCACCGTCCATCAATCCTTGTTCTTTATATACCGTCTTACCTCGAGGTCATCTCGGCGGGACAGCTCCCTAACCCCAGTGTCTTTTCTCTCTAACCTCAGGGATTACTTTTCCATAATATCACTCGTTCCTCCTGCGCGCATCATACGGCATTCCATTTCCCAAAGACACGTCCATAATGCACTGCGATCCCGGATTGTCATCTATACATCATTCACCAGACAATTAAACAAAGGCATCCCAATGGCTATCCGTATATCAGTATATACCTTCCTCGCGTCACCCACAACCCATTAGTCATTCAATTCGTCCCTATATCAGTATAAACCTTCCTCGCGTTACCCACAACCCACCAGTCATTTAATTTGTCCCTATATCCAGATATCAGTATAAACCTTCCTCGCGTTACCCACAACCCATCGGTCATTTAATTTGTCCCTACATCAGTTCGATTCGTACCACCGATCCGGGGACTTAATAAGTCTGCCTGATTGGGAGACTCAAGCATGTGCTCTGAGCTTAGAGTGATATATGGAAACATCCATTTTTATTGTGAAGTTTCAGTCATAGACGTTTATCAGTCGTTTTGTTGAAGGTTTTGTAACAAAATTTGCTTTGTTCATGTTCAATTTCGCGGAAGTAAAACAATTTCGTTACTATCACGCAGTTATTGCTAAATAATTTTCACAAATCCTCAAGTTATTTCTCATAATTTCAGAAAACCTTAAAGCGCGACTGCCTAACGGTAACACATAATAAAAATTCTTCACTTTTCTTCAAATTTCTCGAAAACCACGGTGAATTTTAAAAGCGCACGGAAAAGATAATTCATATGCCATTATTTCAAATCGTAAGAAAAATTTAAACCCTTTGCAGTGGCCAAGTTCCCCGCGCTCGAAATGTGTCTGATTCTTATGTTATTCCTATACAAACTTTGAATTTGGATAGATGCAATGTGGGATACTTCTGTAAAGGATCCCCCAATCAGGAGAACAAAACTGTTCTCGCGATCGGGGGTACGAACCGGACTGTATATCAGCTGATCAGTATATACCTTCCTTGCGTCACCCACAACCCATTGGTCATTCAATTCGTCAAAAGGGAGTCTATCTTGTAGTTTATTTATGATTTATAAGTTGTTATTTTTTGGAGGCGGGGGTTTGGTCTAAAAAATTCAGGTGTTACGGTTCAATCCTGAAGATTTTTGGTCCAAAATAATCCGTAATTTCAATACGAATAATAATTGTTCATCTCAGTTTTCTATGGTTCATTATATATATATATATATATATATATATATATATATATATATATATATATATATATATATATATATATATATATATATATATATATATATATATATATATATATATATATATATATATATATATATATATATATATATATATATATATATATATATATATATATATATATATATATATATATATATATATATATATATATATATATATATATATATATATATATATATATATATATATATATATATATATATATATATATATATATATATATATATATATATATATATATATATATATATATATATATATATATATATTTATATATATATATATATATATATATATATATATATATATATATATATATATATATATATATATATATATTTATATATATATATATATATATATATATATATATATATATATATATATATATATACACATATATATATATATATATATATATATATATATATGTATATATATATATATATATATATATATGTATATATATATATATATATATATATATATATATATATATATATATATATATATATATATATATATATATATAAATATATATATATATATGTATATTTATATATATATATATATATATATATATATATATATATATATATATATATATATATATATATATATATATATATATATATATATATATATATATATATACATATATATATATATATATATATATATATATATATATATATATATATATATATATATATATATATATATATATATATATATATATATATATATATATATTATATATGTATATATATATATATATATATATATATATATATATATATATATATTTATATATATATATATATATATATATATATATATATATATATATATATATATATATATATATATACATATATATATATATATATATATATATATATATATATATATATATATATATATATATATATATATATATATATATATATATATATATATATATATATATATATATATATATATATATATATATATATATATATATATTTGGCGCTAAGACACTTTTGAGGGTTAAGTTCCTAATAGCCCCCATATCCCCTTTTAACCCCCTCCTCCCCCCTCCTCCCCTCCCCTTCATCTCTCAGCCATGCCACTGCTAAACGCTGTGAAATTGCATGTTATCATTTGCATGTTATGCAAATTATGCAAAACGGGCATAGCGGCCAATAAGCCAAGCTGCGTCGTACCGGCGTGAATCCGTCACATGCATTTTGCCTTATGATGTTCCCTCCTTGCAGCATAAATTAATCTGTTAATTGTTCGTATGAAAAGTCACTTAATTCTTGTTCAATTTTTAAGGCCCCTTTATGATGTGTTAGCCAAGGCCCATCCTTTATATACTTTGTGAAGTAACTATGGAGGGATAGAGGCGAAAATATATATTAAAAACCACCAAAACAACAGCAAAAATCAACAAGCTCGATCAGTCGGTTCAAAACTGCTGTTTTACCTGTTTATAATATTCTGAAATTTCAGGCATGCATAAATAAGAAAACTGGTTATGCAAATGTGGGATGTAGACATGACGGGCGACATTGGTATTTCCGTATATAAATCGTTAAAAAAATTTTTTTATTTTTAGATAATTGATCATGGCAATTTTTCAAATGGGAGTAACATATTCTGATTAGAACTTCGCAGTCATTAATTTTGTTTCCAAATCAAATTCTAGCAGAATAATGTTTTCTAAAAATTACCAGGAAACGCGAAATTAGTAGCATACACATTTACTCCGGGAGATAACCCCGAGCGAAGAACCCAAAAGTTCCCCGATCCAGGGTCTTTTGTGCCCATGGGCACAGCTATTTTCCAAAGATTACTCACAGTGCTACACTTGTATATATAACGTACGTGTGCAATTTTAAATAGTCACAGAAACTTTGTCCCTCAAAAGGGGAAAGCATGACACATCACAAATTCAGCGTATCTTCGAAATTAAACAAACTTCAGTAATAACTTGTTCAGCCATAACTCGCAAAATAAATCGATTGAAGAAGAAAAGACTGTACGCAATTAATAATTTTGCTAATCAGCTATTATAGTTCTTCAGGTTCCCAGATAGTTAAGCAAAGCAGCTGCCATCTTGGTTTACATTCAGCATTTTATTCATGCACTAATTGTAAGACTTTCTCAGAAATGAAAAAGAAATCCTTCTTTTCGTTGAAAATATTTACATTATATATAAATATATGTAGAAAAATAAATATTGGCTTATTACGAACTCATGCATTTGACAGCTTATTATTCAGTTATTACGGATTAGCAGTAGATCTGTATTATTCGAAACTTTTCGTGTTTTATGGCAAACCGTTGCTGCGGCCCCTACACATTTGTACTCAGATAGTCAAAGAAACTTTTGTAAATCACCTCTACATTTTGACAGGTTAAGAGGTAATGTTGGGGAGAAAAAGTTGGTAAAATTTAAAGACCAGATATCCTGTTAACATGGACAGTAATATAAAAGTCAACGTTTCTGACTGGTCTTACACAAATCCCGACAACATAACAGCCGCGGAAGTGACTACCACACTCTACATTACACTCAATGCATACAGCTGTACAGTACGTACTTAAAGGAGCTGGCGGCTGAAAAGTGAGGGCTTATTTAAGTTGAGTCTCACACGAAATCGAATACCTTTGCGGTACAAAATATCATAAACATTAATCCCGACCCTCGAAAATTGTACGTGTTTTCAACATTGACTTTTTGGAATTTGTTAGTTTTTGCGCGCGATGGATGAAAACTTATGTAAAAAGCAGACCGTGTGATGCGACTTCTTTGGTCAAAATCTACATAAATTAGCCACAGATATAAATTAGCAAAAAACTAACGCCCTAATTTTCAACCGCCAGCTCCTTTAATTACAAAACGGTTACCGGATGGGCGTGAAAGATATTAACTTGGCAATTTACGAATTTTACTGAGAAGAAATCCCTCAAAACTATAGGAAGCTATGTGGAATCTAGGAAATTTTTGTTGATTTTTCGCTAAACACAACGTTTAATGGATAAAATTTATAAATTTATCCGTGCAATATTATGGTTGTAACATTAAAATATTTTGGGTTGTTACCACCCCCCCCCCCCTTCCCCCTCCTCCCCTTCTCAAAGACGACCCAGGCGATCCTTCCCACGATACTGTTCTCACTAATTATCAACAGATAAATATAATTCGAGGTTTGGGCGCCTATGAAAACGTTTAATCAGTCTGTTTTCGTTGCTGCCCTGCAGGTAGCACAGAACTAATAAGGTATTACTGTGTCAGCTAAAAATATTTTCGAGAGGTGCCACTTCATGAGACAGGAAGCTGAGAAGTTGAAAATTTCAGGAATAATAGAGAAGGAATAAGTCTTGACTATGTATATCTAAACTTGTCGAGTTTTATTTCAGTAAACGTTTCACGGGAAACTATTTTACCATGGACCCATATAAAAATATGAAAGATTTGGTGAGGGTGCATATGAAGTGAACAGTCCTCTTCACTTTAGCTTAAAGAAAAGGCCAAAACCTGTGGTGACCCCCTATTGAAAGGACCCTCATCCGAGAGATATTAGATGGTACTTTTTGGAAAGCATCACAAAAGATCCCAATTCTATAACATTCTGTACAAAAAGGACCCCGAACTTGACTCTTTCATCATAGGCTTCAATGGGGCAAATGACTAGTTCCGTGCTACCTGTAGCAAGCTGGTATATGCATATTACATGTACGTTTTAGAAGGAAAGTGTGGCAATTTCAAAATATTTCATAGAAATTTCATTAAATAAGCACAAAAAGTGATATTTCTGGACCAGATGACCCAGATTGAAGTGAAAATTGGCCATTTTATTGGCCATGTTGATAAATTATGCAGGTATGGCTGGTATGGTAAGCTTCAAAAGCATGTTAGGCAATTAAGGCCTAAATCACATAGTCATTAGATGATTGTTCATGTGAAGAACCATTATATTTCACATAAAGTAATGTGTTTGGGGAAAGTAAGAGGGAGGGGGAGGGGGAGAGGTGGTAGAAGTTTTTCTCTGGGCCTGATTTTAAAGCTATTAAAGAACTTTCCTTCATGTATAAATTGTTATTTCCAGTAAAAAACTGACCTTAGATTCATTGAAAGACTGATAGTATTTTACTTTAAAATGAGTCATTTTTGATGCATTTTAATTTTTTACAGTTGATCTGTCCAATGGTAGCGACATTTGATTTTCATGAAAATGTATTTGATTGGACTGATAAATGTTCATATCTTCTTTTGGGCTGAACTCTGTCACTCAGATTGGCATTGGTCATCACAGGTCACTAAATTACATTGTTCTTATTGACAAAAGTCAAAAGTTAAAAGTTGTCATAAAAGTTAGATAAGTCATTTTTCATGGTCCAGCAAAGCAGAGACTAAATTTGCACTGAATAGGCTTGTTCTGGGGGGCATTGCATGTCTTGTTGCTGAATTTTAGGGGAAGAGGGGCGTGGTTTTAGGAATTTCTGTTTGTTGTGAATTTATCTACCTCAATTAGATGGCAAGAAGCCCCTTTTTAATTGGAAACTGTGCTTTCATGCTATACAATAGTGCAATTAATGGATCTAATCATATTTTCATGCAAATTTGCTAATTTCTTGGTTATAAGCTATATTCCTAAGGGTACGCTTCAATGTTGTCCGCCATAGCATACGTAAATGTTTGAAGAAAAAATCCTCGACAAAATTATTTCCCAAGGGAATGCTATTTTCTTACTGTTTTTTGTTGGTTTTAATGAGAGACCATATTAGCATATTATACTGTCATATATGTGTATTTTTCATATGTTACATATTACACAGTCAAATGCTAGCTGATCATCTGGGACCCAAAGAGTCCAGTGTAATTTTGGGTCATACAACATGTACAAGGTTGGGGAGAATTTAGTACCGGATGTAGTGATATAAGTTTTACAGAGAAAAGATGAAGTTTGTGCTACTATAGGTAGCACAGAAATAATAAGGTTTTATTTTGTCAGCTAAAAATGAGAACCCCCAGAGAAATTTAAGGCTATTAAAATGATTTTGAGCGGTGCCACTTCATTGAGACAGGAAGCTGAGATGTTAAAAATTTCAGGAATGGTAGAGAAGGAATAGGTCTTGACTATGCATATCCAAACTGGTCGAGATTTGTTTCAATAAAAGTTTCATGTTCCCGTAGCACAGTACTAATCTGCTAATTAGGTATTACTGCACCAGCCCAAAATGAGAACCCCCAGAGAAAAGACTATTAAAAATATTTTCGAGAGGTTCCATTTCATGGGAGAGGAAGCTGAGAAGTTGAAAATTTCAGGAATGTTAGAGAAAGGATAGGTCTTGACAATGCATATCCAAACTTGACGGGATTTATTTCAGTAAAAGTTTAATGGGGAACTATTTTACCATACACCATACCAAAATTTGAGTGATTTAGTGAGGGTGTATAACACCTCTTCATTTCAGCCTAAAAAAAAAGCTAAAACCTCTGGTGATACCCTATTGAAAGTACCATCGTCCGAGATATATTAGATGGTACTTTTTGGAAATCATTCCAAAAGATCTTAAATTTATAACATTCTGGTACAAAAAGGACCCCGAACTTGACTCTTTCGTCATAGGCCTCAATGGGACAAATAATTAGTTTCATGCTACCTACACAGTTTGTAAACCATGTGCAGATTTTGATCTGTTGATATGGAATTACACCACTGGTACAACATTCTAGCTCTGCATTGTTTTCATTTTGGCAAGTAACCAAAAACAGAAATTAAGAATACATTTATCACATAATTCATTGACGTAGATAGTTAACCAGCTCTAATTATTCCCAAAACAACAAACTTTTACATACAGAGAAAAAAAAAAGTGTTGAAATTCTCCTGAGAATTAAGCTGCTTAATTATCCAAGTAGTTTTGAAGAGGGTTTTTGTGTAAAAGTATTAAAGAATCTTTTTCATGCAGTAAATCCCATTACATTGGACTTGAGATCAACCGTATTTCTGAGTTGATATTTAAGGTTTAATTAAATGGAATGGGACGTGAGGCCTCTCTGTTAGACACTCGAATGACGTCATGCAGTCTGGAAGGTGAAAAACTGTGACAGTTTCAGAAAGCCGTTCGTCATCGGTGATGCTGCAAGGGAAGACCCAAGCAATTAAAGCCAAATCAGTTTGACACAAAAATAAGCAAAATAAACCTAAACTGTAAAAAAACAAATTATCCCAAATTTAGAAGTGGTCGTCCACTGCATAAGCCCAGGAATCCAGGGCTGCAGGGGGTCGTCCACTGCCATAGGTCCAGGAATCCAGGGGTCGTGTACTGCATAGGTCCAGGGCTGCAGGGGTCGCCCACTGCATATGCCCAGGAATCCAGTGCTGCATGGGGTCGTCCACTGCATAGGCCCATGAATCCAGGGCTGCAGGGGATCGTCCACTGCATAGGCCTAGGGATGCAGGGGGTCGTCCACTACATAGGCATAAGGTTGCAGGGGGTCGTCCACTGCATAAACTCTGGAATACAGGGGGTTGTCTACATGGCATAGGGTTGCAGGAATCCCAGGGATGTAGGGGTTGTCCACTGCATAGGCCCAGGAATCCAGGGATGTAGGGGTCGGCCACTGCATGGGAATCCAGCTAGGGCTTTTCGGGGAGGGTCAATTCTGCTGACGAACAAACAAAAGTTATTCAATTAACTTCCATACATGCAAAATATCACGTCGTTTACCTGTCTACATCATGTCATCAGATTTTCTGTTTTTTTTTCTCTTATTCGGCCAAACGTTATGACAGCCAAACAAATTTTCATATTTTACAAGTCTTAGAAATTCCAGAATAAACCCAATTATCAGTTCAAGCCAAAACCATTTTGCTGCCAAACACGTTTTTAAAAAGGCTTTTTTCCCTTCTTTTTTAAATTTTGATTTTGAAAAAACCCAGTACACCCTGGATAAAACAAGGAAGTATCCTTACTGATACTCTGATGATCATTGCTCTACCAAATGTGTAATCAATTCCCACAATGCAATGTTTCGTGCGTTTAATTTTTCAACTCCACGAGTGGTACGAAATTTAATTTCACTCTTCAGAGTAGTTCTCGAATCTAAAGTTTTCATATTTTGCTCTTTATGATCACTCGCACTTGCACATGTTCACCAAATCATTTCAGAATGACCAACTGTCCTAACTCGATTAAATTATTATATAATTCCAGAATGATTCAACTGTCCTAACTCGATTAAATTATTAAATCATTCCAGAATGATCCAACTGTCCTAACTCGGTTCAATTATTATCATGGAAACCTTTAAAGCCTAAGGTTTTGGCGGTTCAACTGGTTATCTAAGGCCGTGGACATTTAATTTACCTACTGTCAGACTGTGGTGTAGCGGTTATCATACCTGTCTACAGACCACGAGGCCCTGGGTTAAAGCCTGGGTTGGGTAGACACGCCAGTGTACCACAACTGGTTATCAAAGGCCGTGGACGTTGACTTGGTTGTCGATGTCATGTCTGTCCGTACGTCGTACCTGTGTTCTCGTCGGGGTCGTATTAAGCGTTTCTTGATAGCATTGTTACTATCATAACCGAATACGCAGGCGACGACCCCGTCATTGTAATTGTGTGTTTACTCGTCGTCGTCGTGACTTGGTTGTTGATGTCATGTCTGTCCGTACGTCGTACCTGTGTTCTCGTCCGGGTTGTATTAAGCGTTTTGTGATAGCATTGTTACTATCATAACCAAATACGCAGGCGACGACCCGTCATTGTAATTGTGTGTTCACTTGTCGTCGTCGTCGGTTAAAGGAGTAGTTGAGCACTGATGTCCATTGTAGAAGGTTAGCGCTCTCTAAATTTCTTCAGAATTGTAAATGTATTTGAAGGAAATGTGAGGTTTAGTTCAATGGTTAAGCAAGTCCATCTTATATGAAAGAGAACTTAAAGGATTAGTTCAGTGGTCAAGCAAGTCCATTTTATATGAAAGAAAACTTTAGAAACAAAATGGCGAAGAAACTAATTCAATACCTTAATTGAGTCAAGTTTAAAGCTCTGGCTTATCTGTATAAAAGTGACAATGTAGTAAGTCTACTATGAAAGGTAGATAATCACATTCTTAACAATTTGTAATGTATTTTACATAAAATGTATTTAAATCTTGTATTATTTGAATTGTTTTTTCTTCAAAAATTCTTCAGGTGGTAAATTATTATACCGTTACCGTTACCATTTTTCTACTTCCAATGGTTTTTAAGCCACAAAATAACCACAACCACAAGACAAAATATGATAAAATACATAAAGACATTGAGGAATCTGAGGATGTGACATCACAATTAGTCTTATTTTAGTCGTTTCTACAAAAATGGTACCAACTTTTAAACGTATGTACCTCCAGGCTCCTGGATTTTTCAATGCTTTCTTCACCAGTTTTTTCTTTCTCTTCCATGGACTTGCGGAATCCTTTAATCAGTCCAGTTTGTGCCCCCGATCGGGAAAACAGTTTTCTTCTCCCGATCGGGGATCCTTTATAGGTGTATCCCACAATGCCCTATCCAAATTCAAAGTTTGTATAGGAATAACATAGGAATCAATCACATTTTGAGCGCGGGGAACCTGGCCACTGCAAAGGGTTTAAATTTTTCTTTACGATTTGAAATAATGGCATATGAATTATCTTTTTATCGTGCGGTTTTCGAGAAATTTGAAGAAAAGTGAAGAATTTTATTATGTGTTACCGTTAGGCAGTCGCGCTTTAAGGTTTTCTGAAATTATGAGAAATAACTAGGGGATTTGTGAAAATTATTTAGCAATAACTGCGTGATAGTAACGAAATTGTTTTACTTTCGCGAAATTGAACATAAACAAAGCAAACTTTGTTACAAAACCTCCAACGAAACGACTGATAAACGTCTATGACTGAAACTTCACAATGAAAATGGCGGCTTTCCTATATCAGTGTAAGCTCAGTGCCCATGCTTGAATCTCCCGCTCGGGGGACTTACTGAGATCCCGATCAGCGGCACGAATCGGTGGTTTGGCCCTGCGGCCCGGCCTGGTGGCCCAACCCTGTGGCCCGGCCCGGAGGCCCAACCCTGTGGCCCGGCCCGAGGCCCAACCTTGTTTCTCGGCCCGGAGGCCCAACCTGTGGCCCAGCCCGGAGGCTTGTTTTGCGTACATTTAGTATAGGGCTATGCAAATAAAAGAAATATATTCCTATATAATGTGAACGCATGTATCAGTTGACAGGTCTAAGAATCAGAACATTTTAATAATGATCCCATATGCAATCTCCAATTAAATGACCCTGTCAGCTTGACATCTTCTTGCTCTGTATTGCAACATGTAGAAACTTTTACATGATAGTACCTTCACAACGAAAATGAAACATGTTTTCATTAGATTGTTGACGTTAAGCCGTGTAAAGAGCAATCAGCGGGAAAGGGCTGAAAGGGAAATCCCAGAACTGGCTGCACTATGGACGAAATTAATCATATGCCAATATATCGCTCCCTGGGATTGGACTTTGATACTTTTCAACATAATCGGGTTGAACAACAAGAATGTACACTGAACATGCAACATACAGTATATATGTTTACATTAATGCACCAGGATGTACACACGGGAAGGTTTCTGTATCTTTCGTTGTGTTCAGGTGTAATGTGATTATTGCGTAACGCTTTTGCAAGGTTCACTGCATAACTTTGTGAAACATTTCCATTATTTTCGCCAGTATCGCGGACAGAGGCCTTGCAGTCTAGGAAGTGGGGAATACGGTTGGGGGAGGAAGTGGGGAATACGGTTGGGGGAGAAGGAAATGCATCCTTTGAGAGGATTTCACCTACCCGGTTGTATCCATTCTTCCGGTTATGAAGTAAAAATGGGGAATTAAAAAAATAGAAAAACATGTTCGTAAAATTGATCGTAACTTCAAGGAAATTTTCCGAAAAATTTAAGGAATTTACCCGAAAATTCAAGCAGATTTGCCGAAGAACTATGAACTTGTTCTGCTTGCTACCGGGAAATTGTTGGGTTCTTATGCGCTCCTAGTCGGGGTAGGCAACAAAGAACTGAAAGGTTATTTTCAGTCGGTCGGAAAATTGGCATTGTGCACTGACTATTGCAGCTACATTGCGGAAAACATTGTTGATGAGCAATAGTTTTAGGAGAAAGGAAGGGGGAGGGGGGAGGGGGGACCAAGCCAAACCAAACCAGAGATGAGTGATAACAGGTTTTATAAGCAGTTTTGTCATAATATTTATCAATATAACTTTTTGGGAAAAGGGTGCTGCAGAGTCAAGCGGGAGTGAAATTATTGACACAAAAATGAAGGAAATTTTGGTAAAATCATTGGGACTTTTGGTATAATTTAGCAGCATTTCCCAAAAACTGATTAAAAATGACCAAAAATCGAAGAAAAATTGCCGCCAAAATAAAGGAAATTTACCGAAATTTGATCGAAAATCGAAAAAAATTGCCTGAGTCTGAAACAAGGAAATTTCCCAAAGATTGAATTTGCATTTCCCCAAATTTGTACAAAATTTCCCGAAAATTGAAGAAAATTTACATAAATCGTGACTTAGTGACTAAGGATTATCTCATGGTAAGAAAAAAGTATCAGGGGGAGGAAGGCATGCCCCCTCTGACTACGCCATTATAGGGGGTGTCTCCGTGATCGCCGCCGTGTATTTTCGCTCATGATCATCTGCACGAAGGGAATTCTACCTGTTTGCTGTGTAAATTCTACCTATTTGTTACGTAAATTCTACCTGTTTGCTGAGTAAATTCTACGTATTTGCTGCGTAAATAAATCCTCCTCTTATGCAGTTGTGAGGGTATACAATTCCGACTGTCCGGTGGGGATTTCCCGCCAATTTCTGCACTGGACGAAATTAATCGTATGCCCCATGTATGGTCAAACTCTTGGATATGTCGTTCTCTTGCTGCATGCATGAATGGACTTAAATAATTTACAACCTGACAACACAATCGGGTTAATTGGCATGAATAAGTGGCTTTTGAAATACCTTAGCATTATATGACATTAGCTGTTGGTTTGCATGCACCAGGATGCACACAAGGTAAACATCCAGGTGTGAGGCAAGTTTTTAAAATGGTGAAATGTCTGAATCTTGCATTGTGTTTATAAGCGTTATACGATTAGTTGTTTCATTTTCAGGGAATATTGTCATAAGCTTTTGCAAGGTGCACGACCGTTTGTGAATGATTTGCTTACATTGACCCTACGGTGAATTTTGGGGGGTAACCGAAAGGTATCCAGGGGAACCGAGGGGCATCCAGGGGAACCGAGAGGCATCCAAGAGAACCGAGGGGAATTCAAGGGAAGCGAGGGGCATCCAGGGGAACCGAGGGAATCCAGGGGAACCGAGGGGCATACAGGGGAACCAAGGGGCATCCAGGGAAACGAGGAGTATCCAGGGGTATTTGAGGGGCATCCAGGGGTAATTGAGGGACATCCAGGGGAACGAAGAGGCATCCAGGGGAACCGATG
Organism: Chiridota heheva; assembly: GCA_020152595.1. NCBI lineage: Eukaryota > Metazoa > Echinodermata > Holothuroidea > Apodida > Chiridotidae > Chiridota > Chiridota heheva. The sequence goes on along the minus strand of JAIGNY010000962.1, from coordinate 470,322 downwards.
GGCATCCAGGGAACCGAGGGGCATCCAGGGGAACGAAGGGGCATCCAGGGGAACCGATGGGCATCCAGGGAACGAAGGGCATCCAGGGGAACGAAGAGGCATCCAGGGGAATCGATGGGCATCCAGGGAACCGAGGGGAATCCAGGGGAACCGAGGGGTATCTAGGGGAACCGAGGAGCATCCAGGGGAACCAAGGGATATCCAGGAGAACCGGGGAGCAGCCAGGGGAACCAAGGGATATCCAGGAGAACCGAGGAGTATCCAGGGGGAACCGATGGGCATCCAGGGAACCAATGGGAAATTCAGGGGAACCAATGGGCGTCCAGGGGGAACCGAGGGACATCCAGGGGAGCCGAGGGGCATACAGGGAACCGATGGATATCCAGGGAAACCAAGGGGCATCCAGGGGAAACTAGGGGCATCCAAGGTAATCGAGGGGCATCCATGGGAACGGAGGGCATCCAGGGGAATCGAGGGATATCCAAGGGAACCGAGGGGCATCAATGGAAACCAAGGGGCATCCAGGAGAACAGAGAGGCATCCAGGGGAACCGAGGGGCATCCAGGGAACCGAGAGGCATCATCCAGGGGAGCCAAAAGGCATCCAGTGGAACAGAGGGGCATCAAGGGGAACAGAGGGTAATCAAGGGGGACCGAGAGGCATGAGGGGAACCAAGGGGCATCCAGGGGAACCGAGGGCCTCCAGGGGAATCGATTGAGTGCATGGGCATAAACGTTGTGTTCCGTCGATCCCGACAATGGTCAGTAGCGCAACTATAGGGCCCATTGGTCACAGTATAGCGCAACTATAGGGCCCGCTGGTCACAGTATAGAGCAACTATAGGGCCCGTCAGTCACAGTATAGCGCAAATATAGGGCCCGTTGGTCACAGTATAGCGCAACTATATGGCCTTGGTCACAGTATAGCGCAGCTATATGGCCTTGGTCAGTAGCGCAACTATAGGGCCTTGGTCAGTAGCGCAACGATAAGGTCTTGGTCAGTAGCGCAACTATAGGGCCTTTAGGGCCAATGTGGAAAATAACGTTCAAAATTTCAGTGCCCCGCGTGTCAAGATATACTTATCCGCACATTGATTTTTACCTAGGCACATGGGTAAAAAATGGTTGCCCAAGGCTTCAGGCTTATGACCACCAAATGTACCTGATATATATGATTTTGGAACCGTTGATAACCATGCATAACAAATAACCACAGGTGCAAAAACGGCAAAAAACCATGCTTCATGGTAGAATGACGAAAACGGTATAAATTGGAATACAAATAGCCGCAGACCGTTTTTATATTGCTTTTCAGAATTCTGGAGATAATAATATAGGCCTAAGAGCCCCCCTCCCCCTCCTAATAAAAAACAAAAACAAAACCTAAGCTTGCCGGGCACGCATTCCCCTTGCACCTCAACAACTATACGCTGCATAGTACAAAGAAAGGGTGATGGGGAGGGGCCACAATGTAATTTTGGAAGGCGATTTCACGGATGGCGCTTAGCTCAAATTCAGCTAGATCTGTTTTCAGAATCCCGTTTTACTGTGAAGCCTTCTCTGAAAATTTACGCAGCGAAGAATGTACCTGATTTGGTTATGGCTGATAATAATAGGTAACATTTATTATTCTCCAATCGGGCACATTTTCACATTCACAGCATTTTTCATTTACTCCCCATAACAGCAAAAGGGGCACACGATGTTACTCCAACCAATTGCCAGGCTACTGCCGATGGTAATTACTTTTCATTCATTAACAGATCAAGGTCCACATTCACGACGACAAGAGGGCCAATTTCCATCCACAATCCCCTACCGATGTTATGTTCACTTCAGGTAGTCTTGTGAACCAAAGCCAAATTTTGAATCCGCATTTTTTTTTAATTGTTCATCGTCGTATATATTGTTGTGGAGCTATTTTGGGTCAAACTGTAAAAGGTTGGACATTCATCGAACTCCCTTGAAAGTTTGACTGCCTACACGGACAAAGCTGGAATGTAGATGGTACCAGTAACTGAGGTACCCCAGCGATATTTGAAAAGGACCTCTCATCTTACAAAGTCGTTAAGCCATTAACCATATAGCTATATGGATAAACAACTTAACTAAATATCGATCCACAATGGCGTGTGCCTTTTCACCTTAATCCGCAAACAAAGTTCTATTCTTGACAGGTCAAACTGCTGCACTGAAAGATACAAAGCTATCGCACGCGCCAGCAACAAAGGATTTTCTACAAATGGGCACGCGCCTTTAATTAACCTAAGACTTATTGATCCTTGGAGTTATCTCTCACAAGGTTATTCTTGAGGGTGTATTTGTGTCTTCTTCTTGAATGGGATTATTTACTATAATTGGTTACCAATGGCTGAATGGTACAATAGAGGAGTTGCGGTTTCATTTTTCGGCCGAGAACAACTAAAAAAACAGACAGAAAGGAAACAAAGACCGAACGAAAGATAAACAGAAATATTGTCGACTGTAGAACATGTACAGATGTTGCAGTGGTTTAGTGTTTGACAAATACAAGAAATCTATTTTACACTTCACTTTATTTGGTAAAGTTTACTTTTGCTTATTTAACTTTTTCTAGTCAAAGTATCCCAATTCTTGCAGTGTTGAGAAAGTGCACTTTTGAAATCTAAAGGCCCCGTAATTTTGAAATTCCGGGTGCTTTTTAGATTTCGAAAGGGCACTTTCTTGACAAAAAAAGGGTTCAGGAATTTGAAAGAAGAGTTCCTTTTTTACATAAAAAAGGGCAACAAACCTTGAAATCCCGGGTGCTTAATATATTTTTAGATTTCAAAAAGGGCACTTTATCAAAAAAAGGAGGTTCGTTCGCTCGGACGAACACCCCCCCCCTTCCCTTCTTCACACACACACACACACGCACACACACACACACACACACACACACCACCACCCCCTGGCTACATACGGGCCTGTAGCCATGGTGGATTTTGTCTTCTTCACAATATATTTGTTTCAATATCAAATAACTAGAAATTAAAGCAAGCAGGGTAAAACGTAGAGTATTTATAGGCAGGGCCGTATCCCCAACCACGAAAGCACGGCATTGCCGTTGCATTATTTCAGTAAACAGTTTTGTTTATTTGTTCTCATTGATTAACTTTTCATTGCATAGATATGTCGTGGCAGCTTTGTATCGTGGAGGAGGGAGGCCTCAGTATATATCGGACAAAATATGTCACCCGTAAAAAAAATTGTGCGGAGGCAAAGTGATCTCGTGAGGAGAATCCCCCCCCCCCTGCCCCGCCCCATATAGCGCCGCCACTCCTGGCAGCATACAGAAGCTATTGCTGTTTCAATTGTTGGCGATTTATCCTGTTTGAATATCAGTATGTATCCAATTATTGGGACGGACCATGGAGGTACCACTTTAGAAAGTGGTACCTCCATGGACGGACCATCCACTGTCGTCCGCTTCCGCATGCTGCCCATGTTATGTATCCATATCCCATTTTGAAAAGAAATGCTTTGTACCGGTATGTATGTATGTGTTGTCAAGAATACATTCAAAAATCATGTATCTGTGTATTGGGCGGCAGAGTTAAAAATATTGGGGACATAATGAGGTCAGGTGACGTGATATAAATATTGGGGGAGGGGGATGGGGTAATGAGGTTCGGTAATGATATTATTGGGAGAGGGGGATGGGGTAATGGGGTTCGGTAATGATATGGCGCATGCTCACCTAAAATCATTGAGATGCGCCTTTTAATAGGGGCGTCTCGTGCCAGCCTTTAAAACGTTACTAATAAAGCAATGTGCATTACTTCCGCCGCGGTATTGATTAGCTGCTGGTCAGTATTTGTGAGTATTGATTAGTTGGTCAGTAGTAATTAGCTGGTCATAGATTAGCTGGTCAGTATTTGTGAGTATTGATTAGCTGGTCAGTAATTGTGAGTATTGATTAGCTGGTCAGTATTTGTAAGTAATAATTAACTGGTCAGTATTTGTACACATATTTCGAACAATCAGATATGTTGAATTCATGGTATATTTGTCTTCACGACAGCTGTTTTCTCTGTCTGTGCCATTTCATTCAACTATTTACAGCTTAAAGAATAAATGCATGAATTGACAAAAGTGACACTTTCATGGCCTAGTTTCCCCAAGTTCATTTTCCATAACCCGTGACAACACTACATCATTATTTGTCTGCATGGCTCAGCTTCCTCGGAGATAAAACGATGCCATAATGTGTGTCATTACTGAGAAAGGATGCATGCCTTCGGTGATGCTCCTCGAACCAGGGTGCCATCTCCATGCTCAAACATGCCATCTCCCTGCTCGAACATTTCAGAGTCCGTGCACCATGGCTAATCTTAAGGACACGAATTGCAAGGTTTTTATAACGATCGATTTCTTCATAATCACGGAGATCCATTTATTTTTAACAGGATACTTACCAATACAGTATGGGGTCACCGGTCGAGCCGGGATGATGCTGACGGGGATCGACTGAGCAAACAATGAACCAAATCAACCTAGCTTTCAATGATGTTAATCATCTTTCAGTCTATACTTTCCCGCCTTTGTTGATAATCAGTTCAAACAATTTTTACTAAACGGGATATATGTATACATTATAACAGGATCTTCTTTGATGTATACACGTTAAAGTATACCTGTTTATAACTGTGCTCGGTGCATTATCAGGTGTATATCGGGAGCTCCCACCAAAAAAAAAATATATATATGTATGTATATTTTCATAACATTTTTAACTTGAAACAAATTATGAGATTGTAGCTCTTGGTTAATGAAAATTTATCTTAAAATGAATAGTCCAATCTGCCCATGTATATATATGTATATATTTTCATAACTTTTTTTAACTTGAAACAAATTATGAGATTGTAGCTTTTAGTTAATGAAAATTTATTTTAAAATGAATGGTCCATCTGCCCATGTATAATTTATCACAAAAATGGACCCACATAAATTGTAGGTGTTATTTCTTAAAGAGGTCATGACACTGGCACATTTCACTTATTGGAATAAAATATTTGGACAATTTAATAGACAAATATATGAATATTTTATCACAAAATCATTGTTTTCGCGAAGAAAATATCAAACACTATCATGAAGTATGCCACATTCAGAACCCAAAAGTGTAAAAAATGAATCACTGCAGTGATAAGTCGTGTGACGTCATCGCATCCACGAAGCGTGACCACACAAATAGCACATGCACACACTGATCAAAGTATACACTTTTCGTTACAAGCGTCATATCATCAATTTGTTATCGTCTGAAAATGAAATACAAAATACATCAGAAATGTCTGAACTTGGCCCGAAGATATCTCGAGGAAATAGACTTAAATTTGTTTTGCTTTTAATCCAGTTTTGATGAGCAGATGAGAGTGAGGACGAAAATAGCGACGAAGAAAAAGTATTTGGTTTGCAACTATAACAGTTGGTGACATAATGTGGTGCAGAATAGGGTGTGGAAGACGAAGTTCCTGGAGTTTATGGGCTTCAAATTGCCGTTAGTGAATGGTTAGTATCCTGTACCTGAAATTACGTATGTATATAAAATATAAAAAAACGCGATCTTTTACAAAGAAAAACCTTGTCGGATCACACCAATGATTTCGCGGAACTACTACTTGTATGCTACTACTAACCACCAAATTGACTTATAGTTAAAGAAATGTTGACGCCGGACTAATCCCAAGATCTTCTGGTGGTTTCCTTTTGATTGTTGGGTACTTTCCTGGCAGAAGTACCCTTCCCCTGCTGCCGCTTGGACTGCCAAGACCAAATCTTTCTTTCAATTCATGCGGACTGTCAAAGCAATCCGGCTCGGAATGATCACCGTACATATATAGCTGTAGTCCGTACATAAAAAATCTGATCGAGTATTGTTCACAAAATTAATCCATATTTTACGAATTCTTGAGTCCTTCGGGAATCTATGAAAATTAAGACCGTCTCTTTTGGTGTTACTACACCCGCCAACCATCGAACCGGCATTTTGACAAATGAAATCAAAATTCACAATTTTCCATGATGACAAACAGTAAAAGTGTGATGTGACCTGTGACAATTGCGTACTATATGTGAACAGTGTACACATTAGCTGTACATCACGGATCGGTCAGGCAATGACGTCATTGGTGGGAAGGTGAAACTGCCTTTTTTTCGAGCACAGACAGGATTTTTTCATTTGCTAGTTTCTTCGTGAAAAAAATATTTTTGTGATAAATTTTGTATTATCAAATTGTCCAAATATTTCATTCCAATAGGTGAAATGAGCCAGTGTCATGACCTCTTTAACAATCCTAAAATGTAAAATTTTTTGCACTTGAGGTTGCTAATATGTTACAGAGTTTCCTAAATGTAACCAGAAAATAATGAAGGAACCTAAGCTTTCAGAAGGGGCCCACCCAGTGTCGGCGCTACGGGACATCCCTCCATGAGATCAGTATAATCCCACCCTGTGTCGGCGCTACGGGACATCCCTCCATGAGATCAGTAGGGGGCCACCCAGTGTCAGCGCCACGGGACATCCCTCAATGAAATCAGTATGGGCCCACCCAGTGTCGGCGCTACGGGACATCCGTCCATGAGATTAGCAGGGGCCCACCCGGTGTCGGCGCTACGGGACATCCCTCCATAAGATAAGTAGAGCCCACCCAGTATCGGCGCTACGAGACATTCCTCCATTAGATCAGTAGGGGCCCACCCAGTGTCGACGCTACGGGGCATCCCTCCATGAGACTTTGTCCGATTTATAGGCCTTTTCCCCCATGAGACAACATTTCCCCTCTCTTACCATGACCAAAATCATGGCGCCACCACTGGGCCCACCTCCTTTGTCTTTGGCAGGGCCATAAGTCTAATCCAGCTCTGAACATACTTATGTTAATCTGAACTGGCGAAAACAGAATTCATTAATCAATACATTAGTGCGACATTCTGCACAATTTATGAGTCAGTTTATAACCAACAGACCATGCTGCCATGATAATCATCAGACCATGCTGCCATGATAACCATCAGACCATGCTGCCATGATAACCATCAGACCATGCTGCCATGATAACCATCAGACCATGCTGCCATGATAACCATCAGACCATGCTGCCATGATAACATTAATTTAATTCATATGTAAACTGCTTTGCATTAAATTCTCCGGTTGTATATTTTCCGGTTTGCACAGGCTTCAAACGAAAGTACCCTTTAATTTCCTGAATGTATACATACAGATATGTAATTATTTTGTTCATATTTATAATTGTATAAAATTTCATAATTTCCCAGTATTTCTGGGGAGTTTTATTTATTTACTTTTATTTTGGCGTTAACAGTAACGAACCAGATGTTAATTACTGCATTGATAATCATTTGTAACTTTCGAAATTCAACGTCACTGCACAACAGCATGGTGTAGAAGTTTGGCATCATAGGCTGTATCGTCAGATCGTCAACCTCACTGCATAGCAACATGGTGTAGAAGTTTGGCATCATAGGCTGTATCGTCAGATCGTCAACCTTACTGCATAGCAACATGGTGTAGAAGTTTGGCATCATAGGCTGTATCGTTAGATCGTCAACCTCACTGCATAGCAACATGGTGTAGAAGTTTGGCATCATAGGCTGTATCGTCAGATCGTCAACCTTACTGCATAGCAACATGGTGTAGAAGTTTGGCATCATAGGCTGTATCGTCAGATCGTCAACCTCACTGCATAGCAACATGGTGTAGAAGTTTGGCATCATACTCACTGTATCGTCAGATCGTCCAAAAGGATAGGACTTCCAAGGGGCCGCGATTATGTTGGTGTATGGAGGTCCATAGGGCATTGACTACGTTCAGCCGGTATCTCTTGTGAAAAAATGCAGGGTGCAGGCACGTAGCCGGGATTTTCGTTGGAAGAGGGGAGAGGGAGGGGGTGCGAACAAACCCCATGGGCCTGGAGTGAGATTCACATCCCGTGCACTGGCCACATCACTGATATCCATTTGTTTTTTCGACAAATGGAAAGTTCTAGCTGTAGAACTGGTAATGCAACCAATGAGTTAATCTTATTCAGAAAATTGCATTTCAAATTTATTACCAATGGTTTAGTGACATGACTAAATAACATGAACCCGTCAGGCGCGTAGCTAGGATTTTAGTAACTCTTGAGCAACTTTTTCTGTCACGTATAGAACTCAATAAAGTATAGAAGAGGCAGGGGTGGGGCTTCAAAATTTCACATCATGGGTGTAGTCATGGGGCCGTCGACCCCAACGGCTTCCCCAAAAGGTACACAGGTCCAGAGAGTTTGCTAAAAGGTTCAGATTTTAAGGCAATTACCTTCTTTTTTGCTCTTCAGTAGCATCCTGCCTCCGAACAGTTTAAAGACCACTGCTTTGACACAATTTTGGAGACAAAAAATACGTCATTCCCATTTAAATAAGATAATGTAATTTAGGCCCAAATTATATAAACTTAATTTAAATTTCTCGTTCAAATCTCGTTTGGGTTTGTTCGCACCATATACTGAAGCATAAGCTCTGCATATAATGAAAATCTCAATAAACATATGCCAATATATATGTTTACAAAAAATACTTTAAACGTAACTACAATGCTTCACTCAATATTATCTGATTATGAAATACATGACAAGGGCTCCAAACTGTACCGGTAAGTTTATATTTCTATAGCTCCTATATTTTCAAACGTCAAACCATTTGATCGGTACGGTTTGTCAACATGTCTGCATGTAGGCTTCATGTCACAATACTTACACTTACTTAATAGCAGGAACTTCTACAATTAAGTTGAATTAACATAACACAGGCAGAATCGCAAGCTAGCGGCGTCCCATCTTCCTCTGCACCACAGGGCCGTAATTCTCCTTCACAGAGGGGTGGTGGAGGAGGAGGGGGGGGGGAGATGGTGATAAACCTTTGCCCCACAAAGTAGGTACTCTATTTTTCTGTTCTTTTTTATTTTGCCGAAAAGTGGAGAGACTGCCCCCTATCCCCCGGGAAATACAGCCGTGCTATACCTTTGTCACTGTCAGACTGTAATCTATACTTCTAAATGCCCAAAATATTTCCACCGTACCAATCTTTGTGCACGTGTTTTGCAGGCATTCCCTTTCTCTGAGACTTTAATTTCATCTGACGGTGAAATTTTCAGACGAATTTGAATATATCATCAAATAAATGAAATCTCACCACCAGCCGACCGATTCAAGATGTAAATAAATATTGATTGCCGGCATGGCATTTTGCTTATCTAAAAAATATTCCCAATTGAAATTGTTTGAAAGCGAAATTGTACTGATTACGTAAACCCGACGAAGCAAAACAAATACTGCAAAACGCGATAGGGCCTAAGGAGCTGAACTTGAAATGTGGACAGCTACAAACATGTTTTCTTTTTTGCAAAAAGAGCATGACATTTTGAGATGAGAAGTGAAGTTTAAAAACAGCTTATTTAGTTTGACAGTTTGAGTTATCATGGTTATCAGGATTTTATAACAAATCCCTTATTAAACTGTTGAAGTATGATGATTGTTTTACATCAGCAAAATTTTGAACAAAAAATAATGCTTTGCGAATTGACTGATTGAAGAGAGTGCATTGTTCCAGCGAGAAGGTACGTGCAGCAGAGATGAAGGCCGTTTCACCATAAACAAAAGGATGATCATAACGGCAGCCAGAAGACATTTTGTAGACTGGTAGAGGAGCGAGATATACCCGTTCATATGCAAATTTGAATAAAAATTTGAATACATATCGCCTATCTGTCATGCAGTGCATATAAAGATAAATCTTTGACTATGTTAATATCATATTTTTACCAATTTACTGTAAGTTATAAAACTGTAAATTTGATAACAAGAATTATATCACAAACTTATAATGATGTCATGAACCAGTGATCTGAGCATGGGAAAATATTTTTCTGTTATTAACGTTGTAGTTTGAAAGAAAAAAAAAAACTTACGGATTACAAGAGCTGTTTCCACTCTACCTGTCTACAGTTGGAAACACAAATCGGAGCACGCAAAAGTTGTCGAAGTAAAAGCCTTACTGTTAGTGGCATAGCCAGCATTAAAAAAGTGAGGGGTCCGAGAAGGTCCTACACTTCCCGCCCCCTCTCCTAAGAGCTTTTAACATTAATCTCAAAACGTTTTTTTTTTTTTTTTTTTTTTGGGGGGAGCGTATAGTAAAGTAACCTGGTTTCTTTTTCATAAAAAAAAAAAAAATCTAAAAAACAAGCGTAAAGATTTAAGATTATAAATTGGAGCCTGAGCGGCTCGCTAAGTTCATCGCATCGCCCCACACCATGCAAATTAAGGAAATGGCGGAGATATGGACTGTCTAACAGTCTAACCTACTCAACTAGAAGCAAAGCCATTTTGCTTGTTTTACAACGATAAACAGTTTTTCATATGCATGTATCTGTCATTCTGTGTGAGTTTATGAGCGGGCAATAATTTCAAGAATCGTTGGAAACAGGCAATCGCAACAGGAAAGTCGTACAAGCTTTATCAAGATTAATAAGATTGAGACTTTTATCTTTCATATCTTTCTCCCCTTTTCCCGGACTTTAAACTTTTAGAGATCTGGGTTTCACGATCGATACATACTCCTGATTGTTTTTCTTTGTAAAACGACACACCTTGCTTTACTTCCTTTCATAGCGAAAATGTGCACGTGATAACATGATAAGATATTTTCCGTGAAAACCAAACTTTCAAGAAATCGAGTCACGTGATACAATCGTGAGTGAAGTAAAATTACTTTATTGAGCTCAAAATCCCGCACAAAATAAGTTAAAGGTATATGGCCGTGGTGGGAAAAGCATATTAGGAGAGATAAAACAGTTTTCATGCGTTTGAAAAGCCTATAAGGAAGAGATAAAAGAGTGTTCAGGTGTTTAGAGATACAACAGTGTTCAGGTGTTTGAAAAGCCTAATAGGAAGAGATACAACAGTGTTCAGGTGTTTGAAAAGCTTATTAGGAAGAGATAAAACAGTGTTCAGGTGTTTGAAAAGCCTATTAGATGAAATAAAACAGTGTCCAGGTGTTTAAATAACCTATTAGAAAGAGATAAAACAGTGTTCAGGTGTTTGAAAAGCCTATTAGGAAGAGATGAAACAGTGTTCAGGTGTTTAGAGATACAACAGTGTTCAGGTGTTTGAAAAGCCTATTAAGTAGAGATAAAACAGTGTCCAGGTGTTTGAAAAACTTACTAGGAAAGATAAAACAGTGTTCATTTGTTTAAAAAGCCTATTAGGGAGAGATAAAACAGTGTTCAGGTGTTTGAAAATCCTATTAGAAGAGATAAAACAGTGTCCAGGTGTTTGAATAACTTATTAGGAAGAAATACAACAGTTTTCATGTGTTTGAAAATCCTATTAGAAAGAGATACAACAGTGTTCAGGTGTTCGAAAAGCCTATTAGGAAGAGATAAAAGGGTGTTCATTTGTTTGAAAAGCCTATTAGGAAGAGATAAAACAGTGTTCATGTGGTTGAAAAGCCTATTAGGAAGATATAAAAACAGTGTGCAGGTGTTTGAAAAGCCTATTAGGAGTCAATACAACAGTGTTCAGGCAGTCAGGTGTTTGAAAAGCTTATTAGGAAGAGATACAACAGTGTCCAGGTGTTTGAAAACCCTATAAGAAGAGATAAAACAGTGTCCAGGTGTTTGAATAACCTAATAGGAAGAAATACAACAGTGTACAGGTTTTTGAAAAGCCTTTTAGGAAAAGATAAAACAGTGTCCAGGTGTTTGAAAAGCCTATTCGGAAGAGATAAAACAGTGCCCAGGTGTTTGAAAAGCCTATTAGGAAGAAATACAATTTTAAATTATTAATCACATATTTCAACAGGGTCGGCCGCTCAGCAAGAGCTGGCCCTGCAGTGTACAATATAAATATAAAACACAATTTTAAACATAAAAGTTACAGGTAATAAAAATAAAATTACATCAAAAAGACATAAAATAAAGGTATGCACAAATAAAATATCAAATAAATAAAAAAGATAAAAGATACCTTTAGAATATGAGCAAGTAATTAAAACGAAAACAATATAAATACAAAAAACAGAGGCTAAGAATATAAATGAACTATAAAAACAAATACATAAAGTGAGTGGCTTGTTCTTTCTATTGCACTTGAATTATTCCATGTTTTGACCTCGAACAATAATACTTTTTCAGTAAAATTCAGTTCTGCATGATGGCATCCGTAACAAATTTTGAGTCTTTGGATCTTGAGTTATGTACAAGTCTTGCTCCCCTGTTATATGTTTTTTTTCAATTTACTAGCATTCATTTTGCTACGATTTTCCCAAACAATGGAACAATATTGGATATGCGGTATTACGTTTGCATTAAAAAGTAATGTCATTTGTTGGTTGGAACAATTGTGCCTTAATTTTCGTACAAATGCGAGTTTTTGTTTTACTTTCTTGCAAATATAATCAATTTATCAATATTTTTTCTTCAATTCAGAGAAGTATCAAGCAAAACACTTAAGCATTTTGTAGCTTTGGTTTGCGCTGACGTAAAACCATTTAGCGAAACATTAAGATCATCTGAGACTCGTTATATGGCATTTAGTGTTCTAATTGACTGATAAAGGTCTCTTTTCAAAATCAGAATTAATTAATTATTTTTCATCCACTTATCAACACTTTTCAGACTTTCTTCTAGTAGATATTCAATTTCAGCTTTGCTTTGACCAAAGACTGACATTGTTGTATCATCAGCATACATGTCAATATGGGTATGTTTTACTACAGTCGGAAGATCATTAATGCAAATAGT
>JAIGNY010000962.1:450000-452500 GCA_020152595.1 Chiridota heheva | reverse complement strand
CTTTTGAAAATGAATAATGTTATATTTGGTTTGCTATCTTCATGGCCGTACACTCGTACGGCCATGGCCCTCTCCCCTCCCCGAGTTGGCCGGACACTGATCTTAGTCGAGCAGAGATGTATATAATGTCGGATGAGCTTGTATTAGAGTATAACTCAGTTATGCCCGACTCAGCATGCTCAGATAGATATTAGAATCATGTCATCCCGACCGCCGATTCGGCATCATGATGCTGACAACGTCACACTTTGACACCATAGTCGGCATGGTCGGGTAGAAATGTGAAAGCAGTGGCGTAGCCAAAGGGGGACGGACGAGGGGGGAGATCGCTCCTCCCCAATATCTTAATCCGTCGGTTCAGATTTTATTCCGTCTGTTTAGATTGGTGCCGTCGGTTTAGCAAGCGTTGACATTCTGTATCACGTGCCCTCCGACACCCACATCCCCTCCCCTCTCTCTCTCTTTCTTTCTCTCTCTCTCTCTCTCTCTCTTTCTCTCTCTCTCTCTCTCTCTCTCTCTCTCTCTCTCTCTCTCTCTCTCTCTCTCTCTCTCTCTCTCTCTCTCTCTCTCATCCGCATTCATCCTTGTTCTTATGATAGTAAGAAGTAACAAGGATGTCACAAGCTTCAGGAATCAGATACCAGCATATTGCGATGCAAGTGACTAATGGTACTATTGTCTTGTTTTATCAGCAGACTGTCATTTATTATTAACAACTATCATATACCTGTATACGGATCTCAAAATTAATCCGTGGCGAATGCACTCTGCACTTCAGGTCAAGTTGTCCGGTAGAACTGTGGAAAAAGCAGATGGAACTGTCAACTTGAACAGTCAATACCCGTCTACTTTAACAGTCAGTCACCCGGGCCATCTTGAACAGTCAATGCCGTCTACTTCAACAGTCAGTCACCCGAGCCATCTTGAACAATCAATGCCCGTCTACTTCAACAGTCAGTCACCCGGGCCATCTTGAACAGTCAATACCTGTCACCCAACCATCTTTTTTCAGTTTTTCAACTGTTTAACAGTGTAAATATTTGTTTAAACTCTTGCGAAACTTGCAGCGCCAATGATAAGCAATTGAAGGGGCGGGTGTATGTGCTTGAGTGGGGTCACTTTGAGTTTAGTTCCCTTTTACAAAGATTGAGGTGCTTACCGCCCGCTCACATAGTTGGCGAAACCATGCAGGGGGAAACTTCCTTGCGAAGTAAAAGATGTATGGACAGTTAGAGGCAACATTAGATAAATTACTCGTAAATTGAGTAAAAAGTAAAGATAAATTACTCGTAAAATGAGTAAAAAGTAAAAATAAATTACTTGTAAAATAAGTAAAAAGTAAAGATAAATTAATCGTAAAATAAGTAAAAAGTAAAGATAAATTACTCGTAAAATGAGTAAAAAGTAAAAATAAATTACTCGTAAATTAAGTCAAAAGTAAAGATGAATTTCTCGTAAAATGAGTAAAAAGTAGAAATAAATTACTCGTAAAATAAGTCAAAAGTAAAGATAAATTACTCATAAAATAAGTCAAAAGTAAAGATAAAATTACTCGTAAAATGAGTAAAAAGTAAAGGTAAATTACTCGTAAATTGAGCAAAAAGTAAAGATAAATTACTCGTAAAATGAGTAAAAAGTAAAGATAAGTTTCTCGAAAAATGAGTGAAAAGTAAAGAAACAAGACGGCAATCGAAGGAGTCGATGACCTCTGCCGCATATAATTATACAAAATTATTGCCTATATTTCAAAGAACATGGCGTAAAATGTATCACTTCATATCAAATATACTTGACCTCTGACATTTGACCGTTTAGTAATTGTCATATCTTGAGGAGGACGCAACTTTGCATCCTCCTTCATTAACCCAACAAGTAACAACTTAATTGCCTGATTGCACTTATTGCGAATTTCCGTGGCACGCGACCGACCATGATTTACCATTTTGAATAAATTATTGACCTCTGACTTTTGACCTTAAAGTGACATGTCAGTATCACTTAATATTTTCCAATGAAATGCAACATAAAAATTACTATCATTATTTGACCTCTAAAATTTAAGCGACATAGCACATCTTTTGCCAGACACAACTTTACATCCCCCTTCATCAACCACCAAGTAACAACCTAATTGCCTGATTGCACTTGCTATGTTTTCATGACACGCGACTGACCATAATTTACTATTTCGAATCAATTATTATTATGATTGTGGGATAAAAGTGACATGTCCCATAAGGTGCGGGGCACAGCCCTCCATCACTCTTCACCAACCCACCAATCAGTGGCGTAGCAAGAAGCATTTGAAACCCCTAGACGCCCAGAAATAGCACTTTCAAGCTTAGTGTCCCTAAGGTTCGACGATTAGGAGGGGCTGCTGACATTTTTACCCGACATAAATCTATTATTGTCCCGACAGAAAGTCTCTGCAGCGGTGCATTCCAAAGGAGTTTGAGGTGGGGATTATTCTGCTCCCAGAGAGGATTCCACCTTGTTCCTG
>JAIGNY010000962.1:430000-445000 GCA_020152595.1 Chiridota heheva | reverse complement strand
GTATGCTTGGCTAAACTTTGTAAAGTGGTCGGTAATCACGAGTATGTATTCAAAGCCACCACTGCTTCTCTCCAAGTGCAGGAAATCAATGTTGATCAGTTCAAATGGTTGGGTTGTAGTGATTGGTAATAAAGGAGCTTTGTTTTGTCTATTTGGTTTCTTCTGCATCACACATGGGCAAACTTTCATAGTGAAATGCTAGATATCTCTTTGCATTTTCGGCCAGAAGAATCTGTCTCTTGTCAGAGCCGTCACTCTCTCAGATCCCAGATGTCCCATTTCCTGCTGAAGTTCCTTATACACCAAATAGCGGAAGCATTTGGGGAGCACTAACTGTTTTCGCACTGTTGTCTGCCTGTAAAGGATACCATTGTCGTCCACCACCAGCTTCTTCCATTCACGCAACAAATTTAAAACACTTTGCGGGAGTTTTCTAATATTCCTTGGAGATGGTCTTTTGTTCTCATTCTTGAATCCCAATACTGGTCCAATGACTGGGTCATTGCGTTGAGCTTCCAAAATATCCTTGCGGGTGAAGGATTCAATAGGTGGAGCACCAGCTAATTCTGGGATGCTTGGATTCACGGTGACTGCCTCAATCCAAGCAACCTCTTTATCTCTCTGGGCCATTACTACTTCTATCACTGCCGACATCTCTGCAGGAGAAACTTCTTTTGTGCATTGGTCTGAGAAGTCGTCAATATTTCTTGGTAATCTAGACAAAGCATCTGCTTCTTTATTGACTTTCCCTGGATGGTAACGAATTGTGAAATTATAATCTGATAGCTGGGCAACCCACCTTTGGCCAGTTGCATTGAGCCGTGCTGAGGTCATGACATATGTAAGAGGGTTGTTATCCGTGAGAACTGTGAAGAATGTTGCATAGTACAAATAGTCGTGAAACTGTTCTGTAATGGCCCATTTGAGAGCCAAGAATTCCAGCTTTCGGGAATGAAGATGATAATTCTTTTCCGCAGCGGATAGTGTTCTGGAGCCATATCCAATCACCTTCATATCGTTTCCTTGCTTCTGGTACAAAATAGCTCCGAGGCCTTCATTTGACGCATCCGTATATAACACAAATGGCAGGGAGAAGTCTGGGAAGCCCATGATTGGTGGTGTAATCATGTAATCAATCAGCTTACCCAATATTTGCCTGTGCCCTTCAGTCCACATTACGGGCGATCTAGACGGTGTTTGGTTGTTACGTTTCGTTCTGTTATTCTTGACGTTTTTCTTGAATTGTCTTTCAGGTATTGTTGCAACTTCGGGGTCAGGTTTCCTCAACAGTTCATACAAGGGTTTGGCTATCTTTGAAAAAATTTCTGTTGAACTAAGGTGGGATCGTACACAATATTTGAATTAGGATTGCCATCTGCAGTGAGAATTTGTTGTTTGATATCAAGGACCCTTAGCAGGAAACTGTAAGCATCCTCACTTGCAGACTGGGTTGCCGTGGATAACTCTTGATACAGCTCTGTGGTGTCTTTTTCCTTGCAGTAAGATCGCAGAATTTGAAGCAGGGCCGTAAGAGACAAATCTGGTCTCCTTTCCAGATAATTCTTAAGGTCCCCTGGGGCAATAGACCTGATGACTTCATCTTTAATTTCCTTGTCAGGATAATTTTCCCTCAATCCTGCTTCGATTTGATAGTTCAAATTACCAAAGGAAAGTTTGTCTTTTTGATTTGGGAGCCCAATTTGTCCTCTGATTCTGAATTCTCTTCGAAGGAGCAAAGGAGAAGTATCCTGGGATTTGCCTCTATGATCGGGTCAATGAGTATCTGAATGCTGGGATTCAAGATCTCATCACATACAAAGAAATGCACTGCAGAATTGTAAAGATCATTCCATCCTGTGCTATTGCATCCATTCTCAGGGACTGCGAGAAGGTTCTCCAAAACACGTTTATCTCACACATGAGGAGAGAGGCCAACATCTATCCTCTGTCCCAGACCCTAGAGATCATAAATAGGCCAATTCAGTCGTCCCTTGAAGGTCACATTCGATTAGAACTAAGCGGCCTTTGGAAATCTCATGGCTATCCTATAATTGACGCTCAGGCATCAACAAAGAATCTAATAGCCGAGTTACGGCATCCATCTGAGGTTGATTCGAGTGCTGCTTGAAGGGTTCGTTGTATGGCAGTTTATACGATCTGTCGCAGTTACTACAGAGAGCACAGAATATGGCCACCAGTGTCTCTATTATCGGAGGTCCGTGCAGACATTTTAGAATCTATTAAGACAAATCGCTGGCGTGAGCAAGAGGAGTATGGCTGGAATGTACTAGAATTCGGTCCAGTATGTTTCACCAAGTTCTTAGACTATGACTATCATGTAGATGCAATTGACCTGATGGCGGACAAAGCTATTAATGCAGGGAGAAGCAGTAGCATTGACAACTTTGATAAGACAGCTTATTGGGCTTACTATGGGAGAGCTCCACCAAAGGGGAAGAAGAGAGAGACACGAGTCATACCCCAATTTCTGTTCCATCCCAACATTGCGGCAAAAGATATCATTGATGCAGTAGAGAATGACTCTCTGCCTGAGGAGTTTTATGAGATGGAGGCTGTGTTTAAGGAGAAAGAGGCTAAGGATCTCAAGGCAAGGGCGTTCTGTAAGCTCACCTACGAGATGAGGATGTATCAAGTCTCTACAGAGAAGAACTTAGGTGAACAATTATTCCCCTATGTCAAGTCCCAATCGATGACCAAGAGTGAGAAAGAGCTGATGGATTCCGTGTTACAAATGACAAATCCATTTTCTGCCTGGTCTCCTATGCATATATTCTTCAATTTTGACTATAGGCATTGGTGTCTCACGATGAGCTTTGCAGCACTCACTCCAACCTTCCAGGTCATCGATGACATGTTCGGATTCACTCGCACCTTTCAGTTCACGCAGATTCTTCCATACAGATGTCAACTGGTGATCCAGGATAGGTATCGTCCTCCACTCTATGATGGTGACTACCCTCTCGACAGTGTACTGTTAATCAAGTCCATCTTTCATTGGATGGAAGGGTTACGTCAGAAAGGATGGGCTTTCTTCACAATACTTATCCTGCAGCTGGTAGCTCGTGACCTACGAACACCGCTAACCGTCCTGGCAGGGTCGCCAAATTGTAACCCTTCTGTCAACTGTCAGATAGAAGAAAAGAAAATCCACTTGTATAATATACTGCTGACTTGTATTTCTTGAAACAGGTGTCTTATACAATACATGTATACATGGTTTATTACACAACCGCAATGGATAAGGCATCTTAAATAGCATCATCGATAATATATCACTGACTTGCTTCTGACTTTCACGTATATACACATTCCGACACACACACATTCTGACTCACTCACGCACAAACACACATACTAACACTTCTCTCGAAATGATCACACAGCCGTACGACCAAACCTCTCATTCCAACCTTTCTTTATGTAAACAGTTCACCAAGATTTAGATAAAACTATCAATATAAAGAATTGTAACATGATATTCCTACTCTGCAAGTCTAGAGATATTATCCTTATGATGGTAGTCTTGGTGACCGAAAGCTGACCAATCATGAGTAAGCATCACTAACTGTGTGCAATTAACATTAGGAAAATCCTAGGTTCCTACAGAATAATGGATCAATCCTTTCATTAATTAAATTTCACCACCACAGAATTGCCTTCTCAGGAGTCTGCTATGGTGCCAATACACTACCCCTGTGTGACCAGGGAGCTGTTACTTTGATCAGTATAAACCTCTGGTATATAACATGCATGTGGTACTGTTGCTGCTTTAGAGACTGATGCTTGCTGTAGGTCTAGTTGGTGAATCTCTTGAAATATGAGTGATGAGCAGCAAGATAAACAACTTAAACTATATCATAAGTATCTAGGAGGTTACCTGGTTATATACATCTATAGGCAAAAGTAAATGGAAGCTACATACCTGTCAGATAGAAGAAAAGAAAATCCACTTGTATAATATACTGCTGACTTGTATTTCTTGAAACAGGTGTGCCAGCAGGCTCCTTGGTTGTTTCAGCTACCAAGCGGATCATTCCATTTTGCAAAAGGTTTTTTTGCAATTATACCCCATTTTTATTTTAGACCCTTCATATATATATATATATATATATATATATATATATATATATATATATATATATATATATATATATATATATATATATATATATATATATATATATATATATATATATATATATATATATATATATATATATATATATATATATATATATATATATATATATATATATATTATATATATATATATATATATATATATATATATATATATATATATATATATATATATATATATATATATATATATATATATATATATATATATATATATATATATATATATATATATATATATATATATATATATATATATATATATATATATATATATATATATATATATATATATATATATATATATATATATATATATTATATATATATATATATATATATATATATATATATATATATATATATATATATATATATATATATATATATATATATATATATATATATATATATATATATATATATATATATATATATATATATATATATATATATATATATATATATATATATATATATATATATAGATGAAGAGATGAATTATTTACCAATTCCTGACTTTGCATTTCTGTCTTTCAGATCAGTTGTTTGAAACGTGCGTGCCCCCCCTCTCCCCCCCACCCTCCCTTCTATCCTCTCCGCCCCTTGAAATACTGCTCCGCGGCCCATGCCTGTCCATATACATTTAAATCAGATGTTGACGCCCTTTGGTAATTTACATTTAGGGAATAAAAAGAGTTCATGAACCTCGCAATTAAACACGAACAATCAACACGAGAATGAAAATGTGCTTAGGTCTATGAAACAACATCTTTAATCTGCACCTGTCAAAGAGGAATACAACAGCATGTGTTGATTTCAAAAATAGCAAAAAGAAAAATGAACGTCTGATGAATATTGAGCTTCGCTATATTTAGCCACCTTCTTTTGAATCCAGAGACGTGATCAAAGTATGTGTAAGGGGAAGGGGTTTCTTCATTTGGCCCACCACCAGGGGAAACGGAGCATTCAAAATATTTGGGCGGTGGGGGAGGGGGGGTAATGAGGTCAGGTGACGTGTGATAACACTTTTGTGGAGGGGCGCTAATTAGGTCGGGTACTTGAATGTAATTGCACATGTTCATCTAAAATTATTAGTAGGCTGAATCCACCCCCCTTCGGCTCCGTCGCTTCTGTCCACTTAAGTTGTGATACTGGTGGGCCAACTGCATAATTTACATAAGGTTCATTAGCGATTTTCATATGCCCATTGCCAGTGATTGACCATGTATAAATCCGAGAAATGATGTATAATAATAGCATGTAAGTTCAAAAACAACATGTTAGTAGGTCTGACTAAACAAGTGGATGGGAGGATCGGGAGGGGCCCTCGGAGCATGGGGCCATTAGCACAATGGTTGCAGTCCGACTCTGCTTTCCACTGCATTTAGAATAGGAAAGTGTCCCGAGTAACAGATCTGGCAACTGACTACTGAAGTTTTCACGAATATAATTACGCTTTGCCTTTTAAGGCTCAACTACAATACTGCAAAGAACTCAGACCGCCGTAACAGAAAATGATTTTGATCATCACTGCTGAAATTCTTTGCAAACCTACTATTGATGAATTGCGGGAAATTCTCTTTGATGATGGTAACCATTAAATATAACATCTGCTGTCATTATCAAATGTATTAACATTTCTGAGAAATCAGAGTTTGGATAACATGGAAAGAAAGACGTATATGGCCATGCGGGTACGTCTAAAATGTCTGTAAACTGCTAAATATGTCTGAAAATTAGTTTTTACGCGTACAATTATGTCTATTCTTACGCCCTTAGAAAACAGCCAATTAGCGACCCGTATAAGACCATGAAAGGAAGAACGTAGTTTGATTTTTGTTTTTTTTTTTTGTTGTGGTGGTGGTGTTAGTTTGGGCTTTTTATGGGGGTGACTAACCCTTTTTAGCCGTCATCTTGTTATGTTGTGTTTTGTAAGAACGGATTGTTACGATGTAAGAATTGATTATATTAGGCGTAACATTAAGAGACGTTATGACTCGCATAGACGTACTTGGAAAGTCCGCCTGTTGCATTGGGTCGTGTACAAATTTACAGGTATATTTCTGTATTGGACAGGTGGATAGAAGAGTTAATCAAAATCTGGGAAAATCAGTGGTTTTTTTTTTTTTTTGTATTCTTTTATTTTTGAAATTAACACTTTTTTTTGATCAAAGTTTGATTAATTTTTGAATTATGTGAAATTTGTGATGTATATACCCGCAGACCGACATAACCGGGCGGGCAGCTCAAAATCTTGAAATGATTTTTTCGATTTCTTTGGTAAATCTTATGTCATTTAAAATGATGGGAAAGTCTATTCCAGCTAGCATATGATTAGGGGCATGGCAAAGAATCAAAAATCTTAATAGTCAGAATTTGCTAACTTGAAAAGCTAAAAGTAAAATATTGCGGTACATGCTTTCAAAATAATTCAGTAGGAAAATGCCCACCAAGTCCTGTGCTCCCCAGATTCAAACATCTTCCGCCATCCCTGACTCGCACCATTATCACAGGAAAACAAACCTTTGCATTATAGAAATCATGCGGTGATGCATATGTCATATCCCATTAAATCCATGTGGTGAGGAAAATCCCTCTGACGTCTGAAGAAAGTCCCTGTGTAACGGAACATGTTTGTGAAAAGCCCCTATGTCAGCAGTGGCGTGGTGGCAGGGGGAGGGGGGGCAGGGAAAAACTTCCTCATTGAAGCTTTATGAGAGTGCGCAGAATGCTCACAGAGGCGCCAAAATTGTCCTGATAATATATTTTTATACATTTTTTATTCTCAACTTCTGCATTTTGTATCATTTCAGAACAACGGTTGTAAAATGTTTTTTTCTCAAAGCCTTATTCTTACATAAAAAAAAGTTTAAAAAAACATGAAAATAATTACTGGACCCTAAGTAAGACACATCGTAGTTAATGGGATCCTTCATTAACATTCGTTCCAAAATGTATCTCCCTTTTAACTAGCCTATAGTGTGGAATTGACGCGGTTCTAGCAATTTTCCGCTACCAAAATTACGCCTAAATACGGCAAGCTTCCGGAGCTTCGCCCCAGGCCGACTACCAAGACTTCGCCCGTGGATTTGACACAATATTAAGCTACTTTCTGCTATCACCTGATTACAGTCGTGAAAAACTTACGGCTTCCGGGAGCCCTCCTATGGGTTTCTACCAGGGCTTAACCTCTAGATCTGTAGTTTTGACACACTTTTGAGCAATTTTTTGCTACCAAAATCACGAGAAGCGTAGGGCTTTCAGAGCTTCACCCCTAGATGCATGTGACATAATTCTAAGCATTTTTGTGCTATCAAAATCACGAGAACTGTAGAGCTTCGCCCCTGGATCCATACCAGTTGTGCTTTGCCTCTAAATGTGACACAATTAAAAGCAATTTTTGCTACCAAAAGCGCAGGGCTTCCGACGCCCTGGAATTGAAAATAAAGAGAAAATTAATGCAGGGCTTTCTGCAGCTATCCAGGGACTTCGTCCTTAGATTTGACATACTTCTAAGCAGGTTTCTGTTTCCAAAATTACGAGAAACGTAAGGCTTACCTAGATTTGACACAATAGGCCTATTAAACAATATTCTGCAATTAAAATCACGTGAAACGCAGTTCTTCCACCCCTGGACCCCGAGAGAGAGAGAGAGAGTTGAATACACAATTACAATGACGGGGTCGTCGCCTGCGTATTCGGTTATGATAGTACAAATGCTATCACGAAACGCTTAATACGACCCGGACGAGAACACAGGTACGACGTACGGACAGACATAACATCGACAACCAAGTCAATGTCCACGGCCTTTGATAACCAGTTGTGGTGCACTGGCGTCCCCTGGACCCCAACC
The DNA here is from genome assembly GCA_020152595.1 of Chiridota heheva. Taxonomy (NCBI): domain Eukaryota; kingdom Metazoa; phylum Echinodermata; class Holothuroidea; order Apodida; family Chiridotidae; genus Chiridota; species Chiridota heheva. The sequence goes on along the minus strand of JAIGNY010000962.1, from coordinate 436,980 downwards.
AGGGCTTCGCCTATAAGCAATTTCCTAAAAAGGTGCTATCTGAACGGTACATGCCAAGTTAGATCTATGTACCCAACGTTTAACTCTTATGAGTATTTCTTTTTTGTGGAGAGGGAAGGGGGGGGGGGGTCGCCAAAATGACTTTGCCCGTGCTCAGTGAAACATGATTCACCACGCCATTGTATGTCAGCATGTGTTGATATGTCATACGGGTCGTGTATTCGTGAGAAACACCGCCCTGTGTTCATGAGAAGCCCTATGTGATATACTGAAAGTTAAAAACAGGTGTAGCCTATAGAAGCTCGAAATACCCACAATCTTTGGCAGCATTCATTCTAACATTGTCCTTAAACAGCGCTGAAATTCAAGAGGATGCATGACAGGAATCGGGCACAAATCATTGGCGTGTTTCTCCAGAAAGATTATTTCCAATTTAGAAGGTTGATTTCGCTGATGCAGATGGCAGAATGTCAGAAATCCCACCGCGTTAAAATATTCTTTGTAGAGAAAAGATGGCGGTGCTCTGGGCTTAATTGCGCCACATTTCAGGCAAGCGTCATATGTCAATAAAACAGAACGACTTTCGTTAAAGCAGTTTGTATTGAAAGGTGTAGGGAAGGGTTGGGGGTCGTTATCCCGCCACCTCTTGGGGACGACGTTTCTTTTTTAAGTATATAACTATACAATAACAATTCGCAATCTAACATCCAATTGTTCAGATGCAATGTTTTGGTCATGCTGTCATTACATTCTGTAGTTTTCTAAATAATCCCGTGCTAAAAAAAAATCTTGTGATGAACTTGTTTGTTTAATAACCTTTATACAACAATCAAACGAAACTTAGCACCCATCTAATTTCAGAATTTGTACGTCATGATCTCAGTAGAGCAGATTTCAGTTCAATAACGAAAAATTAAACCGTAATGATCTCATCGCACAATCGATCAAGTCTCGAACGGAAAGTGATTATTTGTCGACCATACAGGGATGTTTTGAAGCTTTACCCTCACCCTAGCAGGTTATGGTTAGGTTAAGCATGGAGGTACAAAGTGGTGCCTCCATGGGTTAAAGCTTAAAACCTCGCTGTATGTTGGGCAATATATCACTTTCCGTCTCGAACACTGACATACTCTCAGTTTCGGGTATGCAACCTGAACTTGTAGAAGTAGTATGAGTATCTGCATTGTGTAAAATAAATCTCGGTTCTTCCCAAGGGTTGCACTTTCTTTGATGTCTGGGCAAATAAAGTACAGGTAAATGACAAACAAATTTATCAAAAGCGTACTGCGAGCATATTTCCTCTCTTTTTTCTCACTTTCTGTACGAAATTGTCAACTGGTCAAATGATACCAACATTAACAATTAAAGAAGTCCTAGAAAACGTATAAGGTTCAAGCTCGAGCATGTGCGGATGAGGTTGATGTACGTCACGAAGTAGCACTTGTAACCATAGCAACAACTTGATTGGAAGAAGAAGCCTATGCTCTAAACCATGATAATGGTAATAATCAAAATCGGTTAAATTGACCCTTTTACATCATTTTAGAGACTTAAATTATGCAAATTTTAATTCTAATTTGGTATTTAATTTTGTGACATCACAAGAAAACTCCTTAGTTCCTTATGTTAACCTATTGTTTGTCAATTCATCACCACCGTTTATAGCTTAACCCTACCTTTTGTGTGGGTTGAGTTTATAAAATCGTGAGTGACCTTCCGTATATGCCTGAAGTAACTAGTAGCTAGATATGAATTTATTAACCGTCAATAATTGATGGACGCAGCTACAAAACTAACTCGTGAGCACCGTTTTGGGCATTTGTAATCCTAACGCAAATTCCACTGGGATTCCACGGTCAAGCAAACTGGCAAAAAGAAGCAGTTCATGGGAGAAAACTACTGACCAAAAAAACGTTGGTAACAGACTGGGCGGATATATATAAATAAATATATATGTATATATATATATATATATATATATATATATATATATATATATATATATATATATATATATATATATATATAATATATATAGGAGGAAGGGCAAGCAGGGAGAACTGGTCAAAGAGTAACACACATAAGACAATGGGAATATAAATATAAATAAATATATATGTATATATATATATATATATATATATATATATATATATATATATATATACTATTAAAACAGAGGATTTAATGCTACTTTCGGTCAATGGTTGAACAGAGAACTGTTGTTCCTGTCCATAAATCTCCAAGAAGGAAAAGACAGGCTAATAAGAAAGGGACTCAGTCGCCAATGAGAGAAAGACTGAGGACATGGATACACCTGAGCAAGAGTTTAAGCAGGTACAAAGAATTCAGCTGGTCAACAGGAAGAGAGTCAAAGAGGAACACACTCCTAATGTGAAAGAAGGTGCAGGTTACCTTAGAGAGGCTTATCAATGAGGAACAGACGGGTCAATGTGAAAAAATAGGCTGGTTACCCAGAGAGGCTTATCAATGAGGAACAGAATGGCCAATGTGAAAGAAGAAGCTGGTTACCCCAGAGAGGCTTATCAATGAGGAACAGACTGGCCAATGTGAAAGAAGACGCTGGTGACCTACAATCAGCTACAAAATACTTCCCTCCCCGCTTCAATGTTTACATGATTACCGCTTTAAAAATGAAGAGGCTAAGAAATTTATTCTAAACTTTTTGCCAACATTGATGAAGAGTAGTCAGGTAGTTGGGGGAAGAAAAAGTGCCACATCATTTTGTCGGTGATTGTCTGAGTTTCAGATAGAAAAAAAAACATATAACTTTAGGAGGTATACATGATGGTTATATGTGTTTTAATTTATGTAGTTAATTATAATAATATGCGGATTTTGTCATTCTAAATGAGTCACATTTATAAACAATTATGTTTTCTATAAATTATATGATGAAGTATGTGTCTTTTATAATAATCAAAGAATATTAGTATTACTATATTAGTATTAGTATATGAGTATTATCTTATCAAGGTGCTTTGATGTTGGTGTTGTTCCTAGTGATTGGAGCATTGCTAATGTCACTCCTATTTCAAAAAAGGGTCACCACAGTTTGCCTTGTAACTATAGGCCAGTTAGTCTTACTAGTGTTGTGTGCAAGGTCATGGAGTTCATTGTTAAGGATGTTGTACTAGATCAATTACTGATCAATGGTTTGTTGAATTTGTTCCAGCATGGGTTCTTACCGAAAAGGTCCTGTGTTTCTAATTTATTAGAGTTTCTTGATGAGGTTACTAAACTAGTTGATTTTGGTCATAATGTGGATGTTATCTATTTAGATTTCCAAAAAGCATTTGATAAAGTTCCATTGGGCAGGCTCATGATGAAAACAAGGGCACTTGGTGTGGAGGCAAAGTGTGCCAGTTGGATATATTCTTGGTTAGTTGACAGGTCACAAATAGTTGTTGTTAATGGTGAAGTGTCTCTATGGAAGAAGCCCACAAGCAGACAAGTGGTGTTCCTTAGGGTTCTGTATTGGGTCTGCTTCTTTTCTTAATCTTCATTAATGATATTGATGTTTTTGGCTCCAGAATTTGTCAATTTGCTGATGATACTAAGCTGTACAGTATTGTTGATGATGCTAGGGATTATTCACTTTTGCAAACTGATCTGGATAAGTTAGTTCTTGGTCCTAAACATGGCAGATGTCATTCAATGTTGATAAATGCAAAGGTATTCATTTTGGTCAGAGCAATTTGGCTTTTGATTACTGCATTAATGGTTCGAATCTTGGTTGTGTTGATCAAGAAAGGGATCTAGGTGTTGTCATTACTAGCAATCTGAAGCCTTCAAAACAGTGTGATTTAGCAGCTGCAAGGGCAAATATGATGATTGGTTTGATTAGAAGAATTGTTGTTTTCTTGGTAGAGAGGTTGTTCTTAATTTGTATAAGCAGTTAGTCAGGCCTCACCTTGAGTCCCTTTTATAAGAAGGATAAGTTCATTTTGGAGCAGGTTCAGCGAAGAGCCAATAGACTTATTCCCGAAGTAAGGAATCTCTCTTATGAATCTAGGTTGCGAATTTTGGTTGAGAAGAGTACGTGGCGATATGATTCAGGCTTTTATGTTCCTATCTAGTAGTGATGCTTTGACTTCCCTGTTATTTCTTGCATGTTTCAGCTAATCCTCATGTGACACGTGGTAGCAGTTTGAAGTTGACCAAAGAGTTCTCACGGATAGATATTCGGCGTTAGAGCTTTTCGCAAAGACTTGGTAATGAGTGGAATGTTTTGCTTGAGTGGGTACTTAGCTTCAGTTCTGTTCACAATTTCAAAGTCAACATTGATAAATTCTTTACTAACTCTGGGCGTATTTGATAATTATTTTTTTATTTTTTGTGGTGGTGGTGGTGTTAGTTTGGGCATTTTATGGGGTGACTAACCCTTCTTAGCCCGTAATCTTGTTACTTTAGTTTATGTTATGAATGCAACACAAAATAATGTCGGGGATGGCATGAGAATTGGCTTAGACGAGGGAATCGTATTACACATGAGTTTGGGAGTAATTGGGAATAGAAAAATTACACTAATTATTTATTCATAATTGATTTTCTTTAGCGTCAAATCACAAGTTAATTATTATTATGAAGAATCCGTATTAGAATTTGTGAAATATATCAATGGTAATCAAATGGAGGTCTGAAAACTTTATGTAGTTTATGTTCAGATATATAATTATATGAATTCTCTTTAAAGGACATTGAACGTATCTCTTTAGGTGGCGCAGTCAATGGAGCACAGCTAATATATAAAAAAACTGTATGGTTCTCTTTATATTTGTAGCTGTGTACCATGTGTATCGTTGAAAGGTACACAGCGGGGTTACCTAGGATCTGGAATATGTTGGAAATGTGTTAATGCTTATCACTTGATTTACAAAGGCGTAGCAAGCACTACCGGCGGCCTGGGACAAACTTATATGTTGGCGCCCCTGAGTTTGGGCGCCCTTTCATTGCTGCGCCTGGGAATATTTTCTCCCGGAAGACGGCCTAAAAACTGTCCTGAATTTCATTAATCAGGGGCGGTGGAGAGATATATTGGGAGTGGGGGCTAATGAGTTCGGAATGTGATGCGTATTGCCGCCTGATTTAAAATGGCGTAGCGAGCACCACCGACGGCCGGGGACAAAATCTTATTTTTGCGCCCCTGGGTTTTGGCACCCGGGAAAATTTGTTCCCTCCCCCCCCCCCCCTTCAACCCCTAAAATTAAGACGCCAATCGATGCCGTTTCTTTCATTTTATTACAAACTGGTAGTACACACCATGAACCTCGTTCTTGGCAACATACCCAGTATTTAAAGAGGGTGGCTCGTCTCAGTAAAATACGGTAATAATGGGGATACTTTATTTTGACGTCACTTCCGGTTGTGGAGGCAAGATCTGATCCTCTGTCTGTTTGTACCACACAGTACAGCCAGACACTAGCATGTACGTTGTGTGTGCAGAATTACAAACACAGCGCATTACGTTACTGTTACGTTACTGCATTCCCTAAACTCTTACGCAAGCACTTCCCTCCCTCACACAGATTACACAAGATATTTAACCGGAACAGTGTAAAAGTAAGCTACAGTTGCATGATGTCGGCCATAAGCGCACACATTTCAAGGATCTTCGCAAAATGCAAAACCCCCAACCCCACCAAGAAATGCAACTGCCAGAACCCTGCTGCATGCCCCAGCCCCCTGCCTGGAGAATGCTTGGCCATCGCCACAATAAGACAAGCCACATACATAAGCATGAGAGGGGAATACGCGTTATGCTAATAGGGAGCTTTAGATTTCACGACGCGGAGTCGTGCGACGGAAAGTTAACCGACAATGTACGCCGTCGTACCGACTTCCTCGTCCTGTTGATTTTGCGCTTTAGATTTTTACGACGGTAAAAATGACAGTCATGTGATTACACTCGGTTACATATCTAAGTAGCGATGTTCGATCGTAGCAGACGACGCTCCAATTATAAGTACTTTTGAAAGAATGGCGATCCTTTATCGAATTCGTGAAGCAAAAGAAAAAGTCACGCACTTCGATTGAATCAATTTCTTCGCAAGCGTAGCCCAAAGTTCATACGCCATATAATAAACATATGTAATATTTCCCAAGATGTACCAGTAAAACGTAAAATATCTGAGCGTTAATGAAAATGCAAATACTTCTAATTCTTTACTTTCAACTTTAATCTTCAAAATAACAAAGACAAAATTTGAGTCAAATTTTCATTTGGTAAGCAAAAAACTAGCAATTGCTCAATTATGTTAAAAATGCAGATTGGTATGACAACTTATGACGTCACACGCTAAAACACCCTGACACCCGGTGCAGATTTTCAGGGATAACGAGAAGGTAAAGTATTCGCATGCGCAGAACGTGACGTCATTTCGTTGTAGGGAAGTCCGCGTCGTGAAATCTAAAGCTCCCTAATGATACGCCAACGACGACGAGTGAACACAATTACAATGACGGGGTCGTCGCCTGCGTATTTGGTTATGATAGTAACAATGCTATCACGGAACGCTTAATACGACCGGACGAGAACACAGGTACGACGTACGGACAGACATAACATCGACAACCAAGTCAATGTCCACGGCCTTTGATAACCAGTTGTGGTGCACTGGCGTGTCTACCCAACCCAGGCTTGAACCCAGGACCTCGTGGTCTGTAGACATGTTTGATAACCGCTACACTGATAGAGAGAGAGAGAGTTGAACACACAATTACAATGACGGGGTCGTCGCCTGCGTATTCGGTTATGATAGTACAAATGCTATCACGAAACGCTTAATACGACCCGGACGAGAACACAGGTACGACGTACGGACAGACATCACATCGACAACCAAGTCAATGTCCACGGCCTTTGATAACCAGTTGTGGTGCACTGGCGTGTCTACCCACCCCAGGATTGAACCCGGGGCCTCGTGGTCTGTAGACAGGTATGATTACCGCTACACCAC